>OY992888.1:8744037-8961537 GCA_963921405.1 Cepaea hortensis | reverse complement strand
TGTAACGGCCGGTCATTTATAGACAGTATATATCTCTCTTCAGTGTGGGTTCACTTCTAGTTAGCTAGATGGCTGTGTCAGCCCCATCCCGGTTGCACTGTCCGTACCATTAACTGAGAATCAGTTATGATGACCGCCTTATTGAATAGAGTTTCAAAAAGGCGTCGAAGAACCACAGTGCCCGCCTCCATCTCCATTCTCATGCTGGGTACGCTACTTGATTATGATTTACTCTGCTCTGGAATGATGTTGCCATTCCATCAAGCTGTAAAGTCTCACGCTGGATACGCTACTTGAATATGATCCCCTCTACGCTGAGAAGATGTTGCCCCGCCATCAAGCTGTGAAGCCCATCCAGGTGACTGAGTTCAGCTCACTAATCTGTCTGTACATTGTATTAAGTCCTCCTCCTCTATCAGATATTGCTGTGACATGTGCTCAGGCATTCTCTAGTATTCCTCCATTTAGGGAGAATCTTGAAATCCTGCACGAACATTGTGGCCTCGGCGAGAATCCCATAGACGTAAACTGGAACCCAGTTTAAGTGTCAGGTCTTAGATATGATTGAGTTACCGTATGACAGTAGACGGTACTACCTGCTTTCTGTTAGCGCCGAATGTTGGGCGACGCTTACCAAACCCGACACCCCACATTTTGCCAACGGCTTCGTTCGGAAGAGCGCAATTTGGGGGGATTTTGGCTGTTCGTGATTCCTGGGCGAGTTTACGTTCAGTAGTTTGCCAATGCCTTTTGAACAATCGGCACCTATACCATTTTATAAATAACCCACGCAAGGCCAAGTAGCTCGCGGCTGTGTTTCGATCAGTCCTTATCCTGGTGCTAGGAAATGCAACCTAAAGACAAAATGAGGCGGAACCCACTCATGCAAGAATATTATGTCATGTAATAGTCAGAACTCTGTCGCCTCGGCGAGAATCCCATAGGCGTAAGCTGGAACCCACACACGTAAGAATATTATGTTCTGTATTAGACAGAACTCTGTGGCCTCTTCGAGAATCCCACAGGCGTATACTTGAACCCACACATGCAAGAATATTATGTCGTGTATTAAATAGAAGTCACGTGAATGCATGGTTAGGAGTGCCCGCACTCAAACTTCTGGTACACTGATGGTGAGTTAAGGGGTTCTCTCCCCACACTGGTCAGTTCGCCTTAAACGTTGACTTCTCGCCCTTGCCTGGAGGACGTAAATTACAAGTACCTCAGAAGTCGGAGTGGGTTCGCCTGGTGGCGAGGGACACTAGTAATAGGGAAAGCTGTGCCACTCGACAAAAATGTACAGTGTGGGCTACGCTCGATTCAAAAAACGAACGAACGAAAAAAGTCAAAATTTCCGGTTTCTTGGCCAAGGGTTACGGACGCAGTTCGTAATCCAGCATACAACGTTCGAAACACAGCTGCCGGCTACTTGGCCTTGCGTTGGTTGTTTATAAAATGGTATGGGTGCCGTTTGTTCAAAACGCATTGGCAAACTACTGAACGTAAACTTGCCCAGTAATCACGAACAGCCAAAAATGTTGAGGTTGAACGCTACGTTCTGTAAAGGATATGCAACTAACTTAACTACATTTATGCCGTGTTCGTTTACCTCCTCAAAGACAATTTCGATACACAGTGCCATGTCAGTTGATTCCTTTTGGCGATATTTGTATTCGATATAAAAATGTGTAGCATTATGTTTCACTGAATGACGATGAGAAAAAATGATAAGTATGCATATAGTGAGATAAATAAAGAAATAAGAAACAACTGTGTGAAGGGAAAAGAAAGTTGGTTAATGAACAGTGCAAGAAAATTGAATTCAATCCTATTAAAGATACAACAAAATATTCATAAAAAAATCAGTGAGATTACAGGAAGAACAATAAGAATAAATACAGGTTGTTTAAAATCAAAAACAGGAAATATATTATTGGAGGAAGATGCTATAATGAAGAGGTGGAATGAGTATATAAGAGACTTATATGATGGAGAAAGGGCAGAATTAACAGAAGAAAGTAACTTAGAAGATCCACCTATTCTAAAAGAAGAAGTTGATGACGCTATCAAGCATATGAAGGAAAATCAGCTGGGCCAGATGGAATCACAATAGAAGAATTAGAAGTATTGGGAGAATTTGGAGTAGATATATTTACCAAAATGTTGAATGATATTTATAGCAGTGGGTATATACCAAGCGATATGTTGAAATCTGTATTTATAGCTGTACCAGAAAGACCACGAGCAATTGAATGCGAAGATTTTTGTACGATTAACTTCATAAAAAGATATCAATTGAAACGAGAAGAAGAGTGCTGAAGTGCTACCTAGAACCTGTACTTTTATATGGATGTGAAGCGTGGACAATGAGCAGACAAGCTGAAAAACATCTGATGGCTGTGGAAATGTGGTTTCTGAGGAAAATGCAAAGAATACCATGGATAGACAGAAAAACCAATGAACAAGTTCTTCAAGAAACAAATGAAGATCGTAAACTGATTAGAGACATTAGACCTAGACAGTCAAAATTTTTGGGCATATTATGAGAAGAAATGAATTGGAGAACTTGGTGACAACTGGCAAGATCGAAGGGAACAGACCAAGGGGAAGACCAAGAACTAAATACCTGGATGGCTTGGCCACATGACATGGTCGAGACAGAAACACGGAGCTGATCCACGACTCTGGTGATCGAGTGAGAAGGCAGAACATGACCGCCCACGCTTTCATGCATGGTATATGATGGATGGAACCTGATAAATCATGTCACTAAGCTTCTACTCAGAATTATAATGAGAAGAGCAAGGAAGAAAATAAAAATGGAAATTGATGAAGAACAGTATGAATTTGTGGAAGGAAAAGGTACAAACAATGCTATATACACATTACGAACACTATTAGAAAGATCAGCAGAAACAAAGAAAGACATATATTTATGCTTCATAGATTATTCACTTGATAAAGTAAAACATGATGAACTGATTAAAATGTTGGAAGATATTAACATTGATGGGAAAGAGCTCAGAATAATAAAAAATATTTACTGGAACCAAAACAGCAGCAATTAAAGTTGGAAGTAAAGAAGGAAATTATGAACACATAAAGTTGGGAGTAAGACAGGAATGTGTTTTGTCACCGGATCTCTTCTCCCTCTATAGCGAAGTAATAACGAGAGATATCAAAGAAAAGCCAGGAATAATATTTGGAGGTTATAATATAAATAATGTTGTTGTTTGTCCATCAAGAATGATGATGACCATTCATTTCATCCAGTGGGGTTGAAGGTATGGAGCCGTGGGTTTTAAGATGGCTGATAAGGCCTATTTTGGCTCGAAATGTTCTTTGACAATGTGGGCAAGGAATGCTTGACGTTTCTGGAGGAGGATTTCCTGCAGTGGTTTTTCTGTCCTGCCTTTTCTTCACAGCTCTTGCAGTCCTGGTTGCCTCACATATGACTGCACCCTTGCGTAATGATGCACGCCACGAATTTCGGTCTCTGGCTGCAGCCTCCCAGGTGTCATGATGAATTCCAAAAGCCTTCAGTGAAATTTTCAGAGTGTCTTTTAAAGCGTTTCCTCTGGCCACCTTGGGAGCGTTTACCACAATGCAGTTCGCTGTAAGTTTAGGGAGCTTGTGATCTGGCATGCGAGTCAAGTGACCAGCCCAGCGAATATGATTCTTCATCAGTAGAGTGTGGATACTGGGCATGGATGCTCTTTCTAGGACTTCAGTGTCTTGCCTTGCCATTTAATCTTCAGTAGCTTCCTTAGGCAGACTGTGTGGAAGTGGTTTAATTTCCTAGCGTGTCGCTGATAAACAGTCCAGGTTTCACAAGCATATAGCAGTGTAGATAATACAACTGCTTTGTAGACTTTAAGCTTTGTTTGCAGGCTTATTCTAGTTCTGTCCCATACATTCTTGTACAGTCTGCCGAAAGCCGCACTGGCCTTGGAGATTCTTGCATTCACTTCGTCATCAATTGTGGCAGCTTGTGACACAGTGCTGCCAAAATAGGTGAGTTTGTCCACAACACTTAGTCTATGATCATTCACTTTGATATTCGGCACAGTGTGATTATTCCCTGGAGCTGGCTGGTACATAACTACAGTCTTCTCCAAGTTGATATTGAGTCCAAAGTTGGCACAGGCATGTGAGAAAGCTGAAACATTATGTTGCATGTCCGCCTCTGAGTTGGCGTACAGAGCGCAATCATCAGCAAACAGGAGCTCTCTGACGGTGTCGCTGTTAATTTTGGTTTTAGCTTTCAGCCTTCTGAGATTGAATAACTTTCCATCCATACGGTAGTTGATGTCTATTCCAATGTCGTCGTTCTCGAAGGCATTCATCAGCATGGCTGAAAACATGAGGCTGAACAGTGTTGGTGCCAGGACACATCCTTGCTTCACTCCATTGGTGACAGGAAAGGGTTCAGACAGTTCGCCATTTTCCTGTACTCTTGCCTGCATGACATCATGAAATAGCCGCACTATTTGGACAAACTTTCGTGGACAGCCATATTTTGCCATAATCTTCCACAGTCCTTCTCTGCTGACTGTATCAAAAGCCTTGGTAAGGTCAATGAAAGTGGAGAACATTTCGCAGTTCTGTTCCTGACATTTCTCTTGCAGCTGCCTTGCAGCGAAAATCATGTCAACAGTTCCACGTTCTTTTCTGAAACCACACTGACTCTCAGGAAGAAGACCTTGATCGAGATGGGCTGTGAGGCGATTGAGAAGAATTCTGGCGAGTATCTTCCCTGCAATTGAAAGCAAGGAGATGCCTCGGTGGTTGTCACAGGATTGGCGGTTTCCTTTACGTTTGTAAAGGTGGACTATTGATGCGTCCTTGAAATCCTGTGGCATGGTCTCGTTCACCCATATGTTTGTAAAGACTTGGTGAAGCTGCTCTGTTAGGACCGGCCCACCTGCCTTGTATATCTCTGCTGGGATGGAGTCAGGACCAGGTGCCCTGCCGCTGGAGAGTTGCTGGATGGCTTTGTTTACTTCCAGTATGGTTGGCAGGTCATCAAGTGTCTCATTGGTAGGAACTTGAGGAAGGCAGTTGATGGTTTCATCATCGAAGAAGGAAGTTGCATTTAAGATGTTGCTGAAATGCTCTGCCCAGCGTTGAAGGATTTCTTTCTTATCGGTGATCAATGTTCCCCCATCTGCACTAAGGAGGGGAACTATGCCTGGTGATGTAGGACCATAGACCGCTTTCAGTCAGTCGTAGAAGTTTTTCATATCATGTCTGTCAGCAAAGCCCTGAATTTCATCAGCTTTGCTGCTCAGCCAGGAGTCCCGCATGTGCCGAAGTTTCTGCTGCACTACTCTCTGAATGTTCTTGAAGGCATCTATTTTATGTTGACTTTGGGTCATTCAAATGTGCCTTGAGGAGAAGATGTTTCTCGGCCAGCAATTGGTTGATGTCTTCGGAATTTTCATCAAACCAGTCTTTATGCTTTCGGGGGGGGGGGGGGGGGGGGTGGCGGGGGTGGGGGGTGGGGGTGGGGGTGGGACTATACCCAGGATTTCCATAGCAGTGTTGTAAATTATGTCCTGTAGGGCTCTCCATTCTGTTTCTGTATCCTGTTTAGCTGCAGCATTTGGCTTGAGGCGGTCTTCCAGCATATTTTCAAACGACTGCTGCATTTCCTTGCTGTTTAGGCGGGTGACATTTAGCTTTTTTTGCATTTTCACACCTTGAGGACGCCATGGTGGCCTGATGTGAATATTTATTTTCGAGACAATGAGACAATGGTCTGTCCAACATTCGACACCACACATGGATTTTGTCACTCGGACGTCTTGTCTGTCATTCCTCCTGACAATGACATAGTCAATGAGGTGCCATTGTTTCGAGCGAGGGTGCATCCACGATGTCATATTTCTCATGTGGAAACGGAAAATTGTGTTCGTAATCAGGAGATCATGTTCGGCACATGTCTGAAGAAGGCGGAGTCCATTGCTGTTACAATTTCCGACTCCATGCTTTCCAATAATGCCACTCCAAGAGGTGGTGTCCGTGCCTACTCTGGCATTGAAATCCCGAAGGAGTATAAGTTTGTCTCCTTTGGGAACAGATGTTAATACATTGTGCAGGTCCTCATAGAACTTGTTCTTGACATCATCTTCGTTGGTCATAGTTGGTGCGTAGACACTCACAATGGTTGCATGCTTCCTTCCATTCAGCAGGGGCAACTTCATGGTCATGAGCCTGTCGTTTATAGCCTTTGGAAATCCAGCTAATTTGCCGACCAGGGCCGACTTAATGGCAAATCCCACACCGGATTGGCGTCTTTCCTCGCTTATCCTTCCACTCCAGAAAAATGTGTAGCCGGCACCTATTTCACAGATTTGGCCTTCTTCTGCAAGTCGTGTCTCGCTCAAGGCTGCAATGTCGATGTTGTACCTGCCCAGCTCTCTCCCAATCAGTGCTGTTCGTCTCTCTGGACCCGACGTGCCGTCTCTGTTAAGTAGGGTGCGTACATTCCAAGTTCCAATTGTTAAGGGAATATGGTTTACTCTTTTAGCTTTGCTTGTTTTATCTTTGTTTGTATGTCGACCGCAGTTAAGGGTACCCACCAACCGCGGCTAGCTGGTTAGGTAGTGATGGAGCAGACAATGTTTAGAGCACCTTTTCTAGCCCCTTCCTCATGCTATGGAGGTGAGCAGTGTGTTCCTATAGAGGGCTGCTCAGTCGCTCAGGGGGCTGCCGAATCCCACTGCTGCTCCGGTCAGTAGAAGACGACCATATGGCCTGAGCCGCCTGTGTGCAGGTCTGCGACTACGGCTGCCAGCGTACCCACGCCTGCCGCTTCGCAGCTCGCCCATCGCCACAGGGCTTGAAGGTGATATATGACGTTGGATGAAGAATGACTTGCGCGATGGCTTGGATTAAAGTGAAGAAGAGTTGCGCAATTCGTCGACCTCACTCTCTCGCCTGAGTCCATCTGAGTCCAGTGGCAAGACAAGTCGAGACGACTGGAGACGAATACAGGTGCAGTGGATGACCAGGGCGCTCTACGTGCCTTGCCGTGCTCATTACGTTCCCCAACGCTTTGCAGGTAGACGCCGTCTTGCCCGTTGAATCAGGAATGATTTCTTCCGCGCAGTCTGCCGAATCCTGTCTTCACATGCTGGGTAGGCATTCCCTAGTTTACCTCTTGGTTTGACACCAAATCGGATACCCTGCCTGGTTTAGCCATCCTCTCACAGCTGTTGCCCGGGGGTGGGGGGGGGGGGGGTGGGGGGTGGGGGTGGGGTGGGGGTGGGGGGGGGGGGGTGGCCGATGTAATATAATATTAATTAATAATATTAAATATTATTAAAAATAATATAATATTAATATAAATAATATACGCTGTGCAGATTCACAGTATTGATAGTGGATAATGCAACAGATCTGTAACAATTGTTGATCATTGTAGTAACAGAGAGTGCAAAGAAAGGACTCTCATTGAATATCAAGAAAACAATAACAATGGTGATATCAAAGAAACAGGTGACACCCAAATGTATGTGAAATAGAGACAGAAGGGGAAATTCTTCACCAAGTGGATAGCTTTAAATATTTAGGGACATTTATAACATCAGATGGAAGATGCATAACAGAGATTAAGAGCAGAATAGGGCAAGCAAAGGCTGCATTTAACAAAATGAAGAATATCTTATGCCATAAGTCGCTATCATTGAATGCAAGAAAGAGAGTGCTTAAGAGCGATATAGAACCTGTTCTGCTGTATGGCTGTGAATCTTGGAATATAAATGAACAAATTAGGAAGAGATTTAGAAGCAACAGATATGTGGTTCCTTAGACGAATGTTGTGAATTCCTTGGACTGCCAAAGTAACTAACAACGAATGCCTTAAAGAGGCTAGCGAAAATAGAACATTATATACAACAATAAGAAATAGACAAACAGCTTTGTTTTGGGTCATGTGATGAGAAGAGAGGCGCTGGAGAACATCGTGACAACTGAAAAGGTCGAGGGGAAGAGAGGCAGAGATAGACAACGAGAAATGATGCTGGATGGATTACGACGGTGGCATGGAGGAATATCAACAGCAGAGTTAATCCAGAAAACCAAAGACAGAGATCTGTGGCGAGTCATGAACGCCTATGCCAGTCGGCTCAGCACTTGATGATGATGATGAATGACGATTACAATTGTCAACTAACAATGTACACTTTTATATGACAAGTTTTAATGAAATTGAATAAATTATATAACAAGGGTTTTGGTACCGCTTACAGTTGTATCAGTAACTGTTCCATCATCATCATCATCATCATCATCATCATCATCATCATCATCATCATCATCATCATCATCATCATCATCATAATCATCATCATCATCATAATCATCATCATCATCATCTTCCACTTCTGCCGCCAAGCGTCGTAGGGAGGAATAATTTGCGCTCCAGAGCCCGGTGGGTGGCACTGGATATTGTCATTCCGTGTGATTGTACAGTGTCTTTGATGTTGTCAATCCATTTTCTTCTTGGACGTCCTCGTGGTCTCGTCGCAGATGATCTTTGATGTAAGGCAAGTGATGGTAGTTGCTGATGTTGCATTCTAACGACATAGCCAAACCACTTGATCTACTGTCTTTCAATAAATGTGGCACAAGGTGTTGATCCCATTATCTGTCTGATAACAAGATTTCTTACTCGGTCTCGGATTGTTAAGTTGGCTGCTCTCCTCAGGCACCTCATCTCGCAGGTATTGATTTTACAAAAGTGTGATTTGGATAAAGTCCACGTTTGAGATTGTTAGCATAGGGTTGGTGTGAATATGCTGTTTATTATATATGTGAGATTAATTGACCATGTTGTTTCAACATTAAGTTTCCGTGTCTCATTTTGTTTATGTTAGATTAATTGACTATGTTTGTTTAAACATTAAGTTTAGGTTTCTCTACTTATTTATGTGAGATTAATTTACCATGTTGTTTCAACATTAAATTTCAGTTTCTCTACATACATATGTGAAATTAATTTACTATGTTGATTCAACATTCAGTTTAGGTGTCTCTACTTACTTATATGAGATGAATTTGCAATGTTGTTTCAACGTTAAGGTTAGGTTTCTCTACTTACTTATGTGAGATTAATTTACTATGTTGTTTCCACAAAAAGATTAAATTTCTCTACTTACTGGTGCGCTCAGTATTCTGCATATGGGAGACAATTTCTTTCCAGTTCCAGTTGAGTTCTTCGCTTGAGGTGTAGGTCAGATTTATATGCCAAAGTTTACTGTAAATGTGCACACATAAATAAATTTATTGCTGAATGTTATGTTTTAAGTATTAGAAATACGAGAACGTATTACTTCTATAGCTCACATAGAAGGCACATCAAACATCAATAACATAGAACAAACATCAATCGTATAGAGCAAACATCAATCGTATAGAGCAAACATCAAACATCAATCACATAGAGCAACATCAATCACAGAGAACAAACATGAATCACATAGAATAAACATCAATCAAATAGAACAAATATCAATCGCATAGAACGCACATCAAACATCAATGACATATAACAGACATCAATCACATAGAACAAAGATACATCACACACTCTGTATTTAAAACATCAATCACATAGAACAAACATAAATCACACAGAACAAACATCAATCACATGGAACGAACATCAAACATCATTCACAAAAAAACAAAAATCATAGAGAACAAATATTAAACATAAATCAAATATAACAAACACCAATGAAATAGAACAAACAGGGTTCCCCCAGAGAATACATCTATCCTATAGAACAAGACGACCTATAAATTGATCTTCTGCCATGAATAATTCAGTTAATATTGGTTTGTTTTTACAGTCATGTTTGTCTTCACTCTCTGTGTCCAGTTCTACATGTACCACTGGTTGGTTTATACCGCCATGTTTGCCTTCAGTCTCTGTGTCCAGTTCTACATGTACCACTGGTTGGTTTATACCGCCATGTTTGCCTTCACATTCTGTGTCCAGTTCTACATGTGCCACTGGTTGGTTTATACCGCCATGTTTGTCTTCACATTCTGTGTCCAGTTCTACATGTGCCACTGGTTGGTTTATACCGCCATGTTTGTCTTCACTCTCTGTGTCCAGTTCTACATGTACCACTGGGTGGTTTATACCGCCATGTTTGCCTTCACTCTCTGTGTCCAGTTTTACATGTGCCACTGGTTGGTTTATACCGTCATGTTTGTCTTCACTCTCTGTGTCCAGTTCTACATGTGCCACTGGTTGGTTTATACCGTCATGTTTGTCTTCACTCTCTGTGTCCAGTTCTACATGTGCCACTGGTTGGTTTATACCGCCATGTTTGTCTTCACTCTCTGTGTCCAGTTCTACATGTGCCACTGGTTGGTTTATACCGTCATGTTTGCCTTCACTCTCTGTGTCCAGTTCTACATTACCGCTGGTTGGTTTATACCACCATTTTTGTCTTCACTCTCTGTGTCCAGTTCTACATGTACCGCTGGTTGGTTTATACCGCCATGTTTGCCTTCACTCTCTGTGTCCAGTTCTACATGTACCAATGGGTGGTTTATACCGCCATGTTTGTCTTCACTCTCCGTGTCCAGTTCTACATGTACCACTGATTGGTTTATACCGCCATGTTTGCACTCACATTCTGTGTCCAGTTCTACATGTACCACTGGTTGGTTTATACCGTCATGTTTGCCTTCACTCTCTGTGTCCAGTTCTACATGTACCAATGGGTGGTTTATACCGCCATGTTTGTCTTCACTCTCTGTGTCCAGTTCTACATGTGCGACTGGTTGGTTTATACCGTCATGTTTGCCTTCACTCTCTATGTCCAGTTCTACATGTACCACTGGTTGGTTTATACCGCCATGTTTGCACTCACTTTCTGTGTCCAGTTCTACATGTGCCACCGGTTGGTTTATACCGCCATGTTTGCCTTCACTCTCTGTGTCCAGTTCTACATGTACCACTGGTTGGTTTATACCGCCATGTTTGTCTTCACTCTCTGTGCCCAGTTCTACATGTACCACTGGTTGGTTTATACCGTCATGTTTGCCTTCACATTCGGTGTCCAGTTCTACATGTACCGCTGGTTGGTTTATACCGCCATGTTTGTCTTTACTCTCTGTGTCCAGTTCTACATGTACCGCTGGTTGGTTTATACCGCCATGTTTGCACTCACTTTCTGTGTCCAGTTCTACATGTGCCACCGGTTGGTTTATACCGCCATGTTTGCCTTCACTCTCTGTGTCCAGTTCTACATGTACCACTGGTTGGTTTATACCGCCATGTTTGCCTTCACACTCTGTGTCCAGTTCTACATGTACCACTGGTGTGTTTATACCGTCATGTTTGCCTTCACATTCGGTGTCCAGTTCTACATGTACCACTGGTGTTTATACCGCCATGTTTGCCTTCACTTTCTGTGTCCAGTTCTACATGTACCACTGGTGTTGTTTATACCGCCATGTTTGCCTTCACTCTCTGTGTCCAGTTCTACATGTACCACTGGTTGGTTTATACCGTCATGGTTGTCTTCACTTTCTGTGTCCAGTTCTACATGTACCACTGGTGTGTTTATACTGTCATGATTGCCTTCACATTCAGTGTCCAGTTCTACATGTACCACTGGTGTTGTTTATACCGCCATGTTTGCCTTCACATTCTGTGTCCAGTTCTACATGTACCACTGGTTGGTTTATAACGCCATGTTTGTCTTCACTCTCTGTGTCCAGTTCTACATGTGCCACTGGTTGGTTTATACCGCCATGTTTGCCTTCACTCTCTGTGTCCAGTTCTACATGTGCCACTGGTTGGTTTATACCGCCATGTTTGCCTTCACCTTCTGTGTCCAGTTCTACATGTACCACTGGTTGGTTTATACCGCCATGTTTGTCTTCACTTCCTGTGTCCAGTTCTACATGTACCACTGGTTGGTTTATACCGCCATGTTTGCCTTCACTTTCTGTGTCCAGTTCTACATGTGCCACTGGTTGGTTTATACCGTCATGTTTGCCTTCACTCTCTGTGTCCAGTTCCACATGTACCACTGGGTGGTTTATACCGCCACGTTTGTCTTCACTCTCTGTGTCCAGTTCTACATGTGCGACTGGTTGGTGTATACCGTCATGTTTGTCTTCACTCTCTGTGTCCAGTTATACATGTACCACTGGTTGGTTTATACCGCCATGTTTGCCTTCACTCTCTGTGTCCAGTTCTACATGTACCACTGGTTGGTTAATACCGCCATGTTTGCCTTCACTCTCTGTGTCCAGTTCTACATGTACCACTGGTTGGTTTATACTGTCATGTTTGCCTTCACCTTCTGTGTCCAGATCTACATGTACCACTGGTTGGTTTATACCGCCATGTTTGCCTTCACTCTCTGTGTCCAGTTTTACATGTACCACTGGTTGGTTTATACCGCCATGTTTGCCTTGACTCTCTGTGTCCAGTTCTACGTGTACCACTGGGTGGTTTATACCGCCATGTTTGTCTTCACTCTCTGTGTCCAGTTCTACATGTGCGACTAATTGGTTTATACCGCCATGTTTGCACTCACTTTCTGTGTCCAGTTCTACATGTGCCACTGGTTGGTTTATACCGCCATGTTTGCCTTCAATCTCTGTGTCCAGTTCTACATGTACCACTGGTTGGTTTATACCGTCGTGTTTGCCTTCACATTCTGTGTCCAGTTCTACATGTACCACTGATTGGTTTATACCGCCATGTTTGCCTTCACTCTCTGTGTCCATTTCTACATGTACCACTGGTTGGTTTATACCATCATGGTTGCCTTCACTCTCTGTGTCCAGTTCTACATGTGCCACTGGTTGGTTTATACCGCCATGTTTGTCTTCACTCTCTGTGTCCAGTTCTACATGTGCCACTGGTTGGTTTATACCGTCATGTTTGCCTTCACTCTCTGTTTCCAGTTCTACATGTACCGCTGGTTGATTTATACCGCCATGTTTGTCTTCACTCTCTGTGTCCAGTTCTACACGTACCGCTGGTTGGTTTATACCACCATGTTTGCCTTCACTCTCTGTGTCCAGTTCTACATGTACCACTGGCTGGATTATACCGCCATGTTTGCCTTCACTCTCTGTGTCCAGTTCTACATGTGCCACTGGTTGGTTTATACCGTCATGTTTGTCTTCACTCTCTATGTCCAGTTCTACATGTGCCACTGGTTGGTTTATACCGCCATGTTTGCCTTCACTCTCTGTGTCCAGTTCTACATGTGCCACTGGTTGGTTTATACCGTCATGTTTGTCTTCACTCTCTGTGTCCAGTTCTACATGTGCCACTGGTTGGTTTATACCGTCATGTTTGTCTTCACTCTCTATGTCCAGTTCTACATGTGCCACTGGTTGGTTTATACCGCCATGTTTGTCTTCACTCTCTGTGTCCAGTTCTACATGTGCCACTGGTTGGTTTATACCGTCATGTGTTGCCTTCACTCTCTGTGCTCAGTTCTACATGTACCGCTGGTTGGTTTATACCGCCATGTTTGTCTTCACTCTCTGTGTCCAGTTCTACATGTACCGCTGGTTGGTTTATACCGTCATGTTTGCCTTCACATTCGGTGTCCAGTTCTACATGTACCACTGGTGTGTTTATACCGCCATGTTTGCCTTCACTTTCTGTGTCCAGTTCTACATGTACCACTGGTTGGTTTATACCGCCATGTTTGCCTTCACTCTCTGTGTCCAGTTCTACATGTGCCACTGGTTGGTTTAAACCGTCATGTTTGTCTTCACTTTCTGTGTCCAGTTCTACATGTGCCACTGGTTGGTTTATACCGTCATGTTTGCTTTCACTCTCTGTGTCCAGTTCTACATGTACCGCTGGTTGGTTTATACCGCCATGTTTGTCTTTACTCTCTGTGTCCAGTTCTACATGTACCGCTGGTTGGTTTATACCGCTATGTTTGCCTTCACTCTCTGTGGTCCAGTTCTACATGTGCCACTGGTTGGTTTATACCGCTATGTTTGCCTTCACTCTCTGTGTCCAGTTCTACATGTACCACTGGTTGGTTTATACCGCCATGTTTGCCTTCACTCTCTGTGTCCAGTTCTACATGTGCCACTGGTTGGTTTAAACCGTCATGTTTGTCTTCACTCTCTGTGTCCAGTTCTACATGTGCCAATGGTTGGTTTATACCGTCATGTTTGCCTTCACTCTCTGTGTCCAGTTCTACATGTACCGCTGGTTGGTTTATACCGCCATGTTTGTCTTTACTCTCTGTGTCCAGTTCTACATGTACCGCTTGTTGGTTTATACCGCTATGTTTGCCTTCACTCTCTGTGGTCCAGTTCTACATGTACCACTGGTTGGTTTATACTGTCATGTTTGCCTTCACCTTCTGTGTCCAGATCTACATGTACCACTGGTTGGTTTATACCGCCATGTTTGCCTTCACTCTCTGTGTCCAGTTCTACATGTGCCACTGGTTGGTTTATACCGTCATGTTTGCCTTCACTCTCTGTTTCCAGTTCTACATGTACCGCTGGTTGGTTTATACCGCCATGTTTGTCTTCACTCTCTGTGTCCAGTTCTACACGTACCGCTGGTTGGTTTATACCACCATGTTTGCCTTCACTCTCTGTGTCCAGTTCTACATGTACCACTGGCTGGTTTATACCGCCATGTTTGCCTTCACTCTCTGTGTCCAGTTCTACATGTGCCACTGGTTGGTTTATACCGTCATGTTTGTCTTCACTCTCTATGTCCAGTTCTACATGTGCCACTGGTTGGTTTATACCGCCATGTTTGCCTTCACTCTCTGTGTCCAGTTCTACATGTGCCACTGGTTGGTTTATACCGTCATGTTTGTCTTCACTCTCTATGTCCAGTTCTACATGTGCCACTGGTTGGTTTATACCGCCATGTTTGTCTTCACTCTCTGTGTCCAGTTCTACATGTGCCACTGGTTGGTTTATACCGTCATGTGTTGCCTTCACTCTCTGTGCTCAGTTCTACATGTACCGCTGGTTGGTTTATACCGTCATGATTGCCTCCACATTCAGTGTCCAGTTCTACATGTACCGCTGGTTGGTTTATACCGCCATGTTTGCCTTCACTTTCTGTGTCCAGTTCTACATGTACCACTGGTTGGTTTATACCGCCATGTTTGCCTTCTCTCTCTGTGTCCAGTTCTACATGTGCCACTGGTTGGTTTATACCGTCATGTTTGTCTTCACTCTCTGTGTCCAGTTCTACATGTGCCACTGGTTGGTTTATACCGTCATGTTTGCCTTCACTCTCTGTGTCCAGTTCTACATGTACCGCTGGTTGGTTTATACCGCCATGTTTGTCTTTACTCTCTGTGTCCAGTTCTACATGTACCGCTGGTTGGTTTATACCGCTATGTTTGCCTTCACTCTCTGTGGTCCAGTTCTACATGTGCCACTGGTTAGTTTATACCGCTATGTTTGCCTTCACTCTCTGTGTCCAGTTCTACATGTACCACTGGTTGGTTTATACCGCCATGTTTGCCTTCACTCTCTGTGTCCAGTTCTACATGTGCCACTGGTTGGTTTAAACCGTCATGTTTGTCTTCACTCTCTGTGTCCAGTTCTACATGTGCCACTGGTTGGTTTATACCGTCATGTTTGCCTTCACTCTCTGTGTCCAGTTCTACATGTACCGCTGGTTGGTTTATACCGCCATGTTTGTCTTTACTCTCTGTGTCCAGTTGTACATGTACCGCTTGTTGGTTTATACCGCTATGTTTGCCTTCACTCTCTGTGGTCCAGTTCTACATGTACCACTGGTTGGTTTATACTGTCATGTTTGCCTTCACCTTCTGTGTCCAGATCTACATGTACCACTGGTTGGTTTATACCGCCATGTTTGCCTTCACTCTCTGTGTCCAGTTCTACATGTGCCACTGGTTGGTTTATACCGTCATGTTTGCCTTCACTCTCTGTGTCCAGTTCTACATGTGCCACTTGTTGGTTTATACCGTCATGTTTGTCTTCACTCTCTATGTCCAGTTCTACATGTGCCACTGGTTGGTTTATACCGCCATGTTTGTCTTCACTCTCTGTGTCCAGTTCTACATGTGCCACTGGTTGGTTTATACCGTCATGTGTTGCCTTCACTCTCTGTGCTCAGTTCTACATGTACCGCTGGTTGGTTTTTACCGCCATGTTTGTCTTCACTCTCTGTGTCCAGTTCTACATGTACCGCTGGTTGGTTTATACCGTCATGTTTGCCTTCACATTCGGTGTCCAGTTCTACATGTACCACTGGTGTGTTTATACCGCCATGTTTGCCTTCACTTTCTGTGTCCAGTTCTACATGTACCACTGGTTGGTTTATACCGCCATGTTTGCCTTCACTCTCTGTGTCCAGTTCTTGTCAAGGTCTCACATCCGAGGTTGCGACGCGTTGTCTGTACCAACGCCAGACAACATAACAACACGCAACCCTGAGTAATGTGAAACACGGCAGAGAGAACGCGGCGTCGTTACCGACGCCCGGATAGGTAGCCACGCACAGCAATTGAGTTCACCCCGTGAACCGTGCAGGGGACACCAGCTGACGTGTGCGTGTAAGCGTGTAGGAACTGGCAGACGGGCTGAGATCGTTGAAGGGACAGGTCGCAAGGGAATGTGAGTCGAGTTTGAATCTGCCTTGAGAGCTAGCCTGTACGACAGTGGGAGACTGAGTCGAATGCTTGTATAAGTTTAACTGTAAGTGAGATGTTTATTGCTTGCATGTATTATTATGTATTGTAGTGATCTTGTTCATGTTGAAATGATTGCTATAGATTGTCAGTGCGCAATGTTTGTGCGATAATTAATGCAACGCGTCAATAAAGCGTGTGAATAATACTTTCGGATATTCACTTCGTGTGATTTGATAGTTTGATATTACTTCACACTTGCCAGAAAACGAGCTACTAGTCTTGTGTTATGCAAGACTCTGACAAGTGCGAATGTGGTGGTTTTCGTCCGGGTTTTGAATCAAATGCGAACGTATAAATTTTTTTTTGTCCGAGTTTGAAGCGAAGGTGAACATGCCGATAGAAGTGCGCAAGTCATAGATTAAGGTAAAGTAACGAATTAATAGAGTTGATTTAATTAAATTATAAGTGTGAAGATATTATTTGAAGCCAACCGAGGCGTCTTCAGACTTAGCACTAAATTCAACAAATTTTGTACCTAAAATCCAAAATGGCGGCCGTGCCCTTGAATGTCATTGAGTAGAGGTAGTGTGAGCGTGAAAGTGGTTGAAAGTGGTAACGACTAACAATAATACTTGACAGCATACAAACCTTTACAGACTTTAGTGACATTACACACACCATACATTTACAAACGTTCTAAATTTCGTTTAGTTTAAAAAGTACAGGGTTTTTGTGACAACTTTACCTGAGTCTGATGAACTTCAAAAATTTTTTGTGCGTCAACCCGAAAGACGTTCCAGTGTGATTTCGAGCACCACTGAACAGCACAGTACCCAAGGATTACTTGAGTATAAAATTTTTTTCCAGCTTTCTTTATACTTTCGTTAGTCTGGCTTTAGACATTAACTGTGCTATAAATATTCGTAACTTACTAACATCATAAGTAATTTTGTTTATATTTATTCCATCATACCTATTGTTCATCATGTCTTCTTTAAACGATTGCATTGAAATGGGTTTAAAAATGAATATGTCTGGTGAGGGATTGAGAGCATGGAGTGAAAGTAAATATGCAGAATATTGTTTGAAACAAGAGCAAATTAGTGAGAGGGATGAGAGAGCAGCCGAAAGGGCTCTGAAAAGTAAAGAGGCAGAATCAGAAGCTGCTCTAAAGCTTCAATATGCACAAGCAGAAGCTGCTTTAAAGCTTCAACAGGCACAATCAGATGCTGCTCTAAAGCTTCAACAAGCACAATCAGAAGCTGCCTTAAAACAGTCAGAAGCTGCAGTGAGGCAAGCTGAGATCTTAGCACAAAGTAAGAAAGAAGAGCAAGAAACACAAATGAAAATTGAACAACTTAAAGCTGAATGTTCTAAAGAGAAAGTGAATAGAGAAACAGACAAAGATCAACCTCATAAGAAGTACCAAGGTCTGATCAAAAGTTACAACACAGGTGATTGCATAGCAGCATTCACCCAAAATTTTGAATTTGTTATGGATCATTACAAAATCCCAAAACCTGAATGGGGGATAGTATATGTAAGAAGTCTTTCTGGGGAACCTCTTAAAGTCATAGAGTCTATCCCAAATGACCTGAAAGAAGATTATCTTTACATTAAAGCAAAAATTATGTCACATTTTTTGCTAGATGAATCAGGTTATAGAGAACAGTTTAGGAAGTTGTCTCCTAAGCCAACACACACGTTCTCTGATTACATCTCAGAAATTCAAAATATTTTTTCTAAATGGCTGTCAGCAGCTAAAGTAAATGGAAGTTATGATAAATTGGTTGACCTTATGTTGAGAGATAAGATTATTGCATCTCTCCCAGCTCCCTTTTCTAAATTTTTGTTGGAATGTCAGTGTGAAAGTGTTCAACAGATTGAAAGGCGTGGCTCTGGTTATTTTGCAGCCAATAAGCATTGTTTCTCTAGTGGTCTGACCAGCACAGACTTTGTAGCAGCAGCTACATATGGCAAATATTAGGCAGGGTCAAATAGCAAACAAAGACCTTATAGGCAAACTGCAGAGAAATTATATCAGTGTAAATATTGCAACTATGCACACAATGAGCATGATATGTGCGACCAACATCCTGGGTACACTGCTTACTTGCATAATTACATTTCTAAGCAAGAGAAAGAGAGGAAGAACTACAAAAAACTTACAAAATGTTACCTTTGTAAGGCTTTTGGTCACTGGCGTAAAGATTGTAAAGCCAAGTCAATGACAAAAAGGGCTAATGCAGCCATGTTTGACATTTCTTCGTCAGAAGATGAAAGTGTACAAGATCAACCAGTAAACTCGGCACACTCCATTGAAGTGTTCTATCAAGAAAAATGTACCATTTGTGATCAATTTCATGAGGATGGCGTGTTAACATGCGGCCATTCTATACCTATTACCAGTGAGGAGGCCAATTCGGTAGTAAACTCCAAAGGTATACTAAACATACACCAGGGGTATGTTAATGGTAAAGCTGCCACAGTCTTACGCGATAGCGGGAGTACTCTCATTGGTGTAAAGAGAGATTATATTTTACCAACACAATATAGTGGTAAATATGTCACATGCAGGACATTCTCAGGGAACATAGAGAAATATCCACTTGCATGGGCATATATAACGACACCATTCCTTACAGGAAAGGTTAAATGCGCAGCATTAACCAATCCTTGCTGTGATATTATCATTGGAAACCTTCCTGAAGTGAATGACATACCACATGACATCAATACATCATCTGTCAGTTGTAATATCGATACTACCACTTCACCTTCATCACCAATCACCATTCATGATGTATTACCACCTGTAATTGAATGTACAAATACCAACCTGGCGATGCCAGAACATACATGTAATTGTGTGAATGTAACATCAATGTGTGATGAGAATGATCGTTGTAATGTAGTAAACGCAGTAACTAGATCTACTGCACAGATGCAAGATCGAATCGATCAAACAGAGGCTTTACAACGAGTAAGTCCAGTTGTAACATCTCCTGAGACAACTAGGGAGACGTTTATAACATCTCAGAAAGCCGATCGATCTCTGCAAAAGTATTTTAAACTGATAGGCCAAAAGCCAAGAGTAGCAAAGAATGCTCAATGGTACTTTGCTCTCAAGAACGGAATTCTAACACGGTACTACACCAAAGGTTCCAGCACTATAGAACAAACAGTGCTACCATTAGAAAACCGCAAGCAAGCATTGAATATAGCTCATGACATACCCTTTGCAGGACACATGGTTTATGCTAAAACTAGAGCAAGGTTACTTACTCAATTTTATTGGCCAAAGTTTTGCAACGATACCAAACAGTATTGCAGATCGTGTGACATCTGTCAAAAGCTTGTCAAAAAGGGTAAACACCCACAAGCTGAATTGCAAGTTACTGATTTGGCTAGTAGACCGTTTGAAAAGATCTCGGTCGATATAGTTGGTCCTCTGAACCATATAACATCTAAAGGTAATAGATACATTGTAACACACATTGATCTATGTACTCGTTGGCCAGAAGCGATTCCAATGAAGAACATAACTTCCAACGACATCATGGAAGTGTTCTTTCATATTTTTGCGAGGGTAGGATTCCCTGATACCATCCTTTCAGATCGGGGTAGCCAATTTATTTCCTCGGCTACACAAGCCTTTACCAAAATGTTGGGTGTTAAACAATGCTTCAACAGTCCATATCACCCACATTCGACCGGTATAGTAGAAAAGATTAATGGCGATATGAAACATATGCTCTCGAAGGTAACCCAAGAACATCCTGAAGATTGGGATACTTATCTGCCTGCCATTTTGTTTGCATATAGGGAAGTGCCCCATTCCAGCACTGGGTTCTCACCATTCGAAATGTTATATGATGCACAACCACGCGGCCCATTATCTCTGTATGAAGCTGTGTTGACTGGAAGTACAACTGTGTCTATACCCATTTCACCATATGAACATGTAACATCATTGCGTGATAGAATTATGAAATCATGTATATTAGCCAAAGAAGCTCTCCAAAAATCAGGAGCTATTTACCGGCAATATGCCAACAGAGGAAATAGAACTATTACACTGACGCCAGGACAGGACGTGCTTCTTCTTTTGCCAAGTGATAGACATCTCCTAACTGACTCATGGCAAGGACCGTTCAAAGTGCTACGACAAATTTCGACGGTAGATTACGAGATTGCAGTTAGGGACAAACATAAGATTTTTCATATTAACATGCTCAAACCTTATCACCACAGGCAAGACGAACAAGTAGAGACTGCAGCAAGCACCTCCATAGTGGACCAGACGGACGACAACGACACTGACGAGATACCGACACCAGGTCTTGACACGTCGACCAACTTACAAGACATTAAGGTAAATCCTAAACTGACTCAGACACAAACTGACAGTTGCAGACAACTGATACAAGACTACAGGACGATCTTTTCTGACAGCCCAGTGCAACACCAAATCATCTTAACATCTGACGTCCCTATTAAGTGTAGACCATACTCCATCCCTATACACTATAAAGAAAAACTTCATCAAGAAATCATTGATTTAGAAACAAATCAAATCATTCGACGTTCACAATCTCATTTCTGTTCACCAATAGTTTTGGTACGCAAAAAGGACAACACTATTAGACTTTGTGTGGACTATCGTAAACTCAACAGTATTACACAGTTGGATTTAGAACCAATGAGCAACTGTGAAGACATCTTGACTGAACTATCTGACTCACGTTATTTTACTAAACTTGACATGACAAAAGGCTACTGGCAGATAGCTGTACATCCTGATAGTATACATCTGACTGCATTTGCCACACCTTGGGGTTTATACGAATGGTGTAAACTACCTTTCGGATTAGTCAATGCACCAGCTACCTTCGTCAGAATGACAAGAATTCTTTTGACAGACATTGCTAACATCATTTGGTACATGGACGACATTTGCATACACACAAAGGACATGGCAGAGCACATAACAGCACTACAGCAGACATTTGACAGGATTAGACATCATGGACTGACTGTAAAACCTTCCAAAGTTGATATAGCCTTTCAGGAAATTTCATTTTTGGGCTATAAGATCTCAAATGGCTTTATATCAACTGACGATAACATCATGTCCAGAATGTTGAAATTGTCGCTTCCGACAACTAAGAAACAGTTGCGAAGTGTGTTAGGTCTGTTAAACTATTATAGACAGTTTATTCCTCATTTTGCTGAATTGACAAAATGTTTCACCGATCTACTAACAAATAAACAACCCAATGTGATTGTAAACAGTGAATGTTTAAGGCCAGCATTTACGAAAATTCTTTCTTATTTTTCTAAATCACCTATTTTGAAATTGCCAAATTTGAATATTACTTTTAGATTAAGATGTGATGCGAGCTCCGTAGCCATTGGAGGTGTGCTTCTCCAAGAACACGACCAAATCTTGTACCCAGTACACTACGTCTCTCGAAAACTGAACACCAGCGAACGAAATTACAGTACACCGGAACTCGAGGCTCTTGCCATGGTATTTTCGGTACGTAAACTTTCTAGATTTCTGTTAGGCAAACATTTCATTATTGAAACAGATAATACTCCGCTGACAATTGTTACCAGAGGAACGCCTAGTAACAGCAGGGTGGCAAGATGGTCCCTTCTTCTGCAGGACTATAGCTATGAGGTTAACCACATAAAAGGTTCACAAAACTGTCTTGCAGACCTTTTGTCGAGATGTCCATACAACGAACCTAATACCCAGTCGACACCAGAGCACAGTGCAGAGGGTGTATAAAACTGCAACGTAGATAGTGCTCAGTACCACAGCCAATTGTGACAATGTGTCAGTAACGCTGTGTACACCATTGTGATGGGGAAGATTGTATCTCCCAATGTATATAACTTATGTACATATTGTGATTCTTATTATTATCATGCGAATGAATGCGTATATAATCGTGAGATATGTGAAAGAAAGAAATCAGTATTATGTAAACTAATGTGTTGTATAACTGTAAGATATGAGAAAGAATGTAATTATTATTGTAAATAAATATTATAACAACCAGACACTACAGAGAAGTGTCACGGGACAACACTACAGGATCCAAGAAGTTACCAAGCCACTAAAACGTGAGGTAATCCTAAAGTATCCAGACCGAGGTGCCCAAGACGTTTTAACAAGGTACGAAAGATGACTGCGACAGTACAATCCGAGCAGAAGACGGAAGAGATGATCCAACAGCTGATAGTAACAACTACTACTCCGTTTATAGAAGATCCATCAAGAACGGACCAGCTTTGTTTGAATGACATCACAACACATGTAATAGTACAGCTGTATACTTCCGAGTTTTTGCATATTATTAAAAGTATATAAATGTATGACAATTGTATTAAAATGTAATTTAAAATAATTCCATATACGGAATTGTATATGTCGATTTTTTTTTAAGGATGTAATCTCAGCATCGTAACTTGATTGCTTCTTTACAAACGTGACTTTTTGTGCACATTTGTCAATAAGGATCAAATTATGACACTAAGAAATAAATTTCCAATTGTAATTTATGTCTTGTAAACGACGATAAATTATTGTTCCCAAAAATTTTCTGTATAATAACCATGGGACATTATTCTAAATTGTTGGTGATATGTAAATATGTATTGTAACCATTAACATGTGTGCTTGATAAATAACATGTCAATGTAACATCGTTTAGATATGGACAGTATATTGCCAAAACTGTTGACCTTCATTAGAAACTCTAAATAGAGGTCTGATGGAGGAGTCATCTCAGAGGGAGATGCTCACGGCTTGACCTGATTATTTTAGTATTTTTGTTCTTGGTTGTGAGGTAGGGGCCAGTTTAGCCGATACCTACCGGACTAGCTGGGTCACAGCGAGGTAATGCCCATTAAATAGATTGTACTTGACTGTTGTACTTCATAGTGCAACATAAGTGGTGTATACATATTGTTGACTATTCACCTGTATATATTTATTATAATTGTTAATGTATAATGTTCGACTTTGACATGTTTAATAACACCTAGATATATATTGTACATGAAAGGAAATCCTTTCATGAAAAAGGGGTGTGGAGAGTGTCAAGGTCTCACATCCGAGGTTGCGCCGCGTTGTCTGTACCAACGCCAGACAACATAACAACACGCAACCCTGAGTAATGTGAAACACGGCAGAGAGACCGCGGCGTCGTTACCGACGCCCGGATAGGTAGCCACGCACAGCAATTGAGTTCACCCCGTGAACCGTGCAGGGGACACCAGCTGACGTGTGCGTGTAAGCGTGTAGGAACTGGCAGACGGGCTGAGATCGTTGAAGGGACAGGTCGCAAGGGAATGTGAGTCGAGTTTGAATCTGCCTTGAGAGCTAGCCTGTACGACAGTGGGAGACTGAGTCGAATGCTTGTATAAGTTTAACTGTAAGTGAGATGTTTATTGCTTGCATGTATTATTATGTATTGTAGTGATCTTGTTCATGTTGAAATGATTGCTATAGATTGTCAGTGCGCAATGTTTGTGCGATAATTAATGCAACGCGTCAATAAAGCGTGTGAATAATACTTTCGGATATTCACTTCGTGTGATTTGATAGTTTGATATAACTTCACACTTGCCAGAAAACGAGCTACTAGTCTTGTGTTATGCAAGACTCTGACATTCTACTTGTGCCACTGGTTGGTTTAAACCGTCATGTTTGTCTTCACTCTCTGTGTCCAGTTCTACATGTGCCACTGGTTGGTTTATACCGTCATGTTTGCCTTCACTCTCTGTGTCCAGTTCTACATGTACCGCTGGTTGGTTTATACCGCCATGTTTGTCTTTACTCTCTGTGTCCAGTTCTACATGTACCGCTGGTTGGTTTATACCGCTTTGTTTGCCTTCACTCTCTGTGGTCCAGTTCTACATGTGCCACTGGTTGGTTTATACCGCTATGTTTGCCTTCACTCTCTGTGTCCAGTTCTACATGTACCACTGGTTGGTTTATACCGCCATGTTTGCCTTCACTCTCTGTGTCCAGTTCTACATGTGCCACTGGTTGGTTTAAACCGTCATGTTTGTCTTCACTCTCTGTGTCCAGTTCTACATGTGCCACTGGTTGGTTTATACCGTCATGTTTGCCTTCACTCTCTGTGTCCAGTTCTACATGTACCGCTGGTTGGTTTATACCGCCATGTTTGTCTTTACTCTCTGTGTCCAGTTCTACATGTAGCGCTTGTTGGTTTATACCGCTATGTTTGCCTTCACTCTCTGTGGTCCAGTTCTACATGTACCACTGGTTGGTTTATACTGTCATGTTTGCCTTCACCTTCTGTGTCCAGATCTACATGTACCACTGGTTGGTTTATACCGCCATGTTTGCCTTCACTCTCTGTGTCCAGTTTTACATGTACCACTGGTTGGTTTATACCGCCATGTTTGCCTTCACTCTCTGTGTCCAGTTCTACGTGTACCACTGGGTGGTTTATACCGCCATGTTTGTCTTCAATCTCTGTGTCAAGTTCTACATGTGCGACTAATTGGTTTATACCGCCATGTTTGCACTCACTTTCTGTGTCCAGTTCTACATGTGCCACTGGTTGGTTTATACCGCCATGTTTGCCTTCACTCTCTGTGTCCAGTTCTACATGTACCACTGGTTGGTTTATACCGTCATGTTTGCCTTCACATTCTGTGTCCAGTTCTACATGTACCACTGGTTGGTTTATACCGCCATGTTTGCCTTCACTCTCTGTGTCCATTTCTACATGTACCACTGGTTGGTTTATACCATCATGTTTGCCTTCACTCTCTGTGTCCAGTTCTACATGTGCCACTGGTTGGTTTATACCGCCATGTTTGTCTTCACTCTCTGTGTCCAGTTCTACATGTGCCACTGGTTGGTTTATACCGTCATGTTTGCCTTCACTCTCTGTTTCCAGTTCTACATGTACCGCTGGTTGGTTTATACCGCCATGTTTGTTTTCACTCTCTGTGTCCAGTTCTACACGTACCGCTGGTTGGTTTATACCACCATGTTTGCCTTCACTCTCTGTGTCCAGTTCTACATGTACCACTGGCTGGTTTATACCGCCATGTTTGCCTTCACTCTCTGTGTCCAGTTCTACATGTGCCACTGGTTGGTTTATACCGTCATGGTTGTCTTCACTCTCTATGTCCAGTTCTACACGTACCGCTGGTTGGTTTATACCACCATGTTTGCCTTCACTCTCTGTGTCCAGTTCTACATGTGCCACTGGTTGGTTTATACCGTCATGTTTGTCTTCACTCTCTGTGTCCAGTTCTACATGTGCCACTGGTTGGTTTATACCGTCATGTTTGTCTTCACTCTCTATGTCCAGTTCTACATGTGCCACTGGTTGGTTTATACCGCCATGTTTGTCTTCACTCTCTGTGTCCAGTTCTACATGTGCCACTGGTTGGTTTATACCGTCATGTTTGCCTTCACTCTCTGTGCTCAGTTCTACATGTACCGCTGGTTGATTTATACCGCCATGTTTGTCTTCACTCTCTGTGTCCAGTTCTACATGTACCGCTGGTTGGTTTATACCGTCATGTTTGCCTTCACATTCCGTGTCCAGTTCTACATGTACCACTGGTGTGTTTATACCGCCATGTTTGCCTTCACTTTCTGTGTCCAGTTCTACATGTACCACTGGTTGGTTTATACAGCCATGTTTGCCTTCACTCTCTGTGTCCAGTTCTACATGTGCCACTGGTTGGTTTAAACCGTCATGTTTGTCTTCACTCTCTGTGTCCAGTTCTACATGTGCCACTGGTTGGTTTATACCGTCATGTTTGCCTTCACTCTCTGTGTCCAGTTCTACATGTACCGCTGGTTGGTTTATACCGCCATGTTTGTCTTTACTCTCTGTGTCCAGTTCTACATGTACCGCTGGTTGGTTTATACCGCTATGTTTGCCTTCACTCTCTGTGGTCCAGTTCTACATGTGCCACTGGTTGGTTTATACCGCTATGTTTGCCTTCACTCTCTGTGTCCAGTTCTACATGTGCCGCTGGTTGGTTTATACCGTCATGTTTGTCTTCACTCTCTGTGTCCAGTTCTACATGTGCCACTGGTTGGTTTATACCGTCATGTTTGTCTTCACTCTCTGTGTCCAGTTCTACATGTGCCACAGGTTGGTTTATACCGCCATGTTTTTCTTCACTCTCTGTGTCCAGTTCTACATGTGCCATTGGTTGGTTTATACCGTCATGTTTGCCTTCCCTCTCTGTGTCCAGTTCTACATGTACCGCTGGTTGGTTTATACCGTCATGTTTGCCTTCACTCTCTGTGTCCAGTTCTACATGTACCGCTGGTTGGTTTATACCGCCATGTTTGTCTTTACTCTCTGTGTCCAGTTCTACATGTACCGCTGGTTGGTTTATACCGCTTTGTTTGCCTTCACTCTCTGTGGTCCAGTTCTACATGTGCCACTGGTTGGTTTATACCGCTATGTTTGCCTTCACTCTCTGTGTCCAGTTCTACATGTACCACTGGTTGGTTTATACCGCCATGTTTGCCTTCACTCTCTGTGTCCAGTTCTACATGTGCCACTGGTTGGTTTAAACCGTCATGTTTGTCTTCACTCTCTGTGTCCAGTTCTACATGTGCCACTGGTTGGTTTATACCGTCATGTTTGCCTTCACTCTCTGTGTCCAGTTCTACATGTACCGCTGGTTGGTTTATACCGCCATGTTTGTCTTTACTCTCTGTGTCCAGTTCTACATGTAGCGCTTGTTGGTTTATACCGCTATGTTTGCCTTCACTCTCTGTGGTCCAGTTCTACATGTACCACTGGTTGGTTTATACTGTCATGTTTGCCTTCACCTTCTGTGTCCAGATCTACATGTACCACTGGTTGGTTTATACCGCCATGTTTGCCTTCACTCTCTGTGTCCAGTTTTACATGTACCACTGGTTGGTTTATACCGCCATGTTTGCCTTCACTCTCTGTGTCCAGTTCTACGTGTACCACTGGGTGGTTTATACCGCCATGTTTGTCTTCAATCTCTGTGTCCAGTTCTACATGTGCGACTAATTGGTTTATACCGCCATGTTTGCACTCACTTTCTGTGTCCAGTTCTACATGTGCCACTGGTTGGTTTATACCGCCATGTTTGCCTTCACTCTCTGTGTCCAGTTCTACATGTACCACTGGTTGGTTTATACCGTCATGTTTGCCTTCACATTCTGTGTCCAGTTCTACATGTACCACTGGTTGGTTTATACCGCCATGTTTGCCTTCACTCTCTGTGTCCATTTCTACATGTACCACTGGTTGGTTTATACCATCATGTTTGCCTTCACTCTCTGTGTCCAGTTCTACATGTGCCACTGGTTGGATTATACCGCCATGTTTGTCTTCACTCTCTGTGTCCAGTTCTACATGTGCCACTGGTTGGTTTATACCGTCATGTTTGCCTTCACTCTCTGTTTCCAGTTCTACATGTACCGCTGGTTGGTTTATACCGCCATGTTTGTTTTCACTCTCTGTGTCCAGTTCTACACGTACCGCTGGTTGGTTTATACCACCATGTTTGCCTTCACTCTCTGTGTCCAGTTCTACATGTACCACTGGCTGGTTTATACCGCCATGTTTGCCTTCACTCTCTGTGTCCAGTTCTACATGTGCCACTGGTTGGTTTATACCGTCATGGTTGTCTTCACTCTCTATGTCCAGTTCTACACGTACCGCTGGTTGGTTTATACCACCATGTTTGCCTTCACTCTCTGTGTCCAGTTCTACATGTGCCACTGGTTGGTTTATACCGTCATGTTTGTCTTCACTCTCTGTGTCCAGTTCTACATGTGCCACTGGTTGGTTTATACCGTCATGTTTGTCTTCACTCTCTATGTCCAGTTCTACATGTGCCACTGGTTGGTTTATACCGCCATGTTTGTCTTCACTCTCTGTGTCCAGTTCTACATGTGCCACTGGTTGGTTTATACCGTCATGTTTGCCTTCACTCTCTGTGCTCAGTTCTACATGTACCGCTGGTTGATTTATACCGCCATGTTTGTCTTCACTCTCTGTGTCCAGTTCTACATGTACCGCTGGTTGGTTTATACCGTCATGTTTGCCTTCACATTCGGTGTCCAGTTCTACATGTACCACTGGTGTGTTTATACCGCCATGTTTGCCTTCACTTTCTGTGTCCAGTTCTACATGTACCACTGGTTGGTTTATACAGCCATGTTTGCCTTCACTCTCTGTGTCCAGTTCTACATGTGCCACTGGTTGGTTTAAACCGTCATGTTTGTCTTCACTCTCTGTGTCCAGTTCTACATGTGCCACTGGTTGGTTTATACCGTCATGTTTGCCTTCACTCTCTGTGTCCAGTTCTACATGTACCGCTGGTTGGTTTATACCGCCATGTTTGTCTTTACTCTCTGTGTCCAGTTCTACATGTACCGCTGGTTGGTTTATACCGCTATGTTTGCCTTCACTCTCTGTGGTCCAGTTCTACATGTGCCACTGGTTGGTTTATACCGCTATGTTTGCCTTCACTCTCTGTGTCCAGTTCTACATGTGCCGCTGGTTGGTTTATACCGTCATGTTTGTCTTCACTCTCTGTGTCCAGTTCTACATGTGCCACTGGTTGGTTTATACCGTCATGTTTGTCTTCACTCTCTGTGTCCAGTTCTACATGTGCCACAGGTTGGTTTATACCGCCATGTTTTTCTTCACTCTCTGTGTCCAGTTCTACATGTGCCATTGGTTGGTTTATACCGTCATGTTTGCCTTCCCTCTCTGTGTCCAGTTCTACATGTACCGCTGGTTGGTTTATACCGCCATGTTTGTCTTCACTCTCTGTGTCCAGTTCTACATGTACCGCTGGTTGGTTTATACCGCCATGTTTGCCTTCACTCTCTTTGTCCAGTTCTACATGTACCAATGGGTGGTTTATACCGCCATGTTTGTCTTCACTCTCTGTGTCCAGTTCTACATGTACCACTGGTTGGTTTATACCGCCATGTTTGCCTTCACATTCTGTGTCCAGTTCTACATGTGCCACTGGTTGGTTTATACCGCCATGTTTGTCTTCACATTCTGTGTCCAGTTCTACATGTGCCATTGGTTGGTTTATACCGCCATGTTTGTCTTCACTCTCTGTGTCCAGTTCTACATGTACCACTGGGTGGTTTATACCGCCATGTTTGCCTTCACTCTCTGTGTCCAGTTCTACATGTGCCACTGGTTGGTTTATACCGTCATGTTTGTCTTCACTCTCTGTGTCCAGTTCTACATGTGCCACTGGTTGGTTTATACCGTCATGTTTGTCTTCACTCTCTGTCTCCAGTTCTACATGTGCCACTGGTTGGGTTATACCGCCATGATTGTCTTCACTCTCTGTGTCCAGGTCTACATGTGCGACTGGTTGGTTTATACCGTCATGTTTGCCTTCACTCTCTGTGTCCAGTTCTACATGTACCACTGGTTGGTTTATACCGCCATGTTTGCACTCACATTCTGTGTCCAGTTCTACATGTGCCACCGGTTGGTTTATACCGCCATGTTTGCCTTCACTCTCTGTGTCCAGTTCTACATGTACCACTGGATGGTTTATATCGCCATGTTTGCCTTCACTCTCTGTGTCCAGTTCTACATGTACCACTGGTTGGTTTATACCGTCATGTTTGCCTTCACTCTCTGTGTCCAGTTCTACATGTACCAATGGGTGGGTTATACCGCCATGTTTGTCTTCACTCTCTGTGTCCAGTTCTACATGTGCGACTGGTTGGTTTATACCGTCATGTTTGCCTTCACTCTCTGTGTCCAGTTCTACATGTACCGCTGGTTGGTTTATACCGCCATGTTTGTCTTCACTCTCTGTGTCCAGTTCTACATGTACCGCTGGTTGGTTTATACCGCTATGTTTGCCTTCACTCTCTGTGGTCCAGTTCTACATGTGCCACTGGTTGGTTTATACCGCTATGTTTGCCTTCACTCTCTGTGTCCAGTTCTACATGTGCCGCTGGTTGGTTTATACCGTCATGTTTGTCTTCACTCTCTGTGTCCAGTTCTACATGTGCCACAGGTTGGTTTATACCGCCATGTTTGTCTTCACTCTCTGTGTCCAGTTCTACATGTGCCATTGGTTGGTTTATACCGTCATGTTTGCCTTCCCTCTCTGTGTCCATTTCTACATGTACCGCTGTTTGGTTTATACCGCAATGTTTGTCTTCACACTCTGTGTCCAGTTCTACATGTACCGCTGGTTGGTTTATACCGCCATATTTGCCTTCACTCTCTTTGTCCAGTTCTACATGTACCAATGGGTGGTTTATACCGCCATGTTTGTCTTCACTCTCTGTGTCCAGTTCTACATGTACCACTGGTTGGTTTATACCGCCATGTTTGCCTTCACATTCTGTGTCCAGTTCTACATGTGCCACTGGTTGGTTTATACCGCCATGTTTGTCTTCACATTCTGTGTCCAGTTCTACATGTGCCACTGGTTGGTTTATACCGCCATGTTTGTCTTCACTCTCTGTGTCCAGTTCTACATGTACCACTGGGTGGTTTATACCGCCATGTTTGCCTTCACTCTCTGTGTCCAGTTCTACATGTGCCACTGGTTGGTTTATACCGCCATGTTTGCCTTCACTCTCTGTGTCCATTTCTACATGTACCACTGGTTGGTTTATACCATCATGTTTGCCTTCACTCTCTGTGTCCAGTTCTACATGTGCCACTGGTTGGATTATACCGCCATGTTTGTCTTCACTCTCTGTGTCCAGTTCTACATGTGCCACTGGTTGGTTTATACCGTCATGTTTGCCTTCACTCTCTGTTTCCAGTTCTACATGTACCGCTGGTTGGTTTATACCGCCATGTTTGTTTTCACTCTCTGTGTCCAGTTCTACACGTACCGCTGGTTGGTTTATACCACCATGTTTGCCTTCACTCTCTGTGTCCAGTTCTACATGTACCACTGGCTGGTTTATACCGCCATGTTTGCCTTCACTCTCTGTGTCCAGTTCTACATGTGCCACTGGTTGGTTTATACCGTCATGGTTGTCTTCACTCTCTATGTCCAGTTCTACACGTACCGCTGGTTGGTTTATACCACCATGTTTGCCTTCACTCTCTGTGTCCAGTTCTACATGTGCCACTGGTTGGTTTATACCGTCATGTTTGTCTTCACTCTCTGTGTCCAGTTCTACATGTGCCACTGGTTGGTTTATACCGTCATGTTTGTCTTCACTCTCTATGTCCAGTTCTACATGTGCCACTGGTTGGTTTATACCGCCATGTTTGTCTTCACTCTCTGTGTCCAGTTCTACATGTGCCACTGGTTGGTTTATACCGTCATGTTTGCCTTCACTCTCTGTGCTCAGTTCTACATGTACCGCTGGTTGATTTATACCGCCATGTTTGTCTTCACTCTCTGTGTCCAGTTCTACATGTACCGCTGGTTGGTTTATACCGTCATGTTTGCCTTCACATTCGGTGTCCAGTTCTACATGTACCACTGGTGTGTTTATACCGCCATGTTTGCCTTCACTTTCTGTGTCCAGTTCTACATGTACCACTGGTTGGTTTATACAGCCATGTTTGCCTTCACTCTCTGTGTCCAGTTCTACATGTGCCACTGGTTGGTTTAAACCGTCATGTTTGTCTTCACTCTCTGTGTCCAGTTCTACATGTGCCACTGGTTGGTTTATACCGTCATGTTTGCCTTCACTCTCTGTGTCCAGTTCTACATGTACCGCTGGTTGGTTTATACCGCCATGTTTGTCTTTACTCTCTGTGTCCAGTTCTACATGTACCGCTGGTTGGTTTATACCGCTATGTTTGCCTTCACTCTCTGTGGTCCAGTTCTACATGTGCCACTGGTTGGTTTATACCGCTATGTTTGCCTTCACTCTCTGTGTCCAGTTCTACATGTGCCGCTGGTTGGTTTATACCGTCATGTTTGTCTTCACTCTCTGTGTCCAGTTCTACATGTGCCACTGGTTGGTTTATACCGTCATGTTTGTCTTCACTCTCTGTGTCCAGTTCTACATGTGCCACAGGTTGGTTTATACCGCCATGTTTTTCTTCACTCTCTGTGTCCAGTTCTACATGTGCCATTGGTTGGTTTATACCGTCATGTTTGCCTTCCCTCTCTGTGTCCAGTTCTACATGTACCGCTGGTTGGTTTATACCGCCATGTTTGTCTTCACTCTCTGTGTCCAGTTCTACATGTACCGCTGGTTGGTTTATACCGCCATGTTTGCCTTCACTCTCTTTGTCCAGTTCTACATGTACCAATGGGTGGTTTATACCGCCATGTTTGTCTTCACTCTCTGTGTCCAGTTCTACATGTACCACTGGTTGGTTTATACCGCCATGTTTGCCTTCACATTCTGTGTCCAGTTCTACATGTGCCACTGGTTGGTTTATACCGCCATGTTTGTCTTCACATTCTGTGTCCAGTTCTACATGTGCCATTGGTTGGTTTATACCGCCATGTTTGTCTTCACTCTCTGTGTCCAGTTCTACATGTACCACTGGGTGGTTTATACCGCCATGTTTGCCTTCACTCTCTGTGTCCAGTTCTACATGTGCCACTGGTTGGTTTATACCGTCATGTTTGTCTTCACTCTCTGTGTCCAGTTCTACATGTGCCACTGGTTGGTTTATACCGTCATGTTTGTCTTCACTCTCTGTCTCCAGTTCTACATGTGCCACTGGTTGGGTTATACCGCCATGATTGTCTTCACTCTCTGTGTCCAGGTCTACATGTGCGACTGGTTGGTTTATACCGTCATGTTTGCCTTCACTCTCTGTGTCCAGTTCTACATGTACCACTGGTTGGTTTATACCGCCATGTTTGCACTCACATTCTGTGTCCAGTTCTACATGTGCCACCGGTTGGTTTATACCGCCATGTTTGCCTTCACTCTCTGTGTCCAGTTCTACATGTACCACTGGATGGTTTATATCGCCATGTTTGCCTTCACTCTCTGTGTCCAGTTCTACATGTACCACTGGTTGGTTTATACCGTCATGTTTGCCTTCACTCTCTGTGTCCAGTTCTACATGTACCAATGGGTGGGTTATACCGCCATGTTTGTCTTCACTCTCTGTGTCCAGTTCTACATGTGCGACTGGTTGGTTTATACCGTCATGTTTGCCTTCACTCTCTGTGTCCAGTTCTACATGTACCGCTGGTTGGTTTATACCGCCATGTTTGTCTTCACTCTCTGTGTCCAGTTCTACATGTACCGCTGGTTGGTTTATACCGCTATGTTTGCCTTCACTCTCTGTGGTCCAGTTCTACATGTGCCACTGGTTGGTTTATACCGCTATGTTTGCCTTCACTCTCTGTGTCCAGTTCTACATGTGCCGCTGGTTGGTTTATACCGTCATGTTTGTCTTCACTCTCTGTGTCCAGTTCTACATGTGCCACAGGTTGGTTTATACCGCCATGTTTGTCTTCACTCTCTGTGTCCAGTTCTACATGTGCCATTGGTTGGTTTATACCGTCATGTTTGCCTTCCCTCTCTGTGTCCATTTCTACATGTACCGCTGTTTGGTTTATACCGCAATGTTTGTCTTCACACTCTGTGTCCAGTTCTACATGTACCGCTGGTTGGTTTATACCGCCATATTTGCCTTCACTCTCTTTGTCCAGTTCTACATGTACCAATGGGTGGTTTATACCGCCATGTTTGTCTTCACTCTCTGTGTCCAGTTCTACATGTACCACTGGTTGGTTTATACCGCCATGTTTGCCTTCACATTCTGTGTCCAGTTCTACATGTGCCACTGGTTGGTTTATACCGCCATGTTTGTCTTCACATTCTGTGTCCAGTTCTACATGTGCCACTGGTTGGTTTATACCGCCATGTTTGTCTTCACTCTCTGTGTCCAGTTCTACATGTACCACTGGGTGGTTTATACCGCCATGTTTGCCTTCACTCTCTGTGTCCAGTTCTACATGTGCCACTGGTTGGTTTATACCGTCATGTTTGCTTTCACTCTCTGTGTCCAGTTCTACATTACCGCTGGTTGGTTTATACCACCATGTTTGTCTTCACTCTCTGTGTCCAGTTCTACATGTACCGCTGGTTGGTTTATACCGCCATGTTTGCCTTCACTCTCTGTGTCCAGTTCTACATGTACCAATGGGTTAATTATACCGCCATGTTTGTCTTCACTCTCTGTGTCCAGTTCTACATGTGCGACTGGTTGGTTTATACCGTCATGTTTGCCTTCACTCTCTGTGTCCAGTTCTACATGTACCACTGGTTGGTTTATACCGCCATGTTTGCACTCACATTCTGTGTCCAGTTCTACATGTGCCACCGGTTGTTTTATACCGCCATGTTTGCCTTCACTCTCTGTGTCCAGTTCTACATGTACCACTGGATGGTTTATACCGCCATGTTTGCCTTCACTCTCTGTGTCCAGTTCTACATGTACCACTGGTTGGTTTATACCGTCATGTTTGCCTTCACTCTCTGTGTCCAGTTCTACATGTACCAATGGGTGGTTTATACCGCCATGTTTGTCTTCACTCTCTGTGTCCAGTTCTACATGTGCGACTGGTTGGTTTATACCGTCATGTTTGCCTTCACTCTCTGTGTCCAGTTCTACATGTACCACTGGTTGGTTTATACCGCCATGTTTGCACTCACTTTCTGTGTCCAGTTCTACATGTGCCACCGGTTGGTTTATACCGCCATGTTTGCCTTAACTCTCTGTGTCCAGTTCTACATGTACCACTGGTTGGTTTATACCGCCATGTTTGTCTTCACTCTCTGTGTCCAGTTCTACATGTACCACTGGTTGGTTTATACCGTCATGTTTGCCTTCACATTCGGTGTCCAGTTCTACATGTACCGCTGGTTTGTTTATACCGCCATGTTTGTCTTCACTCTCTGTGTCCAGTTCTACATGTACCGCTGGTTGGTTTATACCGCCATGTTTGCCTTCACTCTCTTTGTCCAGTTCTACATGTACCACTGGTTGGTTTATACCGCCATGTTTGCACTCACTTTCTGGGTCCAGTTCTACATGTGCCACCGGTTGGTTTATACTGCCATGTTTGCCTTCACTCTCTGTGTCCATTTCTACATGTACCACTGGTTGGTTTATACCGCAATGTTTGCCTTCACTCTCTGTGTCCAGTTCTACATGTACCACTGGTGTGTTTATACCGTCATGTTTGCCTTCACATTCGGTGTCCAGTTCTACATGTACCACTGGTGTGTTTATACCGCCATGTTTGACTTCACTTTCTGTGTCCAGTTCTACATGTACCACTGGTGTTGTTTATACCGCCATGTTTGCCTTCACTCTCTGTGTCCAGTTCTACATGTACCACTGGTTGGTTTATACCGTCATGGTTGTCTTCACTTTCTGTGTCCAGTTCTACATGTACCACTGGTGTGTTTATACCGTCATGTTTGCCTTCACATTCGGTGTCCAGTTCTACATTTACAACTGGTGTTGTTTATACCGCCATGTTTGACTTCACATTCTGTGTCCAGTTCTACATGTACCACTGGTTGGTTTATAACGCCATGTTTGCCTTCACTCTCTGTGTCCAGTTCTACATGTGCCACTGGTTGGTTTATACCGTCATGTTTGCCTTCACTCTCTGTGTCCAGTTCCACATGTACCACTGGGTGGTTTATACCGCCACGTTTGTCTTCACTCTCTGTGTCCAGTTCTACATGTGCGACTGGTTGGTTTATACCGTCATGTTTGTCTTCACTCTCTGTGTCCAGTTCTACATGTACCACTGGTTGGTTTATACCGCCATGTTTGCCTTCACTCTCTGTGTCCAGTTCTACATGTACCACTGGTTGGTTTATACCGCCATGTTTGCCTTCAATCTCTGTGTCCAGTTCTACATGTACCACTGGTTGGTTTATACCGCCATGTTTGCCTTGACTCTCTGTGTCCAGTTCTACGTGTACCACTGGGTGGTTTATACCGCCATGTTTGTCTTCACTCTCTGTGTCCAGTTCTACATGTGCGACTAATTGGTTTATACCGCCATGTTTGCACTCACTTTCTGTGTCCAGTTCTACATGTGCCACTGGTTGGTTTATACCGCCATGTTTGCCTTCACTCTCTGTGTCCAGTTCTACATGTACCACTGGTTGGTTTATACCGTCATGTTTGCCTTCACATTCTGTGTCCAGTTCTACATGTACCACTGGTTGGTTTATACCGCCATGTTTGCCTTCACTCTCTGTGTCCAGTTCTACATGTACCACTGGTTGGTTTATACCATCATGTGTGCCTTCACTCTCTGTGTCCAGTTCTACATGTGCCACTGGTTGGTTTATACCGCCATGTTTGTCTTCACTCTCTGTGTCCAGTTCTACATGTGCCACTGGTTGGTTTATACCGTCATGTTTGCCTTCACTCTCTGTGTCCAGTTCTACATGTACCGCTGGTTGGTTTATACCGCCATGTTTGTCTTCACTCTCTGTGTCCAGTTCTACATGTACCGCTGGTTGGTTTATACCACCATGTTTGCCTTCACTCTCTGTGTCCAGTTCTACATGTACCACTGGCTGGTTTATACCGCCATGTTTGCCTTCACTCTCTGTGTCCAGTTCTACATGTGCCACTGGTTGGTTTATACCGTCATGTTTGTCTTCACTCTCTGTGTCCAGTTCTACATGTGCCACAGGTTGGTTTATACCGCCATGTTTGTCTTCACTCTCTGTGTCCAGTTCTACATGTGCCATTGGTTGGTTTATACCGTCATGTTTGCCTTCCCTCTCTGTGTCCATTTCTACATGTACCGCTGTTTGGTTTATACAGCAATGTTTGTCTTCACACTCTGTGTCCAGTTCTACATGTACCGCTGGTTGGTTTATACCGCCATATTTGCCTTCACTCTCTTTGTCCAGTTCTACATGTACCAATGGGTGGTTTATACCGCCATGTTTGTCTTCACTCTCTGTGTCCAGTTCTACATGTACCACTGGTTGGTTTATACCGCCATGTTTGCCTTCACATTCTGTGTCCAGTTCTACATGTGCCACTGGTTGGTTTATACCGCCATGTTTGTCTTCACATTCTGTGTCCAGTTCTACATGTGCCACTGGTTGGTTTATACCGCCATGTTTGTCTTCACTCTCTGTGTCCAGTTCTACATGTACCACTGGGTGGTTTATACCGCCATGTTTGCCTTCACTCTCTGTGTCCAGTTCTACATGTGCCACTGGTTGGTTTATACCGTCATGTTTGCTTTCACTCTCTGTGTCCAGTTCTACATTACCGCTGGTTGGTTTATACCACCATGTTTGTCTTCACTCTCTGTGTCCAGTTCTACATGTACCGCTGGTTGGTTTATACCGCCATGTTTGCCTTCACTCTCTGTGTCCAGTTCTACATGTACCAATGGGTTAATTATACCGCCATGTTTGTCTTCACTCTCTGTGTCCAGTTCTACATGTGCCACCGGTTGGTTTATACCGCCATGTTTGCCTTAACTCTCTGTGTCCAGTTCTACATGTACCACTGGTTGGTTTATACCGCCATGTTTGTCTTCACTCTCTGTGTCCAGTTCTACATGTACCACTGGTTGGTTTATACCGTCATGTTTGCCTTCACATTCGGTGTCCAGTTCTACATGTACCGCTGGTTTGTTTATACCGCCATGTTTGTCTTCACTCTCTGTGTCCAGTTCTACATGTACCGCTGGTTGGTTTATACCGCCATGTTTGCCTTCACTCTCTTTGTCCAGTTCTACATGTACCACTGGTTGGTTTATACCGCCATGTTTGCACTCACTTTCTGGGTCCAGTTCTACATGTGCCACCGGTTGGTTTATACTGCCATGTTTGCCTTCACTCTCTGTGTCCATTTCTACATGTACCACTGGTTGGTTTATACCGCAATGTTTGCCTTCACTCTCTGTGTCCAGTTCTACATGTACCACTGGTGTGTTTATACCGTCATGTTTGCCTTCACATTCGGTGTCCAGTTCTACATGTACCACTGGTGTGTTTATACCGCCATGTTTGACTTCACTTTCTGTGTCCAGTTCTACATGTACCACTGGTGTTGTTTATACCGCCATGTTTGCCTTCACTCTCTGTGTCCAGTTCTACATGTACCACTGGTTGGTTTATACCGTCATGGTTGTCTTCACTTTCTGTGTCCAGTTCTACATGTACCACTGGTGTGTTTATACCGTCATGTTTGCCTTCACATTCGGTGTCCAGTTCTACATTTACAACTGGTGTTGTTTATACCGCCATGTTTGACTTCACATTCTGTGTCCAGTTCTACATGTACCACTGGTTGGTTTATAACGCCATGTTTGCCTTCACTCTCTGTGTCCAGTTCTACATGTGCCACTGGTTGATTTATACCGCCATGTTTGCCTTCACCTTCTGTGTCCAGTTCTACATGTACCACTGGTTGGTTTATACCGCCATGTTTGTCTTCACTTCCTGTGTCCAGTTCTACATGTACCACTGGTTGGTTTATACCGCCATGTTTGCCTTCACTTTCTGTGTCCAGTTCTACATGTGCCACTGGTTGGTTTATACCGTCATGTTTGCCTTCACTCTCTGTGTCCAGTTCCACATGTACCACTGGGTGGTTTATACCGCCACGTTTGTCTTCACTCTCTGTGTCCAGTTCTACATGTGCGACTGGTTGGTTTATACCGTCATGTTTGTCTTCACTCTCTGTGTCCAGTTCTACATGTACCACTGGTTGGTTTATACCGCCATGTTTGCCTTCACTCTCTGTGTCCAGTTCTACATGTACCACTGGTTGGTTTATACCGCCATGTTTGCCTTCAATCTCTGTGTCCAGTTCTACATGTACCACTGGTTGGTTTATACCGCCATGTTTGCCTTGACTCTCTGTGTCCAGTTCTACGTGTACCACTGGGTGGTTTATACCGCCATGTTTGTCTTCACTCTCTGTGTCCAGTTCTACATGTGCGACTAATTGGTTTATACCGCCATGTTTGCACTCACTTTCTGTGTCCAGTTCTACATGTGCCACTGGTTGGTTTATACCGCCATGTTTGCCTTCACTCTCTGTGTCCAGTTCTACATGTACCACTGGTTGGTTTATACCGTCATGTTTGCCTTCACATTCTGTGTCCAGTTCTACATGTACCACTGGTTGGTTTATACCGCCATGTTTGCCTTCACTCTCTGTGTCCAGTTCTACATGTACCACTGGTTGGTTTATACCATCATGTGTGCCTTCACTCTCTGTGTCCAGTTCTACATGTGCCACTGGTTGGTTTATACCGCCATGTTTGTCTTCACTCTCTGTGTCCAGTTCTACATGTGCCACTGGTTGGTTTATACCGTCATGTTTGCCTTCACTCTCTGTGTCCAGTTCTACATGTACCGCTGGTTGGTTTATACCGCCATGTTTGTCTTCACTCTCTGTGTCCAGTTCTACATGTACCGCTGGTTGGTTTATACCACCATGTTTGCCTTCACTCTCTGTGTCCAGTTCTACATGTACCACTGGCTGGTTTATACCGCCATGTTTGCCTTCACTCTCTGTGTCCAGTTCTACATGTGCCACTGGTTGGTTTATACCGTCATGTTTGTCTTCACTCTCTGTGTCCAGTTCTACATGTGCCACTGGTTGGTTTATACCGTCATGTTTGTCTTCACTCCCTATGTCCAGTTCTACATGTGCCACTGGTTGGTTTATACCGCCATGTTTGCCTTCACTCTCTGTGTCCAGTTCTACATGTGCCACTGGTTGGTTTATACCGTCATGTTTGCCTTCACTCTCTGTGTCCAGTTCTACATGTACCGCTAATTGGTTTATACCGTCATGTTTGTCTTCACTCTCTGTGTCCAGTTCTACATGTACCGCTGGTTGGTTTATACCGTCATGTTTGCCTTCACATTCGGTGTCCAGTTCTACATGTACCACTGTTGTGTTTATACCGCCATGTTTGCCTTCACTTTCTGTGTCCAGTTCTACATGTACCACTGGTTGGTTTATACCGCCATGTTTGCCTTCACTCTCTGTGTCCAGTTCTACATGTGCCACTGGTTGGTTTATACCGTCATGTTTGTCTTCACTCTCTGTGTCCAGTTCTACATGTGCCACTGGTTGGTTTATACCGTCATGTTTGCCTTCACTCTCTGTGTCCAGTTCTACATGTACCGCTGGTTGGTTTATACCGCCATGTTTGTCTTCACTCTCTGTGTCCAGTTCTACATGTACCGCTGGTTGGTTTATACCGCTATGTTTGCCTTCACTCTCTGTGGTCCAGTTCTACATGTGCCACTGGTTGGTTTATACCGCTATGTTTGCCTTCACTCTCTGTGTCCAGTTCTACATGTGCCGCTGGTTGGTTTATACCGTCATGTTTGTCTTCACTCTCTGTGTCCAGTTCTACATGTGCCACTGGTTGGTTTATACCGTCATGTTTGTCTTCACTCTCTGTGTCCAGTTCTACATGTGCCATTGGTTGGTTTATACCGTCATGTTTGCCTTCCCTCTCTGTGTCCAGTTGTACATGTACCGCTGGTTGGTTTATACCGCCATGTTTGTCTTCACTCTCTGTGTCCAGTTCTACATGTACCGCTGGTTGGTTTATACCGCCATGTTTGCCTTCACTCTCTTTGTCCAGTTCTACATGTACCAATGGGTGGTTTATACCGTCATGTTTGCCTTCACTCTCTGTGTCCAGTTCTACATGTACCGCTGGTTGGTTTATACCGCCATGTTTGTCTTCACTCTCTGTGTCCAGTTCTACATGTACCGCTGGTTGGTTTATACCGCAATGTTTGCCTTCACTCTCTTTGTCCAGTTCTACATGTACCAATGGGTGGTTTATACCGCCATGTTTGCCTTCACTCTCTGTGTCCAGTTCTACATATACCACTGGTTGGTTTATACCGCCATGTTTGCACTCACTTTCTGTGTCCAGTTCTACATGTGCCACCGGTTGGTTTATACCGCCATGTTTGCCTTCACTCTCTGTGTCCAGTTCTACATGTACCACTGGTTGGTTTATACCGCCGTGTTTGTCTTCACTCTCTGTGTCCAGTTCTACATGTACCACTTGTTGGTTTATACCGTCATGTTTGCCTTCCCATTCGGTGTCCAGTTCTACATGTACCGCTGGTTGGTTTATACCGCCATGTTTGTCTTCACTCTCTGTGTCCAGTTCTACATGTACCGCTGGTTGGTTTATACCGTCATGTTTGCCTTCACATTCGGTGTCCAGTTCTACATGTACCACTGGTTGGTTTATACCGTCATGTTTGCCTTCACATTCTGTGTCCAGTTCTACATGTACCACTGGTTGGTTTATACCGCCATGTTTGCCTTCACTCTCTGTGTCCAGTTCTACATGTACCACTGGTTGGTTTATACCATCATGTGTGCCTTCACTCTCTGTGTCCAGTTCTACATGTGCCACTGGTTGGTTTATACCGCCATGTTTGTCTTCACTCTCTGTGTCCAGTTCTACATGTTCCACTGGTTGGTTTATACCGTCATGTTTGCCTTCACTCTCTGTGTCCAGTTCTACATGTACCGCTGGTTGGTTTATACCGCCATGTTTGTCTTCACTCTCTGTGTCCAGTTCTACATGTACCGCTGGTTGGTTTATACCACCATGTTTGCCTTCACTCTCTGTGTCCAGTTCTACATGTACCACTGGCTGGTTTATACCGCCATGTTTGCCTTCACTCTCTGTGTCCAGTTCTACATGTGCCACTGGTTGGTTTATACCGTCATGTTTGTCTTCACTCTCTGTGTCCAGTTCTACATGTGCCACTGGTTGGTTTATACCGTCATGTTTGTCTTCACTCTCTATGTCCAGTTCTACATGTGCCACTGGTTGGTTTATACCGCCATGTTTGTCTTCACTCTCTGTGTCCAGTTCTACATGTGCCACTGGTTGGTTTATACCGTCATGTTTGCCTTCACTCTCTGTGTCCAGTTCTACATGTACCGCTGGTTGGTTTATACCGCCATGTTTGTCTTCACTCTCTGTGTCCAGTTCTACATGTACCGCTGGTTGGTTTATACCGTCATGTTTGCCTTCACATTCTTTGTCCAGTTCTACATGTACCACTGTTGTGTTTATACCGCCATGTTTGCCTTCACTTTCTGTGTCCAGTTCTACATGTACCACTGGTTGGTTTATACCGCCATGTTTGCCTTCACTCTCTGTGTCCAGTTCTACATGTGCCACTGGTTGGTTTATACCGTCATGTTTGTCTTCACTCTCTGTGTCCAGTTCTACATGTGCCACTGGTTGGTTTATACCGTCATGTTTGCCTTCACTCTCTGTGTCCAGTTCTACATGTACCGCTGGTTGGTTTATACCGCCATGTTTGTCTTCACTCTCTGTGTCCAGTTCTACATGTACCGCTGGTTGGTTTATACCGCTATGTTTGCCTTCACTCTCTGTGGTCCAGTTCTACATGTGCCACTGGTTGGTTTATACCGCTATGTTTGCCTTCACTCTCTGTGTCCAGTTCTACATGTGCCGCTGGTTGGTTTATACCGTCATGTTTGTCTTCACTCTCTGTGTCCAGTTCTACATGTGCCACTGGTTGGTTTATACCGTCATGTTTGTCTTCACTCTCTGTGTCCAGTTCTACATGTGCCATTGGTTGGTTTATACCGTCATGTTTGCCTTCCCTCTCTGTGTCCAGTTCTACATGTACCGCTGGTTGGTTTATACCGCCATGTTTGTCTTCACTCTCTGTGTCCAGTTCTACATGTACCGCTGGTTGGTTTATACCGCCATGTTTGCCTTCACTCTCTTTGTCCAGTTCTACATGTACCAATGGGTGGTTTATACCGTCATGTTTGCCTTCACTCTCTGTGTCCAGTTCTACATGTACCGCTGGTTGGTTTATACCGCCATGTTTGTCTTCACTCTCTGTGTCCAGTTCTACATGTACCGCTGGTTGGTTTATACCGCAATGTTTGCCTTCACTCTCTTTGTCCAGTTCTACATGTACCAATGGGTGGTTTATACCGCCATGTTTGCCTTCACTCTCTGTGTCCAGTTCTACATGTACCACTGGTTGGTTTATACCGCCATGTTTGCACACACTTTCTGTGTCCAGTTCTACATGTGCCACCGGTTGGTTTATACCGCCATGTTTGCCTTCACTCTCTGTGTCCAGTTCTACATGTACCACTGGTTGGTTTATACCGCCATGTTTGCCTTCACTCTCTGTGTCCAGTTCTACATGTACCACTTGTTGGTTTATACCGTCATGTTTGCCTTCCCATTCGGTGTCCAGTTCTACATGTACCGCTGTTTGGTTTATACCGTCATGTTTGCCTTCACATTCGGTGTCCAGTTCTACATGTACCACTGGTTGGTTTATACCGTCATGTTTGCCTTCACATTCTGTGTTTAGTTCTACATGTACCACTGGTTGGTTTATACCGCCATGTTTGCCTTCACTCTCTGTGTCCAGTTCTACATGTACCACTGGTTGGTTTATACCATCATGTGTGCCTTCAATCTCTGTGTCCAGTTCTACATGTGCCACTGGTTGGTTTATACCGCCATGTTTGTCTTCACTCTCTGTGTCCAGTTCTACATGTGCCACTGGTTGGTTTATACCGTCATGTTTGCCTTCACTCTCTGTGTCCAGTTCTACATGTACCGCTGGTTGGTTTATACCGCCATGTTTGTCTTCACTCTCTGTGTCCAGTTCTACATGTACCGCTGGTTGGTTTATACCACCATGTTTGCCTTCACTCTCTGTGTCCAGTTCTACATGTACCACTGGCTGGTTTATACCGGTTTGCCTTCACTCTCTGTGTCCAGTTCTACATGTGCCACTGGTTGGTTTATACCGTCATGTTTGTCTTCACTCTCTGTGTCCAGTTCTACATGTGCCACTGGTTGGTTTATACCGTCATGTTTGTCTTCACTCTCTGTGTCCAGTTCTACATGTGCCACTGGTTGGTTTATACCGCCATGTTTGTCTTCACTCTCTGTGTCCAGTTCTACATGTGCCACTGGTTGGTTCATACCGTCATGTTTGCCTTCACTCTCTGTGTCCAGTTCTACATGTACCGCTGGTTGGTTTATACCGCCATGTTTGTCTTTACTCTCTGTGTCCAGTTCTACATGTACCGCTGGTTGGTTTATACCGTCATGTTTGCCTTCACATTCGGTGTCCAGTTCTACATGTACCACTGTTGTGTTTATACCGCCATGTTTGCCTTCACTTTCTGTGTCCAGTTCTACATGTACCACTGGTTGGTTTATACCGCCATGTTTGCCTTCACTCTCTGTGTCCAGTTCTACATGTGCCACTGGTTGGTTTATACCGTCATGTTTGTCTTCACTCTCTGTGTCCAGTTCTACATGTGCCACTGGTTGGTTTATACCGTCATGTTTGCCTTCACTCTCTGTGTCCAGTTCTACATGTACCGCTGGTTGGTTTATACAGCTATGTTTGCCTTCACTCTCTGTGGTCCAGTTCTACATGTGCCACTGGTTGGTTTATACCGCTATGTTTGCCTTCACTCTCTGTGTCCAGTTCTACATGTGCCGCTGGTTGGTTTATACCGTCATGTTTGTCTTCACTCTCTGTGTCCAGTTCTACATGTGCCACTGGTTGGTTTATACCGTCATGTTTGTCTTCACTCTCTGTGTCCAGTTCTACATGTGCCATTGGTTGGTTTATACCGTCATGTTTGCCTTCCCTCTCTATGCCCAGTTCTACATGTACCGCTGGTTGGTTTATACCGCCATGTTTGTCTTCACTCTCTGTGTCCAGTTCTACATGTACCGCTGGTTGGTTTATACCGCCATGTTTGCCTTCACTCTCTTTGTCCAGTTCTACATGTACCAATGGGTGGTTTATACCGTCATGTTTGCCTTCACTCTCTGTGTCCAGTTCTACATGTACCGCTGGTTGGTTTATACCGCCATGTTTGACTTCACTCTCTGTGTCCAGTTCTACATGTACCGCTGGTTGGTTTATACCGCAATGTTTGCCTTCACTCTCTTTGTCCAGTTCTACATGTACCAATGGGTGGTTTATACCGCCATGTTTGCCTTCACTCTCTGTGTCCAGTTCTACATATACCACTGGTTGGTTTATACCGCCATGTTTGCACTCACTTTCTGTGTCCAGTTCTACATGTGCCACCGGTTGGTTTATACCGCCATGTTTGCCTTCACTCTCTGTGTCCAGTTCTACATGTACCACTGGTTGGTTTATACCGCCATGTTTGCCTTCACTCTCTGTGTCCAGTTCTACATGTACCACTTGTTGGTTTATACCGTCATGTTTGCCTTCCCATTCGGTGTCCAGTTCTACATGTACCGCTGGTTGGTTTATACCGCCATGTTTGTCTTCACTCTCTGTGTCCAGTTCTACATGTACCGCTGATTGGTTTATACCGTCATGTTTGTCTTCACTCTCTGTGTCCAGTTCTACATGTACCACTGGTTGGTTTATACCGCCATGTTTGCCTTCACTCTCTGTGTCCAGTTCTACATGTACCGCTTGTTAATTTATACCGCCATGTTTGTCTTCACTCTCTGTGTCCAGTTCTACATGTACCGCTGGTTGGTTTATACCGCTATGTTTGCCTTCACTCTCTGTGGTCCAGTTCTACATGTGCCACTGGTTGGTTTATACCGCCATGTTTGTCTTCACTCTCTGTGTCCAGTTCTACATGTACCGCTGGTTGGTTTATACCGCTATGTTTGCCTTCACTCTCTGTGGTCCAGTTCTATATGTGCCACTGGTTGGTTTATACCGCCATGTTTGCCTTCACTCTCTGTGTCCAGTTCTACATGTGCCACTGGTTGGTTTATACCGTCATGTTTGTCTTCACTCTCTGTGTCCAGTTCTATATGTGCCACTGGTTGGTTTATACCGCCATGTTTGTCTTCACTCTCTGTGTCCAGTTCTACATGTGCCACTGGTTGGTGTATACCGTCATGTTTGCCTTCACTCTCTGTGTCCAGTTCTACATGTACCGCTGGTTGGTTTATACCGCCACGTTTGTCTTCACTCTCTGTGTCCAGTTCTACATGTACCGCTGGTTGGTTTATACCGCCATGTTTGCCTTCACTATCTGTGTCCAGTTCTACATGTATTAATGGGTGGTTTATACCGCCATGTGTGTCTTCACTCTCTGTGTCCAGTTCTACATGTGCGACTGGTTGGTTTATACCGTCATGTTTGCCTTCACTCTCTGTGTCCAGTTCTACATGTACCACTGGTTGGTTTATACCGCCATGTTTGCACTCAATTTCTGTGTCCAGTTCTACATGTGCCACCGGTTGGTTTATACCGCCATGTTTGCCTTCACTCTCTGTGTCCAGTTCTACATGTACCGCTGGTTGGTTTATACCGTCATGTTTGCCTTCACATTCGGTGTCCAGTTCTACATGTACCGCTGGTTGGTTTATACCGCCATGTTTGTCTTCACTCTCTGTGTCCAGTTCTACATGTACCGCTGGTTGGTTTATACCGCTATGTTTGCCTTCAATCTCTGTGTCCAGTTCTACATGTACCACTGGTTGGTTTATACCGTCATGTTTCCCTTCACTCTCTGTGTCCAGTTCTACATGTACCGCTGGCTGGTTTATACCGCCATGTTTGTCTTCACTCTCTGTGTCCAGTTCTACATGTACCGCTGGTTGGTTTATACCGTCATGTTTACCTTCACATTCGGTGGCCAGTTCTACATGTACCACTGGTGTGTTTATACCGCCATGTTTGCCTTCACTTTCTGTGTCCAGTTCTACATATACCACTGGTTGGTTTATATCGCCATGTTTGCCTTCACTCTCTGTGTCCAGTTCTACATGTGCCACTGGTTGGTTTATACCGTAATGTTTGTCTTCACTCTCTGTGTCCAGTTCTACATGTGCCACTGGTTGGTTTATACCGTCATGTTTGCCTTCACTCTCTGTGTCCAGTTCTACATGTACCGCTGGTTTGTTTATACCGCCATGTTTGTCTTGACTCTCTGTGTCCAGTTCTACATGTACCGCTGGTTGGTTTATACCGCTATGTTTGCCTTCACTCTCTGTGGTCCAGTTCTACATGTGCCACTGGTTGGTTTATACCGTCATGTCTGCCTTCACTCTCTGTGTCCAGTTCTGCATGTGCCGCTGGTTGGTTTATACCGTCATGTTTGTCTTCACTCTCTGTGTCCAGTTCTACATGTGCCACTGGTTGGTTTATACCGTCATGTTTGTCTTCACTCTCTGTGTCCAGTTCTACATGTGCCACAGGTTGGTTTATATCGCCATGTTTGTCTTCACTCTCTGTGTCCAGTTCTACATGTGCCACTGGTTGGTTTTTACCGTCATGTTTGCCTTCACTCTCTGTGTCCAGTTCTACATGTACCGCTGGTTGGTTTATACCGCCATGTTTGTCTTCACTCTCTGTGTCCAGTTCTACATGTACCGCTGGTTGGTTTATACCGCCATGTTTGCCTTCACTCTCTTTGTCCAGTTCTACATGTACCAATGGGTGGTTTATACCGCCATGTTTGTCTTCACTCTCTGTGTCCAGTTCTACATGTGCGACTGGTTGGTTTATACCGTCAGGTTTGCCTTCACTCTCTGTGTCCAGTTCTACATGTACCACTGGTTGGTTTATACCGCCATGTTTGCACTCAATTTCTGTGTCCAGTTCTACATGTGCCACCGGTTGGTTTATACCGCTATGTTTGCCTTCACTCTCTGTGTCCAGTTCTACATGTACCACTGGTTGGTTTATACCGCCATGTTTGCCTTCACTCTCTGTGTCCAGTTCTACATGTACCGCTGGTTGGTTTATACCGTCATGTTTGCCTTCACATTCGGTGTCCAGTTCTACATGTACCGCTGGTTGGTTTATACCGCTATGTTTGTCTTCACTCTCTGTGTCCAGTTCTACATGTACCACTGGTTGGTTTATACCGTCATGTTTGCCTTCACTCTCTGTGTCCAGTTCTACATGTACCGCTGGCTGGTTTATACCGCCACGTTTGTCTTCACTCTCTGTGTCCAGTTCTACATGTACCGCTGGTTGGTTTATACCGTCATGTTTGCCTTCACATTCGGTGTCCAGTTCTACATGTACCACTGGTGTGTTTATACCGCCATGTTTGCTTTCACTTTCTGTGTCCAGTTCTACATGTACCACTGGTTGGTTTATACCGCCATGTTTGCCTTCACTCTCTGTGTCCAGTTCTACATGTGCCACTGGTTGGTTTATACCGTAATGTTTGTCTTCACTCTCTGTGTCCAGTTCTACATGTGCCACTGGTTGGTTTATACCGTCATGTTTGCCTTCACTCTCTGTGTCCAGTTCTACATGTACCGCTGGTTGATTTATACCGCCATGTTTGTCTTCACTCTCTGTGTCCAGTTCTACATGTACCGCTGGTTGGTTTATACCGCTATGTTTGCCTTCACTCTCTGTGGTCCAGTTCTACATGTGCCACTTGTTGGTTTATACCGTCATGTTTGCCTTCACTCTCTGTGTCCAGTTCTACATGTGCCGCTGGTTGGTTTATACCGTCATGTTTGTCTTCACTCTCTGTGTCCAGTTCTACATGTGCCACTGGTTGGTTTATACCGTCATGTTTGTCTTCACTCTCTGTGTCCAGTTCTACGTGTGCCACAGGTTGGTTTATATCGCCATGTTTGTCTTCACTCTCTGTGTCCAGTTCTACATGTGCCACTGGTTGGTTTATACCGTCATGTTTGCCTTCACTCTCTGTGTCCAGTTCTACATGTACCGCTGGTTGGTTTATACCGCCATGTTTGCCTTCACTCTCTTTGTCCAGTTCTACATGTACCAATGGGTGGTTTATACCGCCATGTTTGTCTTCACTCTCTGTGTCCAGTTCTACATGTGCGACTGGTTGGTTTATACCGTCACGTTTGCCTTCACTCTCTGTGTCCAGTTCTACATGTACCACTGGTTGGTTTATACCGCCATGTTTGCACTCACTTTCTGTGTCCAGTTCTACATGTGCCACCGGTTGGTTTATACCGCTATGTTTGCCTTCACTCTCTGTGTCCAGTTCTAAATGTACCACTGGTTGGTTCATACCGCCATGTTTGCCTTCACATTCGGTGTCCAGTTCTACATGTACCGCTGGTTGGTTTATACCGCCATGTTTGTCTTCACTCTCTGTGTCCAGTTCTACCTGTACCGCTGGTTGGTTTATACCGCCATGTTTGCCTTCACTCTCTGTGTCCAGTTCTACATGTACCGCTGGCTGGTTTATACCGCCATGTTTGTCTTCACTCTCTGTGTCCAGTTCTACATGTACCGCTGGTTGGTTTATACCGTCATGTTTGCCTTCACATTCGGTGTCCAGTTCTACATGTACCACTGGTGTGTTTATACCGCCATGTTTGCCTTCACTTTCTGTGTCCAGTTCTACATGTACCACTGTTGGTTTATACCGCCATGTTTGCACCAACTTTCTGTGTCCAGTTCTACATGTGCCACTGGTTGGTTTATACCGCCATGTTTGCCTTCACTCTCTGTGTCCAGTTCTACATGTACCACTGGTTGGTTTATACCGCCATGTTTGCCTTCACTCTCTGTGTCCAGTCCTACACGTACCACTGGTTGGTTTATACCGCCATGTTTGCCTTCACTCTCTGTGTCCAGTTCTACACGTACCACTGGTGTGTTTATACCGTCATGTTTGCCTTCACATTTGGTGTCCAGTTCTACATGTACCACTGGTGTGTTTATACCGACATGTTTGACTTCACTTTCTGTGTCCAGTTCTACATGTACCACTGCTGTTGTTTATACCGCCATGTTTGCCTTCACTCTCTGTGTCCAGTTCTACATGTACCACTGGTTGGTTTATACCGTCATGGTTGTCTTCACTTTCTGTGTCCAGTTCTACATGTACCACCGGTTGGTTTATACCGCTATGTTTGCCTTCACTCTCTGTGTCCAGTTTTAAATGTACCACTGGTTGGTTTATACCGCCATGTTTGCCTTCACTCTCTGTGTCCAGTTCTACATGTACCGCTGGTTGGTTTATACCGCCATATTTGCCTTCATTTTCTGTGTCCAGTTCTACATGTACCGCTGGCTGGTTTATACCGCCATGTTTGTCTTCACTCTCTGTGTCCAGTTCTACATGTACCGCTGGTTGGTTTATACCGTCATGTTTGACTTCACATTCGGTGTCCAGTTCTACATGTACCACTGGTGTGTTTATACCGTCATGTTTGCCTTCACATTTGGTGTCCAGTTCTACATGTACCACTGGTGTGTTTATACCGACATGTTTGACTTCACTTTCTGTGTCCAGTTCTACATGTACCACTGGTGTTGTTTATACCGCCATGTTTGCCTTCACTCTCTGTGTCCAGTTCTACATGTACCACTGGTTGGTTTATACCGTCATGGTTGTCTTCACTTTCTGTGTCCAGTTCTACATGTACCACTGGTGTGTTTATACCGTCATGTTTGCCTTCACATTCGGTGTCCAGTTCTACATGTACCACTGGTGTTGTTTATACCTCCATGTTTGCCTTCACATTCTGTGTCCAGTTCTACATGTACCACTGGTTGGTTTATACCGCCATGTTTGCCTTCACTCTCTGTGTCCAGTTCTACATGTGCCACTGGTTGGTTTATACCGCCATATTTGCCTTTACTCTCTGTGTCCAGTTCTACATGTACCACTGGTTGGTTTATACAGCCATGTTTGCCTTCACCTTCTGTGTCCAGTTCTACATGTACCACTGGTTGGTTTATACCGCCATGTTTGCCTTCACTTCCTGTGTCCAGTTCTACATGTACCACTGGTTGGTTTATACCGCCATATTTGCCTTCATTCTCTGTGTCCAGTTCTACATGTGCCACTGGTTGGTTTATACCGTCATGTTTGCCTTCACTCTCTGTGTCCAGTTCCACATGTACCACTGGGTGGTTTATACCGCCATGTTTGTCTTCACTCTCTGTGTCCAGTTCTACATGTGCGACTGGTTGGTTTATACCGTCATGTTTGTCTTCACTCTCTGTGTCCAGTTCTACATGTACCACTGGTTGGTTTATACCGCCATGTTTGCACTCACTTTCTGTGTCCAGTTCTACATGTGCAACCGGTTGGTTTATACCGCTATGTTTGCCTTCACTCTCTGTGTCCAGTTTTAAATGTACCACTGGTTGGTTTATACCGCCATGTTTGCCTTCACTCTCTGTGTCCAGTTCTACATGTACCGCTGGTTGGTTTATACCGCCATGTTTGTCTTCACTCTCTGTGTCCAGTTCTACATGTACCGCTGGTTGGTTTATACCGCCATGTTTGCCTTCACTCTCTGTGTCCAGTTCTACATTTACCACTGGTTGGTTTATACCGTCATGTTTGCCTTCACTTTCTGTGTCCAGTTCTACATGTACCGCTGGCTGGTTTATACCGCCATGTTTGTCTTCACTCTCTGTGTCCAGTTCTACATGTACCGCTGGTTGGTTTATACCGTCATGTTTGCCTTCACATTCGGTGTCCAGTTCTACATGTACCACTGGTGTGTTTATACCGCCATGTTTGCCTTCACTTTCTGTGTCCAGTTCTACATGTACCACTGGTTGGTTTATACCGCCATAATTGCACCAACTTTCTGTGTCTAGTTCTACATGTGCCACCGGTTGGTTTATACCGCTATGTTTGCCTTCACTCTCTGTGTCCAGTTCTACATGTACCACTGGTTGGTTTATACCGCCATGTTTGCCTTCACTCTCTGTGTCCAGTCCTACACGTACCACTGGTTGGTTTATACCGCCATGTTTGCCTTCACTCTCTGTGTCCAGTTCTACACGTACCACTGGTGTGTTTATACCGTCATGTTTGCCTTCAAATTTGATGTCCAGTTCTACATGTACCACTGATGTGTTTATACCGACATGTTTGACTTCACTTTCTGTGTCCAGTTCTACATGTACCACTGGTGTTGTTTATACCGCCATGTTTGCCTTCACTCTCTGTGTCCAGTTCTACATGTACCACTGGTTGGTTTATACCGTCGTGGTTGTCTTCACTTTCTGTGTCCAGTTCTACATGTACCACTGGTGTGTTTATACCGTCATGTTTGCCTTCACATTCGGTGTCCAGTTCTACATGTACCACTGGTGTTGTTTATACCGCCATGTTTGCCTTCACATTCTGTGTCCAGTTCTACATGTACCACTGGTTGGTTTATACCGCCATGTTTGCCTTCTCTCTCTGTGTCCAGTTCTACATGTGCCATTGGTTATTTTATACCGCCATATTTGCCTTTACTCTCTGTGTCCAGTTCTACATGTACCACTGGTTGGTTTATACCGCCATGTTTGCCTTCACCTTCTGTGTCCAGTTCTACATGTACCACTGGTTGGTTTATATCGCCATGTTTGCCTTCACTTCCTGTGTCCAGTTCTACATGTACCACTGGTTGGTTTATACCGCCATATTTGCCTTCATTCTCTGTGTCCAGTTCTACATGTGCCACTGGTTGGTTTATACCGTCATGTTTGCCTTCACTCTCTGTGTCCAGTTCCACATGTACCACTGGGTGGTTTATACCGCCATGTTTGCCTTCACTCTCTGTGTCCAGTTCTACACGTACCACTGGTGTGTTTATACCGTCATGTTTGCCTTCACATTTGATGTCCAGTTCTACATGTACCACTGATGTGTTTATACCGACATGTTTGACTTCACTTTCTGTGTCCAGTTCTACATGTACCACTGGTGTTGTTTATACCGCCATGTTTGCCTTCACTCTCTGTGTCCAGTTCTACATGTACCACTGGTTGGTTTATACCGTCGTGGTTGTCTTCACTTTCTGTGTCCAGTTCTACATGTACCACTGGTGTGTTTATACCGTCATGTTTGCCTTCACATTCGGTGTCCAGTTCTACATGTACCACTGGTGTTGTTTATACCGCCATGTTTGCCTTCACATTCTGTGTCCAGTTCTACATGTACCACTGGTTGGTTTATACCGCCATGTTTGCCTTCTCTCTCTGTGTCCAGTTCTACATGTGCCATTGGTTGGTTTATACCGCCATATTTGCCTTTACTCTCTGTGTCCAGTTCTACATGTACCACTGGTTGGTTTATACCGCCATGTTTGCCTTCACCTTCTGTGTCCAGTTCTACATGTACCACTGGTTGGTTTATACCGCCATGTTTGCCTTCACTTCCTGTGTCCAGTTCTACATGTACCACTTGTTGGTTTATACCGCCATATTTGCCTTCATTCTCTGTGTCCAGTTCTACATGTGCCACTGGTTGGTTTATACCGTCATGTTTGCCTTCACTCTCTGTGTCCAGTTCCACATGTACCACTGGGTGGTTTATACCGCCATGTTTGTCTTCACTCTCTGTGTCCAGTTCTACATGTGCTACTGGTTGGTTTATACCGTCATGTTTGTCTTCACTCTCTGTGTCCAGTTCTACATGTACCACTGGTTGGTTTATACCGCCATGTTTGCCTTCACTCTCTGTGTCCAGTTCTACATGTACCACTGGTTGGTTTATACCGTCATGTTTGCCTTCACTCTCTGTGTCCAGTTCTACATGTACCACTGGTTGGTTTATAAAGTCATGTTTGCCTTCACCTTCTGTGTCAAGTTCTACATGTACCACTGGTTAGTTTATACCGCCATGTTTGCCTTCACTCTCTGTGTCCAGTTCTACATGTACCACTGGTTGGTTTATACCGCCATGTTTGCACTCACGTTCTGTGTCCAGTTCTACATGTACCACTGGTTGGTTTATACCGCCATGTTTGCACTCACGTTCTGTGTCCAGTTCTACATGTTCCACTGGTTGGTTTATACCGCCATGTTTGCCTTCACTCTCTGTGTCCAGTTCTACATGTGCCACTGGTTGGTTTATACCGCCATGTTTGCCTTCACCTTCTGTGTCCAGTTCTACATGTACCACTGGTTGGTTTATACCGCCATGTTTGCCTTCACTCTCTGTGTCCAGTTCTACATGTACCGCTGGTTGGTTTATACCGCCATATTTGCCTTCATTTTCTGTGTCCAGTTCTACATGTACCGCTGGCTGGTTTATACCGCCATGTTTGTCTTCACTCTCTGTGTCCAGTTCTACATGTACCGCTGGTTGGTTTATACCGTCATGTTTGACTTCACATTCGGTGTCCAGTTCTACATGTACCACTGGTGTGTTTATACCGTCATGTTTGCCTTCACATTTGGTGTCCAGTTCTACATGTACCACTGGTGTGTTTATACCGACATGTTTGACTTCACTTTCTGTGTCCAGTTCTACATGTACCACTGGTGTTGTTTATACCGCCATGTTTGCCTTCACTCTCTGTGTCCAGTTCTACATGTACCACTGGTTGGTTTATACCGTCATGGTTGTCTTCACTTTCTGTGTCCAGTTCTACATGTACCACTGGTGTGTTTATACCGTCATGTTTGCCTTCACATTCGGTGTCCAGTTCTACATGTACCACTGGTGTTGTTTATACCTCCATGTTTGCCTTCACATTCTGTGTCCAGTTCTACATGTACCACTGGTTGGTTTATACCGCCATGTTTGCCTTCACTCTCTGTGTCCAGTTCTACATGTGCCACTGGTTGGTTTATACCGCCATATTTGCCTTTACTCTCTGTGTCCAGTTCTACATGTACCACTGGTTGGTTTATACAGCCATGTTTGCCTTCACCTTCTGTGTCCAGTTCTACATGTACCACTGGTTGGTTTATACCGCCATGTTTGCCTTCACTTCCTGTGTCCAGTTCTACATGTACCACTGGTTGGTTTATACCGCCATATTTGCCTTCATTCTCTGTGTCCAGTTCTACATGTGCCACTGGTTGGTTTATACCGTCATGTTTGCCTTCACTCTCTGTGTCCAGTTCCACATGTACCACTGGGTGGTTTATACCGCCATGTTTGTCTTCACTCTCTGTGTCCAGTTCTACATGTGCGACTGGTTGGTTTATACCGTCATGTTTGTCTTCACTCTCTGTGTCCAGTTCTACATGTACCACTGGTTGGTTTATACCGCCATGTTTGCACTCACTTTCTGTGTCCAGTTCTACATGTGCAACCGGTTGGTTTATACCGCTATGTTTGCCTTCACTCTCTGTGTCCAGTTTTAAATGTACCACTGGTTGGTTTATACCGCCATGTTTGCCTTCACTCTCTGTGTCCAGTTCTACATGTACCGCTGGTTGGTTTATACCGCCATGTTTGTCTTCACTCTCTGTGTCCAGTTCTACATGTACCGCTGGTTGGTTTATACCGCCATGTTTGCCTTCACTCTCTGTGTCCAGTTCTACATTTACCACTGGTTGGTTTATACCGTCATGTTTGCCTTCACTTTCTGTGTCCAGTTCTACATGTACCGCTGGCTGGTTTATACCGCCATGTTTGTCTTCACTCTCTGTGTCCAGTTCTACATGTACCGCTGGTTGGTTTATACCGTCATGTTTGCCTTCACATTCGGTGTCCAGTTCTACATGTACCACTGGTGTGTTTATACCGCCATGTTTGCCTTCACTTTCTGTGTCCAGTTCTACATGTACCACTGGTTGGTTTATACCGCCATAATTGCACCAACTTTCTGTGTCTAGTTCTACATGTGCCACCGGTTGGTTTATACCGCTATGTTTGCCTTCACTCTCTGTGTCCAGTTCTACATGTACCACTGGTTGGTTTATACCGCCATGTTTGCCTTCACTCTCTGTGTCCAGTCCTACACGTACCACTGGTTGGTTTATACCGCCATGTTTGCCTTCACTCTCTGTGTCCAGTTCTACACGTACCACTGGTGTGTTTATACCGTCATGTTTGCCTTCAAATTTGATGTCCAGTTCTACATGTACCACTGATGTGTTTATACCGACATGTTTGACTTCACTTTCTGTGTCCAGTTCTACATGTACCACTGGTGTTGTTTATACCGCCATGTTTGCCTTCACTCTCTGTGTCCAGTTCTACATGTACCACTGGTTGGTTTATACCGTCGTGGTTGTCTTCACTTTCTGTGTCCAGTTCTACATGTACCACTGGTGTGTTTATACCGTCATGTTTGCCTTCACATTCGGTGTCCAGTTCTACATGTACCACTGGTGTTGTTTATACCGCCATGTTTGCCTTCACATTCTGTGTCCAGTTCTACATGTACCACTGGTTGGTTTATACCGCCATGTTTGCCTTCTCTCTCTGTGTCCAGTTCTACATGTGCCATTGGTTATTTTATACCGCCATATTTGCCTTTACTCTCTGTGTCCAGTTCTACATGTACCACTGGTTGGTTTATACCGCCATGTTTGCCTTCACCTTCTGTGTCCAGTTCTACATGTACCACTGGTTGGTTTATATCGCCATGTTTGCCTTCACTTCCTGTGTCCAGTTCTACATGTACCACTGGTTGGTTTATACCGCCATATTTGCCTTCATTCTCTGTGTCCAGTTCTACATGTGCCACTGGTTGGTTTATACCGTCATGTTTGCCTTCACTCTCTGTGTCCAGTTCCACATGTACCACTGGGTGGTTTATACCGCCATGTTTGCCTTCACTCTCTGTGTCCAGTTCTACACGTACCACTGGTGTGTTTATACCGTCATGTTTGCCTTCACATTTGATGTCCAGTTCTACATGTACCACTGATGTGTTTATACCGACATGTTTGACTTCACTTTCTGTGTCCAGTTCTACATGTACCACTGGTGTTGTTTATACCGCCATGTTTGCCTTCACTCTCTGTGTCCAGTTCTACATGTACCACTGGTTGGTTTATACCGTCGTGGTTGTCTTCACTTTCTGTGTCCAGTTCTACATGTACCACTGGTGTGTTTATACCGTCATGTTTGCCTTCACATTCGGTGTCCAGTTCTACATGTACCACTGGTGTTGTTTATACCGCCATGTTTGCCTTCACATTCTGTGTCCAGTTCTACATGTACCACTGGTTGGTTTATACCGCCATGTTTGCCTTCTCTCTCTGTGTCCAGTTCTACATGTGCCATTGGTTGGTTTATACCGCCATATTTGCCTTTACTCTCTGTGTCCAGTTCTACATGTACCACTGGTTGGTTTATACCGCCATGTTTGCCTTCACCTTCTGTGTCCAGTTCTACATGTACCACTGGTTGGTTTATACCGCCATGTTTGCCTTCACTTCCTGTGTCCAGTTCTACATGTACCACTTGTTGGTTTATACCGCCATATTTGCCTTCATTCTCTGTGTCCAGTTCTACATGTGCCACTGGTTGGTTTATACCGTCATGTTTGCCTTCACTCTCTGTGTCCAGTTCCACATGTACCACTGGGTGGTTTATACCGCCATGTTTGTCTTCACTCTCTGTGTCCAGTTCTACATGTGCTACTGGTTGGTTTATACCGTCATGTTTGTCTTCACTCTCTGTGTCCAGTTCTACATGTACCACTGGTTGGTTTATACCGCCATGTTTGCCTTCACTCTCTGTGTCCAGTTCTACATGTACCACTGGTTGGTTTATACCGTCATGTTTGCCTTCACTCTCTGTGTCCAGTTCTACATGTACCACTGGTTGGTTTATAAAGTCATGTTTGCCTTCACCTTCTGTGTCAAGTTCTACATGTACCACTGGTTAGTTTATACCGCCATGTTTGCCTTCACTCTCTGTGTCCAGTTCTACATGTACCACTGGTTGGTTTATACCGCCATGTTTGCACTCACGTTCTGTGTCCAGTTCTACATGTTCCACTGGTTGGTTTATACCGCCATGTTTGCCTTCACTCTCTGTGTCCAGTTCTACATGTGCCACTGGTTGGTTTATACCGCCATGTTTGCCTTCACCTTCTGTGTCCAGTTCTACATGTACCACTGGTTGGTTTATACCGCCATGTTTGTCTTCACTTCCTGTGTCCAGTTCTACATGTACCACTGGTTGGTTTATACCGCCATATTTGCCTTCATTTTCTGTGTCCAGTTCTACATGTACCGCTGGCTGGTTTATACCGCCATGTTTGTCTTCACTCTCTGTGTCCAGTTCTACATGTACCGCTGGTTGGTTTATACCGTCATGTTTGACTTCACATTCGGTGTCCAGTTCTACATGTACCACTGGTGTGTTTATACCGCCATGTTTGCCATCACTTTCTGTGTCCAGTTCTACATGTACCACTGGTTGGTTTATACCGCCATGTTTGCACCAACTTTCTGTGTCCAGTTCTACATGTGCCACCGGTTGGTTTATACCGCCATGTTTGCCTTAACTCTCTGTGTCCAGTTCTACATGTACCACTGGTTGGTTTATACCGTCATGTTTGCCTTCACATTCTGTGTCCAGTTCTACATGTACCACTAGTTGGTTTATACCGCCATGTTTGCCTTCACTCTCTGTGTCCAGTTCTACATATACCACTGGTTGGTTTATACCGTCATGTTTGCCTTCACATTCTGTGTCCAGGTCCACATGTACCACTGGTTGGTTTATACCGCCATGTTTGCCTTCACTCTCTGTGTCCAGTTCTACATGTACCACTGGTTGGTTTATACCGTCATGTTTGCCTTCACTCTCTGTGTCCAGTTCTACATGTGCCACTGGTTGGTTTATACCGCCATGATTGTTTTCACTCTCTGTGTCCAGTTCTACATGTGCCACTGGTTGGGTTATACCGTCATGTTTGCCTTCACTCTCTGTGTCCAGTTGTACATGTACCGCTGGTTGGTTTATACCGCCATGTTTGCCTTCACTCTCTGTGTCCAGTTCTACATGTACCGCTGGTTGGTTTATACCGCTATGTTTGCCTTCACTCTCTGTGGTCCAGTTCTACATGTGCCACTGGTTGGTTTATACCGCCATGTTTGCCTTCACTCTCTGTGTCCAGTTCTACATGTACCGCTGGTTGGTTTATACCGCCATGTTTGTCTTCACTCTCTGTGTCCAGTTCTACATGTACCGCTGGTTGGTTTATACCGCCATGTTTGCCTTCACTCTCTGTGTCCAGTTCTACATGTACCAATGGGTGGTTTATACCGCCATGTTTGTCTTCACTCTCTGTGTCCAGTTCTACATGTGCGACTGGTTGGTTTATACCGTCATGTTTGCCTTCACTCTCTGTGTCCAGTTCTACATGTACCACTGGTTGGTTTATACCGCCATGTTTGCACTCAATTTCTGTGTCCAGTTCTACATGTGCCACCGGTTGGTTTATACCGCCATGTTTGCCTTCACTCTCTGTGTCCAGTTCTACATGTACCGCTGGTTGGTTTATAACGTCATGTTTGCCTTCACATTCGGTGTCCAGTTCTACATGTACCGCTGGTTGGTTTATACCGCCATGTTTGTCTTCACTCTCTGTGTCCAGGTCTACATGTACCGCTGGTTGGTTTATAGCGCTATCTTTGCCTTCACTCTCTGTGCCCAGTTCTACATGTACCACTGGTTGGTTTATACCGTCATGTTTGCCTTCACTCTCTGTGTCCAGTTCTACATGTACCGCTGGCTGGTTTATACCGCCACGTTTGCCTTCACTCTCTGTGTCCAGTTCTACATGTACCACTGGGTGGTTTATACCGCCATGTTTGTCTTCACTCTCTGTGTCCAGTTCTACATGTGCGACTGGTTGGTTTATACCGCCATGTTTGCACTCACTTTCTGTGTCCAGTTCTACATGTGCCACTGGTTGGTTTATACCGTCATGTTTGCCTTCACTCTCTGTGTCCAGTTCCACATGTACCACTGGGTGGTTTATACCGCCATGTTTGTCTTCACTCTCTGTGTCCAGTTCTACATGTGCTACTGGTTGGTTTATACCGTCATGTTTGTCTTCACTCTCTGTGTCCAGTTCTACATGTACCACTGGTTGGTTTATACCGCCATGTTTGCCTTCACTCTCTGTGTCCAGTTCTACATGTACCACTGGTTGGTTTATACCGTCATGTTTGCCTTCACTCTCTGTGTCCAGTTCTACATGTACCACTGGTTGGTTTATAAAGTCATGTTTGCCTTCACCTTCTGTGTCAAGTTCTACATGTACCACTGGTTAGTTTATACCGCCATGTTTGCCTTCACTCTCTGTGTCCAGTTCTACATGTACCACTGGTTGGTTTATACCGCCACGTTTGCCTTCACTCTCTGTGTCCAGTTCTACATGTACCACTGGGTGGTTTATACCGCCATGTTTGTCTTCACTCTCTGTGTCCAGTTCTACATGTGCGACTGGTTGGTTTATACCGCCATGTTTGCACTCACGTTCTGTGTCCAGTTCTACATGTTCCACTGGTTGGTTTATACCGCCATGTTTGCCTTCACTCTCTGTGTCCAGTTCTACATGTGCCACTGGTTGGTTTATACCGCCATGTTTGCACTCACTCTCTGTGTCCAGTTCTACATGTGCCACTGGTTGGTTTATACCGCCATATTTGCCTTTACTCTCTGTGTCCAGTTCTACATGTACCACTGGTTGGTTTATACCGCCATGTTTGCCTTCACCTTCTGTGTCCAGTTCTACATGTACCACTGGTTGGTTTATACCGCCATGTTTGTCTTCACTTCCTGTGTCCAGTTCTACATGTACCACTGGTTGGTTTATACCGCCATATTTGCCTTCATTTTCTGTGTCCAGTTCTACATGTACCGCTGGCTGGTTTATACCGCCATGTTTGTCTTCACTCTCTGTGTCCAGTTCTACATGTACCGCTGGTTGGTTTATACCGTCATGTTTGACTTCACATTCGGTGTCCAGTTCTACATGTACCACTGGTGTGTTTATACCGCCATGTTTGCCATCACTTTCTGTGTCCAGTTCTACATGTACCACTGGTTGGTTTATACCGCCATGTTTGCACCAACTTTCTGTGTCCAGTTCTACATGTGCCACCGGTTGGTTTATACCGCCATGTTTGCCTTAACTCTCTGTGTCCAGTTCTACATGTACCACTGGTTGGTTTATACCGTCATGTTTGCCTTCACATTCTGTGTCCAGTTCTACATGTACCACTGGTTGGTTTATACCGCCATGTTTGCCTTCACTCTCTGTGTCCAGTTCTACATATACCACTGGTTGGTTTATACCGTCATGTTTGCCTTCACATTCTGTGTCCAGGTCCACATGTACCACTGGTTGGTTTATACCGCCATGTTTGCCTTCACTCTCTGTGTCCAGTTCTACATGTACCACTGGTTGGTTTATACCGTCATGTTTGCCTTCACTCTCTGTGTCCAGTTCTACATGTGCCACTGGTTGGTTTATACCGCCATGATTGTTTTCACTCTCTGTGTCCAGTTCTACATGTGCCACTGGTTGGGTTATACCGTCATGTTTGCCTTCACTCTCTGTGTCCAGTTGTACATGTACCGCTGGTTGGTTTATACCGCCATGTTTGCCTTCACTCTCTGTGTCCAGTTCTACATGTACCGCTGGTTGGTTTATACCGCTATGTTTGCCTTCACTCTCTGTGGTCCAGTTCTACATGTGCCACTGGTTGGTTTATACCGCCATGTTTGCCTTCACTCTCTGTGTCCAGTTCTACATGTACCGCTGGTTGGTTTATACCGCCATGTTTGTCTTCACTCTCTGTGTCCAGTTCTACATGTACCGCTGGTTGGTTTATACCGCCATGTTTGCCTTCACTCTCTGTGTCCAGTTCTACATGTACCAATGGGTGGTTTATACCGCCATGTTTGTCTTCACTCTCTGTGTCCAGTTCTACATGTGCGACTGGTTGGTTTATACCGTCATGTTTGCCTTCACTCTCTGTGTCCAGTTCTACATGTACCACTGGTTGGTTTATACCGCCATGTTTGCACTCAATTTCTGTGTCCAGTTCTACATGTGCCACCGGTTGGTTTATACCGCCATGTTTGCCTTCACTCTCTGTGTCCAGTTCTACATGTACCGCTGGTTGGTTTATAACGTCATGTTTGCCTTCACATTCGGTGTCCAGTTCTACATGTACCGCTGGTTGGTTTATACCGCCATGTTTGTCTTCACTCTCTGTGTCCAGGTCTACATGTACCGCTGGTTGGTTTATAGCGCTATCTTTGCCTTCACTCTCTGTGCCCAGTTCTACATGTACCACTGGTTGGTTTATACCGTCATGTTTGCCTTCACTCTCTGTGTCCAGTTCTACATGTACCGCTGGCTGGTTTATACCGCCACGTTTGCCTTCACTCTCTGTGTCCAGTTCTACATGTACCACTGGGTGGTTTATACCGCCATGTTTGTCTTCACTCTCTGTGTCCAGTTCTACATGTGCGACTGGTTGGTTTATACCGCCATGTTTGCACTCACTTTCTGTGTCCAGTTCTACATGTGCCACTGGTTGGTTTATACCGCCATGTTTGCCTTCACTCTCTGTGTCCAGTTCTACATGTGCCACTGGTTGGTTTATACCGCCATGTTTGCACTCACTCTCTGTGTCCAGTTCTACATGTGCCACTGGTTGGTTTATACCGCCATATTTGCCTTTACTCTCTGTGTCCAGTTCTACATGTACCACTGGTTGGTTTATACCGCCATGTTTGCCTTCACCTTCTGTGTCCAGTTCTACATGTACCACTGGTTGGTTTATACCGCCATGTTTGTCTTCACTTCCTGTGTCCAGTTCTACATGTACCACTGGTTGGTTTATACCGCCATATTTGCCTTCATTTTCTGTGTCCAGTTCTACATGTACCGCTGGCTGGTTTATACCGCCATGTTTGTCTTCACTCTCTGTGTCCAGTTCTACATGTACCGCTGGTTGGTTTATACCGTCATGTTTGCCTTCACATTCGGTGTCCAGTTCTACATGTACCACTGGTGTGTTTATACCGCCATGTTTGCCATCACTTTCTGTGTCCAGTTCTACATGTACCACTGGTTGGTTTATACCGCCATGTTTGCACCAACTTTCTGTGTCCAGTTCTACATGTGCCACCGGTTGGTTTATACCGCCATGTTTGCCTTAACTCTCTGTGTCCAGTTCTACATGTACCACTGGTTGGTTTATACCGTCATGTTTGCCTTCACATTCTGTGTCCAGTTCTACATGTACCACTGGTTGGTTTATACCGCCATGTTTGCCTTCACTCTCTGTGTCCAGTTCTACATGTACCACTGGTTGGTTTATACCGTCATGTTTGCCTTCACATTCTGTGTCCAGTTCTACATGTACCACTGGTTGGTTTATACCGCCATGTTTGCCTTCACTCTCTGTGTCCAGTTCTACATGTACCACTGGTTGGTTTATACCGTCATGTTTGCCTTCACTCTCTGTGTCCAGTTCTACATGTGCCACTGGTTGGTTTATACCGCCATGTTTGTTTTCACTCTCTGTGTCCAGTTCTACATGTGCCACTGGTTGGGTTATACCGTCATGTTTGCCTTTACTCTCTGTGTCCAGTTCTACATGTACCGCTGGTTGGTTTATACCGCCATGTTTGCCTTCACTCTCTGTGTCTAGTTCTACATGTACCGCTGGTTGGTTTATACCGCTATGTTTGCCTTCACTCTCTGTGGTCCAGTTCTACATGTGCCACTGGTTGGTTTATACCGCCATGTTTGCCTTCACTCTCTGTGTCCAGTTCTACATGTACCGCTGGTTGGTTTATACCGCCATGTTTGTCTTCACTCTCTGTGTCCAGTTCTACATGTACCGCTGGTTGGTTTATACCGCTATGTTTGCCTTCACTCTCTGTGGTCCAGTTCTACATGTGCCACTGGTTGGTTTATACCGCCATGTTTGCCTTCACTCTCTTTGTCCAGTTCTACATGTGCCACTGGTTGGTTTATACCGTCATGTTTGTCTTCAATCTCTGTGTCCAGTTCTATATGTGCCACTGGTTGGTTTATACCGCCATGTTTGTCTTCACTCTCTGTGTCCAGTTCTACATGTGCCACTGGTTGGTTTATACCGTCATGTTTGTCTTCACTCTCTCTGTCCAGTTCTATATGTGCCACTGGTTGGTTTATACCGCCATGTTTGTCTTCACTCTCTGTGTCCAGTTCTACATGTGCCACTGGTTGGTGTATACCGTCATGTTTGCCTTCATTCTCTGTGTCCCGTTCTACATGTACCGCTGGTTGGTTTATACCGCCATGTTTGTCTTCACTCTCTGTGTCCAGTTCTACATGTACCGCTGGTTGGTTTATACCGCCATGTTTGCCTTCACTCTCTGTGTCCAGTTCTACATGTACCAATGGGTGGTTTATACCGCCATGTTTGTCTTCACTCTCTGTGTCCACTTCTACATGTGCGACTGGTTGGTTTATACCGTCATGTTTGCCTTCACTATCTGTGTCCAGTTCTACATGTACCACTGGTTGGTTTATACCGCCATGTTTGCACTCAATTTCTGTGTCCAGTTCTACATGTGCCACCGGTTGGTTTATACCGCCATGTTTGCCTTCACTCTCTGTGTCCAGTTCTACATGTACCGCTGGTTGGTTTATACCGTCATGTTTGCCTTCACATTCGGTGTCCAGTTCTACATGTACCGCTGGTTGGTTTATACCGCCATGTTTGTCTTCACTCTCTGTGTCCAGTTCTACATGTACCGCTGGTTGGTTTATAGCGCTATCTTTGCCTTCACTCTCTGTGCCCAGTTCTACATGTACCACTGGTTGGTTTATACCGTCATGTTTGCCTTCACTCTCTGTGTCCAGTTCTACATGTACCGCTGGCTGGTTTATACCGCCATGTTTGTCTTCACTCTCTGTGTCCAGTTCTACATGTACCGCTGGTTGGTTTATACCGTCATGTTTACCTTCACATTCGGTGGCCAGTTCTACATGTACCACTGGTGTGTTTATACCGCCATGTTTGCCTTCACATTCTGTGTCCAGTTCTACATGTACCACTGGTTGGTTTATACCGCCATGTTTGCCTTCACTCTCTGTGTCCAGTTCTACATGTGCCACTGGTTGGTTTATACCGTAATGTTTGTCTTCACTCTCTGTGTCCAGTTCTACATGTGCCACTGGTTGGTTTATACCGTCATGTTTGCCTTCACTCTCTGTGTCCAGTTCTACATGTACCGCTGTTTGGTTTATACCGCCATGTTTGTCTTAACTCTCTGTGTCCAGTTCTACATGTACCGCTGGTTGGTTTATACCGCTATGTTTGCCTTCACTCTCTGCGATCCAGTTCTACATGTGCCACTGGTTGGTTTATACCGTCATGTTTGCCTTCACTCTCTGTGTCCAGTTCTACATGTACCGCTGGTTGGTTTATACCGCCATATTTGCCTTCATTTTCTGTGTCCAGTTCTACATGTACCGCTGGCTGGTTTATACCGCCATGTTTGTCTTCACTCTCTGTGTCCAGTTCTACATGTACCGCTGGTTGGTTTATACCGTCATGTTTGCCTTCACATTCGGTGTCCAGTTCTACATGTACCACTGGTGTGTTTATACCGCCATGTTTCCCATCACTTTCTGTGTCCAGTTCTACATGTACCACTGGTTGGTTTATACCGCCATGCTTGCACCAACTTTCTGTGTCCAGTTCTACATGTGCCACCGGTTGGTTTATACCGCCATGTTTGCCTTAACTCTCTGTGTCCAGTTCTACATGTACCACTGGTTGGTTTATACCGTCATGTTTGCCTTCACATTCTGTGTCCAGTTCTACATGTACCACTGGTTGGTTTATACCGCCACGTTTGCCTTCACTCTCTGTGTCCAGTTCTACATGTACCACTGGTTGGTTTATACCGTCATGTTTGCCTTCACATTCTGTGTCCAGTTCTACATGTACCACTGGTTGGTTTATACCGCCATGTTTGCCTTCACTCTCTGTGTCCAGTTCTACATGTACCACTGGTTGGTTTATACCGTCATGTTTGCCTTCACTCTCTGTGTCCAGTTCTACATGTGCCACTGGTTGGTTTATACCGCCATGTTTGTTTTCACTCTCTGTGTCCAGTTCTACATGTGCCACTGGTTGGGTTATACCGTCATGTTTGCCTTTACTCTCTGTGTCCAGTTCTACATGTACCGCTGGTTGGTTTATACCGCCATGTTTGCCTTCACTCTCTGTGTCCAGTTCTACATGTACCGCTGGTTGGTTTATACCGCTATGTTTGCCTTCACTCTCTGTGGTCCAGTTCTACATGTGCCACTGGTTGGTTTATACCGCCATGTTTGCCTTCACTCTCTGTGTCCAGTTCTACATGTACCGCTGGTTGGTTTATACCGCCATGTTTGTCTTCACTCTCTGTGTCCAGTTCTACATGTACCGCTGGTTGGTTTATACCGCTATGTTTGCCTTCACTCTCTGTGGTCCAGTTCTACATGTGCCACTGGTTGGTTTATACCGCCATGTTTGCCTTCACTCTCTTTGTCCAGTTCTACATGTGCCACTGGTTGGTTTATACCGTCATGTTTGTCTTCACTCTCTGTGTCCAGTTCTATATGTGCCACTGGTTGGTTTATACCGCCATGTTTGTCTTCACTCTCTGTGTCCAGTTCTACATGTGCCACTGGTTGGTGTATACCGTCATGTTTGCCTTCACTCTCTGTGTCCCGTTCTACATGTACCGCTGGTTGGTTTATACCGCCATGTTTGTCTTCACTCTCTGTGTCCAGTTCTACATGTGCCACTGGTTGGTTTATACCGCCATGTTTGCCTTCACTCTCTTTGTCCAGTTCTACATGTGCCACTGGTTGGTTTATACCGTCATGTTTGTCTTCACTCTCTGTGTCCAGTTCTATATGTGCCACTGGTTGGTTTATACCGCCATGTTTGTCTTCACTCTCTGTGTCCAGTTCTACATGTGCCACTGGTTGGTGTATACCGTCATGTTTGCCTTCATTCTCTGTGTCCCGTTCTACATGTACCGCTGGTTGGTTTATACCGCCATGTTTGTCTTCACTCTCTGTGTCCAGTTCTACATGTACCGCTGGTTGGTTTATACCGCCATGTTTGCCTTCACTCTCTGTGTCCAGTTCTACATGTACCAATGGGTGGTTTATACCGCCATGTTTGTCTTCACTCTCTGTGTCCACTTCTACATGTGCGACTGGTTGGTTTATACCGTCATGTTTGCCTTCACTCTCTGTGTCCAGTTCTACATGTACCACTGGTTGGTTTATACCGCCATGTTTGCACTCAATTTCTGTGTCCAGTTCTACATGTGCCACCGGTTGGTTTATACCGCCATGTTTGCCTTCACTCTCTGTGTCCAGTTCTACATGTACCGCTGGTTGGTTTATACCGTCATGTTTGCCTTCACATTCGGTGTCCAGTTCTACATGTACCGCTGGTTGGTTTATACCGCCATGTTTGTCTTCACTCTCTGTGTCCAGTTCTACATGTACCGCTGGTTGGTTTATAGCGCTATCTTTGCCTTCACTCTCTGTGCCCAGTTCTACATGTACCACTGGTTGGTTTATACCGTCATGTTTGCCTTCACTCTCTGTGTCCAGTTCTACATGTACCGCTGGCTGGTTTATACCGCCATGTTTGTCTTCACTCTCTGTGTCCAGTTCTACATGTACCGCTGGTTGGTTTATACCGTCATGTTTACCTTCACATTCGGTGGCCAGTTCTACATGTACCACTGGTGTGTTTATACCGCCATGTTTGCCTTCACTTTCTGTGTCCAGTTCTACATGTACCACTGGTTGGTTTATACCGCCATGTTTGCCTTCACTCTCTGTGTCCAGTTCTACATGTGCCACTGGTTGGTTTATACCGTAATGTTTGTCTTCACTCTCTGTGTCCAGTTCTACATGTGCCACTGGTTGGTTTATACCGTCATGTTTGCCTTCACTCTCTGTGTCCAGTTCTACATGTACCGCTGGTTGGTTTATACCGCCATGTTTGTCTTCACTCTCTGTGTCCAGTTCTACATGTACCGCTGGTTGGTTTATACCGCTATGTTTGCCTTCACTCTCTGTGGTCCAGTTCTACATGTGCCACTGGTTGGTTTATACCGTCATGTTTGCCTTCACTCTCTGTGTCCAGTTCTACATGTGCCGCTGGTTGGTTTATACCGTCATGTTTGTCTTCACTCTCTGTGTCCAGTTCTACATGTGCCACTGGTTGGTTTATACCGTCATGTTTGTCTTCACTCTCTGTGTCCAGTTCTACATGTGCCACAGGTTGGTTTATATCGCCATGTTTGTCTTCACTCTCTGTGTCCAGTTCTACATGTGCCACTGGTTGGTTTATACCGTCATGTTTGCCTTCACTCTCTGTGTCCAGTTCTACATGTACCGCTGGTTGGTTTATACCGCCATGTTTGCCTTCACTCTCTTTGTCCAGTTCTACATGTACCAATGGGTGGTTTATACCGCCATGTTTGTCTTCACTCTCTGTGTCCAGTTCTACATGTGCGACTGGTTGGTTTATACCGTCACGTTTGCCTTCACTCTCTGTGTCCAGTTCTACATGTACCACTGGTTGGTTTATACCGCCATGTTTGCACTCACTTTCTGTGTCCAGTTCTACATGTGCCACCGGTTGGTTTATACCGCTATGTTTGCCTTCACTCTCTGTGTCCAGTTCTAAATGTACCACTGGTTGGTTTATACCGCCATGTTTGCCTTCACTCTCTGTGTCCAGTTCTACATGTACCGCTGGTTGGTTTATACCGTCATGTTTGCCTTCACATTCGGTGTCCAGTTCTACATGTACCGCTGGTTGGTTTATACCGCCATGTTTGTCTTCACTCTCTGTGTCCAGTTCTACATGTACCGCTGGTTGGTTTATACCGCCATGTTTGCCTTCACTCTCTGTGTCCAGTTCTACATTTACCACTGGTTGGTTTATACCGTCATGTTTGCCTTCACTCTCTGTGTCCAGTTCTACATGTACCGCTGGCTGGTTTATACCGCCATGTTTGTCTTCACTCTCTGTGTCCAGTTCTACATGTACCGCTGGTTGGTTTATACCGTCATGTTTGCCTTCACTTTCTGTGTCCAGTTCTACATGTACCACTGGTTGGTTTATACCGCCATGTTTGCACCAACTTTCTGTGTCCAGTTCTACATGTGCCACCGGTTGGTTTATACCGCCATGTTTGCCTTCACTCTCTATGTCCAGTTCTACATGTACCACTGGTTGGTTTATACCGCCATGTTTGCCTTCACTCTCTGTGTCCAGTCCTACACGTACCACTGGTTGGTTTATACCGCCATGTTTGCCTTCACTCTCTGTGTCCAGTTCTACACGTACCACTGCTGTGTTTATACCGTCATGTTTGCCTTCACATTTGGTGTCCAGTTCTACATGTACCACTGGTGTGTTTATACCGACATGTTTGACTTCACTTTCTGTGTCCAGTTCTACATGTACCACTGGTGTTGTTTATACCGCCATGTTTGCCTTCACTCTCTGTGTCCAGTTCTACATGTACCACTGGTTGGTTTATACCGTCATGGTTGTCTTCACTTTCTGTGTCCAGTTCTACATGTACCACTGGTGTGTTTATACCGTCATGTTTGCCTTCACATTCGGTGTCCAGTTCTACATGTACCACTGGTGTGTTTATACCGCCATGTTTGCCTTCACATTCTGTGTCCAGTTCTACATGTACCACTGGTTGGTTTATACCGCCATGTTTGCCTTCACTCTCTGTGTCCAGTTCTACATGTGCCACTGGTTGGTTTATACCGCCATATTTGCCTTTACTCTCTGTGTCCAGTTCTACATGTACCACTGGTTGGTTTATACCGCCATGTTTGCCTTCACCTTCTGTGTCCAGTTCTACATGTACCACTGGTTGGTTTATACCGCCATGTTTGCCTTCACTTCCTGTGTCCAGTTCTACATGTACCACTGGTTGGTTTATACCGCCATATTTGCCTTCATTCTCTGTGTCCAGTTCTACATGTGCCACTGGTTGGTTTATACCGTCATGTTTGCCTTCACTCTCTGTGTCCAGTTCCACATGTACCACTGGGTGGTTTATACCGCCATGTTTGTCTTCACTCTCTGTGTCCAGTTCTACATGTGCGACTGGTTGGTTTATACCGTCATGTTTGTCTTCACTCTCTGTGTCCAGTTCTACATGTACCACTGGTTGGTTTATACCGCCATGTTTGCACTCACTTTCTGTGTCCAGTTCTACATGTGCCACCGGTTGGTTTATACCGCTATGTTTGCCTTCACTCTCTGTGTCCAGTTCTAAATGTACCACTGGTTGGTTTATACCGCCATGTTTGCCTTCACTCTCTGTGTCCAGTTCTACATGTACCGCTGGTTGGTGTATACCGTCGTGTTTGCCTTCACTCTCTGTGTCCAGTTCTACATTTACCACTGGTTGGTTTATACCGTCATGTTTGCCTTCACTCTCTGTGTCCAGTTCTACATTTACCACTGGTTGGTTTATACCGTCATGTTTGCCTTCACTCTCTGTGTCCAGTTCTACATGTATCGCTGGCTGGTTTATACCGCCATGTTTGTCTTCACTCTCTGTGTCCAGTTCTACATGTACCGCTGGTTGGTTTATACCGTCATGTTTGCCTTCACATTCGGTGTCCAGTTCTACATGTACCACTGGTGTGTTTATACCGCCATGTTTGCCTTCACTTTCTGTGTCCAGTTCTACATGTACCATTGGTTGGTTTATACCGCCATGTTTGCACCAACTTTCTGTGTCCAGTTCTACATGTGCCACCGGATGGTTTATACCGCCATGTTTGCCTTCACTCTCTGTGTCCAGTTCTACATGTACCACTGGTTGGTTTATACCGCCATGTTTGCCTTCACTCTCTGTGTCCAGTCCTACACGTACCACTGGTTGGTTTATACCGCCATGTTTGCCTTCACTCTCTGTGTCCAGTTCTACATGTACCACTGGTTGGTTTATACCGTCATGGTTGTCTTCACTTTCTGTGTCCAGTTCTACATGTACCACTGGTGTGTTTATACCGTCATGTTTGCCTTCACATTCGGTGTCCAGTTCTACATGTACCACTGGTGTTGTTTATACCGCCATGTTTGCCTTCACATTCTGTGTCCAGTTCTACATGTACCACTGGTTGGTTTATACCGCCATGTTTGCCTTCACTCTCTGTGTCCAGTTCTACATGTGCCACTGGTTGGTTTATACCGCCATATTTGCCTTTACTCTCTGTGTCCAGTTCTACATGTACCACTGGTTGGTTTATACCGCCATGTTTGCCTTCACCTTCTGTGTCCAGTTCTACATGTACCACTGGTTGGTTTATACCGCCATGTTTGCCTTCACTTCCTGTGTCCAGTTCTACATGTACCACTGGTTGGTTTATACCGCCATATTTGCCTTCATTCTCTGTGTCCAGTTCTACATGTGCCACTGGTTGGTTTATACCGTCATGTTTGCCTTCACTCTCTGTGTCCAGTTCCACATGTACCACTGGGTGGTTTATACCGCCATGTTTGTCTTCACTCTCTGTGTCCAGTTCTACATGTGCGACTGGTTGGTTTATACCGTCATGTTTGTCTTCACTCTCTGTGTCCAGTTCTACATGTACCAGTGGTTGGTTTATACCGCCATGTTTGCACTCACTTTCTGTGTCCAGTTCTACATGTGCCACCGGTTGGTTTATACCGCTATGTTTGCCTTCACTCTCTGTGTCCAGTTCTAAATGTACCACTGGTTGGTTTATACCGCCATGTTTGCCTTCACTCTCTGTGTCCAGTTCTACATGTACCGCTGGTTGGTTTATACCGTCATGTTTGCCTTCACATTCGGTGTCCAGTTCTACATGTACCGCTGGTTGGTTTATACCGCCATGTTTGTCTTCACTCTCTGTGTCCAGTTCTACATGTACCGCTGGTTGGTTTATACCGCCATGTTTGCCTTCACTCTCTGTGTCCAGTTCTACATTTACCACTGGTTGGTTTATACCGTCATGTTTGCCTTCACTCTCTGTGTCCAGTTCTACATGTACCGCTGGCTGGTTTATACCGCCATGTTTGTCTTCACTCTCTGTGTCCAGTTCTACATGTACCGCTGGTTGGTTTATACCGTCATGTTTGCCTTCACATTCGGTGTCCAGTTCTACATGTACCACTAGGTGTGTTTATACCGCCATGTTTGCCTTCACTTTCTGTGTCCAGTTCTACATGTACCACTGGTTGGTTTATACCGCCATGTTTGCACCAACTTTCTGTGTCCAGTTCTACATGTGCCACCGGTTGGTTTATACCGCCATGTTTGCCTTCACTCTCTGTGTCCAGTTCTACATGTACCACTGGTTGGTTTATACCGTCATGTTTGCTTTCACTCTCTGTGTCCAGTCCTACACGTACCACTGGTTGGTTTATACCGCCATGTTTGCCTTCACTCTCTGTGTCCAGTTCTACACGTACCACTGGTGTGTTTATACCGTCATGTTTGCCTTAACATTTGGTGTCCAGTTCTACATGTACCACTGGTGTGTTTATACCGACATGTTTGACTTCACTCTCTGTGTCCAGTTCTACATGTACCACTGGTTGGTTTATACCGTCATGGTTGTCTTCACTTTCTGTGTCCAGTTCTACATGTACCACTGGTGTGTTTATACCGTCATGTTTGCCTTCACATTCGGTGTCCAGTTCTACATGTACCACTGGTGTTGTTTATACCGCCATGTTTGCCTTCACATTCTGTGTCCAGTTCTACATGTACCACTGGTTGGTTTATACCGCCATGTTTGCCTTCACTCTCTGTGTCCAGTTCTACATGTACCACTGGTTGGTTTATACCGCCATGTTTGCCTTCACCTTCTGTGTCCAGTTCTACATGTACCACTGGTTGGTTTATACCGCCATGTTTGCCTTCACTTCCTGTGTCCAGTTCTACATGTACCACTGGTTGGTTTATACCGCCATATTTGCCTTCATTCTCTGTGTCCAGTTCTACATGTGCCACTGGTTTGTTTATACCGTCATGTTTGCCTTCACTCTCTGTGTCCAGTTCCACATGTACCACTGGGTGGTTTATACCGCCATGTTTGTCTTCACTCTCTGTGTCCAGTTCTACATGTGCGACTGGTTGGTTTATACCGTCATGTTTGTCTTCACTCTCTGTGTCCAGTTCTACATGTACCACTGGTTGGTTTATACCGCCATGTTTGCCTTCACTCTCTGTGTCCAGTTCTACATGTACCACTGGTTGGTTTATACCGTCATGTTTGCCTTCACTCTCTGTGTCCAGTTCTACATGTACCACTGGTTGGTTTATAAAGTCATGTTTGCCTTCACCTTCTGTGTCAAGTTCTACATGTACCACTGGTTGGTTTATACCGCCATGTTTGCACTCACTTTCTGTGTCCAGTTCTACATGTGCCACTGGTTGGTGTATACCGCCATGTTTGCCTTCACTCTCTGTGTCCAGTTCTACATGTGCCACTGGTTGGTTTATACCGCCATGTTTGCACTCACTCTCTGTGTCCAGTTCTACATGTGCCACTGGTTGGTTTATACCGCCATATTTGCCTTTACTCTCTGTATCCAGTTCTACATGTACCACTGGTTGGTTTATACCGCCATGTTTGCCTTCACCTTCTGTGTCCAGTTCTACATGTACCACTGGTTGGTTTATACCGCCATGTTTGCCTTCACTTCCTGTGTCCAGTTCTACATGTACCACTGGTTGGTTTATACCGCCATATTCGCCTTTATTTTCTGTGTCCAGTTCTACATGTGCCACTGGTTGGTTTATACCGTCATGTTTGCCTTCACTCTCAGTGTCCAGTTCCACATGTACCACTGGGTGGTTTATACCGCCATGTTTGTCTTCACTCTCTGTGTCCAGTTCTACATGTGCGACTGGTTGGTTTATACCGTCATGTTTGTCTTCACTCTCTGTGTCCAGTTCTACATGTACCACTGGTTGGTTTATACCGCCATGTTTACCTTCACTCTCTGTGTCCAGTTCTAATTGTACCACTGGTTGGTTTATACCGTCATGTTTGCCTTCACTCTCTGTGTCCAGTTCTGCATGTACCACTGGTTGGTTTATAAAGTCATGTTTGCCTTCACCTTCTGTGTCAAGTTCTACATGTACCACTGGTTAGTTTATACCGCCATGTTTGCCTTCACTCTCTGTGTCCAGTTCTACATGTACCACTGGTTGGTTTATACCGCCACGTTTGCCTTCACTCTCTGTGTCCAGTTCTACATGTACCACTGGGTGGTTTATACCGCCATGTTTGTCTTCACTCTCTGTGTCCAGTTCTGCATGTGGGACTGGTTGGTTTATACCGCCATGTTTGCACTAACTTTCTGTGTCCAGTTCTACATGTGCCACTGGTTGGTTTATACCGCCATGTTTGCCTTCACTCTCTGTGTCCAGTTCTACATGTGCCACTGGTTGGTTTATACCGTCATGTTTGCCTTCACATTCTGTGTCCAGTTCTACATGTACCGCTGGGTGGTTTATACCGCCATGTTTGCCTTTACTCTCTGTGTCCAGTTCTATATGTACCACTGGTTGGTTTATACCGTCATGTTTGCCTTCACTCTCTGTGTCCAGTTCTACATGTACCACTGGTTGGTTTATACCGCCATGTTTGCCTTCACTCTCTATGTCCAGTTCTACATGTGCCACTGGTTGGTTTATACCACCATGTTTGCACTCACTTTCTGTGTCCAGTTCTACATGTGCCACTGGTTGGTTTATACCGCCATGTTTGCCTTCACTCTCTGTGTCCAGTTCTACATGTGCCACTGGTTGGTTTATACCGTCATGTTTGCCTTCACATTCTGTGTCCAGTTCTACATGTACCGCTGGGTGGTTTATACCGCCATGTTTGCCTTCACTCTCTGTGTCCAGTTCTACATGTGCCACTGGTTGGTTTATACCGCCATGTTTGCCTTCACTCTCTGTGTCCAGTTCTACATGTACCACTGGTTGGTTTATACCGCCATGTTTGCCTTCACTTTCTGTGTCCTGTTCTACATGTGCCACTGGTTGGTTTATACCGCCATGTTTGCCTTCACTCTCTGTGTCCAGTTCTACATGTACCACTGGTGTGTTTATACCGCAATGTTTGCCTTCACTCTCTGTGTCCAGTTCTACATGTGCCACTGGTTGGTTTATACCGCCATGTTTGACTCCACATTCTGTGTCCAGTTCTACATGTACCGCTGGTTGGTTTATACCGTCATGTTTGCCTTCACTCTCTGTGTCGAGTTCTACATGTGCCACTGGTTGGTTTATACCGCCATGTTTGCCTTCACATTCGGTGTCCAGTTCTACATGTGCCACTGGTGTGTTTATACCGCCATGTTTGCCTTCACTTTCTGTGTCCAGTTCTACATGTACCACTGGTTGGTTTATACTGCCATGTTTGCCTTCACTTTCTGTGTCCAGTTCTACATGTACCACTGGTTGGTTTATACCGCCATGTTTGCCTTCACTCTCTGTGTCCAGTTCTACATGTACCACTGGTTGGTTTATACCGCCATGTTTGCCTTCACTTTCTGTGTCCAGTTCTACATGTACCACTGGTTGGTTTATTCCGCCATGTTTGCCTTCACTCTCTGTTTCCAGTTCTACATGTGCCACTGGTTGGTTTATACCGTAATGTTTGTCTTCACTCTCTGTGTCCAGTTCTACATGTGCCACTGGTTGGTTTATACCGTCATGTTTGCCTTCACTCTCTGTGTCCAGTTCTACATGTACCGCTGGTTGGTTTATACCGCCATGTTTGTCTTCACTCTCTGTGTCCAGTTCTACATGTACCGCTGGTTGGTTTATACCGCTATGTTTGCCTTCACTCTCTGTGGTCCAGTTCTACATGTGCCACTGGTTGGTTTATACCGTCATGTTTGCCTTCACTCTCTGTGTCCAGTTCTACATGTGCCGCTGGTTGGTTTATACCGCCATGTTTGCCTTCACTCTCTGTGTCCAGTTCTACATGTACCACTGGTTGGTTTATACCGTCATGTTTGCCTTCACTCTCTGTGTCCAGTTCTACATGTACCACTGGCTGGTTTATACCGCCATGTTTGTCTTCACTCTCTGTGTCCAGTTCTACATGTACCGCTGGTTGGTTTATACCGTCATGTTTGCCTTCACATTCGGTGTCCAGTTCTACATGTACCACTGATGTGTTTATACCGCCATGTTTGCATTCACTTTCTGTGTCCAGTTCTAAATGTACCACTGGTTGGTTTATACCACCATGTTTGCACCAACTTTCTGTGTCCAGTTCTACATGTGCCACCGGTTGGTTTATACCGCCATGTTTGCCTTCACTCTCTGTGTCCAGTTGTACATGTACCACTGGTTGGTTTATACCGCCATGTTTGCCTTCACTCTCTGTGTCCAGTCCTACACGTACCACTGGTTGGTTTATACCGCCATGTTTGCCTTCACTCTCTGTGTCCAGGTCTACACGTACCACTGGTGTGTTTATACCGTCATGTTTGCCTTCACATTTGGTGTCCAGTTCTACATGTACCACTGGTGTGTTTATACCGCCATGTTTGACTTCACTTTCTGTGTCCAGTTCTACATGTACCACTGGTGTTGTTTATACCGCCATGTTTGCCTTCACTCTCTGTGTACAGTTCTACATGTGCCACTGGTTGGTTTATACCGCCATGTTTGCCTTCACTCTCTGTGTCCAGTTCTACATGTACCACTGGTGTGTTTATACCGCAATGTTTGCCTTCACTCTCTGTGTCCAGTTCTACATGTGCCACTGGTTGGTTTATACCGCCATGTTTGCCTTCACATTCTGTGTCCAGTTCTACATGTACCGCTGGTTGGTTTATACCGTCATGTTTGCCTTCACTCTCTGTGTCCAGTTCTACATGTGCCACTGGTTGGTTTATACCGCCATGTTTGCCTTCACATTCGGTGTCCAGTTCTACATGTACCACTGGTGTTGCTTATACCGTCATGTTTGCCTTCACTTTCTGTGTCCAGTTCTACATATACCGCTAGTTGGTTTATACCGTCATGTTTGCCTTCACTTTCTGTGTCCAGTTCTACATGTGCCACTGGTTGGTTTATACCGCCATGTTTGCCTTCACTCTCTGTGTCCAGTTCTACATGTGCCACTGGTGTGTTTATACCGCCATGTTTGCCTTCACTTTCTGTGTCCAGTTCTACATGTACCACTGGTTGGTTTATACTGCCATGGTTGCATTCACTTTCTGTGTCCAGTTCTACATGTACCACTGGTTGGTTTATACCGTTATTTTTGCCTTCACATTCTGTGTCCAGTTCTACGTTTACCACTGGTTGGTTTATAACGTCATGTTTGCCTTCACTTTCTGTGTCCAGTTCTACATGTGCCATTGGTTGGTTTATACCGCCATGTTTGTCTTCACTCTCTGTGTCCAGTTCTACATGTACCGCTGGTTGGTTTATACCGCTATGTTTACCTTCACTCTCTGTGTCCAGTTCTACATGTACCACTGGTTGGTTTATACCGTCATGTTTGCCTTCACTCTCTGTGTCCAGTTCTACATGTACCACTAGTGTGTTTATACCGCCATGTTTGCCTTCACTTTCTGTGTCCAGTTCTACATGTACCACTGGTTGGTTTATACCGCCATGTTTGCCTTCACTCTCTGTGTCCAGTTCTACATGTGCCACTGGTTGGTTTATACCGTAATGTTTGTCTTCACTCTCTGTGTCCAGTTCTACATGTGCCACTGGTTGGTTTATACCGTCATGTTTGCCTTCACTCTCTGTGTCCAGTTCTACATGTACCGCTGGTTGGTTTATACCGCCATGTTTGTCTTCACTCTCTGTGTCCAGTTCTACATGTACCGCTGGTTGGTTTATACCGTCATGTTTGCCTTCACTCTCTGTGTCCAGTTCTACATGTGCCACTGGTTGGTTTATACCGCCATGTTTGCCTTCACATTCGGTGTCCAGTTCTACATGTACCACTGGTGTTGCTTATACCGCCATGTTTGCCTTCACTTTCTGTGTCCAGTTCTACATATACCGCTAGTTGGTTTATACCGTCATGTTTGCCTTCACTTTCTGTGTCCAGTTCTACATGTGCCACTGGTTGGTTTATACCGCCATGTTTGCCTTCACTCTCTGTGTCCAGTTCTACACGTGCCACTGGTTGGTTTATACCGCCATGTTTGCCTTCACTCTCTGTGTCCAGTTCTACATGTACCACTGGTGTGTTTATACCGCAATGTTTGCCTTCACTCTCTGTGTCCAGTTCTACATGTGCCACTGGTTGGTTTATACCGCCATGTTTGCCTTCACATTCTGTGTCCAGTTCTACATGTACCGCTGGTTGGTTTATACCGTCATGTTTGCCTTCACTCTCTGTGTCCAGTTCTACATGTGCCACTGGTTGGTTTATACCGCCATGTTTGCCTTCACATTCGGTGTCCAGTTCTACATGTACCACTGGTGTTGCTTATACCGCCATGTTTGCCTTCACTTTCTGTGTCCAGTTCTACATATACCGCTAGTTGGTTTATACCGTCATGTTTGCCTTCACTTTCTGTGTCCAGTTCTACATGTGCCACTGGTTGGTTTATACCGCCATGTTTGCCTTCACTCTCTGTGTCCAGTTCTACATGTGCCACTGGTGTGTTTATACCGCCATGTTTGCCTTCACTTTCTGTGTCCAGTTCTACATGTACCACTGGTTGGTTTATACTGCCATGGTTGCATTCACTTTCTGTGTCCAGTTCTACATGTACCACTGGTTGGTTTATACCGTTATTTTTGCCTTCACATTCTGTGTCCAGTTCTACGTTTACCACTGGTTGGTTTATAACGTCATGTTTGCCTTCACTTTCTGTGTCCAGTTCTACATGTGCCATTGGTTGGTTTATACCGCCATGTTTGTCTTCACTCTCTGTGTCCAGTTCTACATGTACCGCTGGTTGGTTTATACCGCTATGTTTACCTTCACTCTCTGTGTCCAGTTCTACATGTACCACTGGTTGGTTTATACCGTCATGTTTGCCTTCACTCTCTGTGTCCAGTTCTACATGTACCACTAGTGTGTTTATACCGCCATGTTTGCCTTCACTTTCTGTGTCCAGTTCTACATGTACCACTGGTTGGTTTATACCGCCATGTTTGCCTTCACTCTCTGTGTCCAGTTCTACATGTGCCACTGGTTGGTTTATACCGTAATGTTTGTCTTCACTCTCTGTGTCCAGTTCTACATGTGCCACTGGTTGGTTTATACCGTCATGTTTGCCTTCACTCTCTGTGTCCAGTTCTACATGTACCGCTGGTTGGTTTATACCGCCATGTTTGTCTTCACTCTCTGTGTCCAGTTCTACATGTACCGCTGGTTGGTTTATACCGCTATGTTTGCCTTCACTCTCTGTGGTCCAGTTCTACGTGTGCGACTGGTTGGTTTATACCGTCATGTTTGCCTTCACTCTCTGTGTCCAGTTCTACATGTGCCGCTGGTTGGTTTATACCGTCATGTTTGTCTTCACTCTCTGTGTCCAGTTCTACGTGTGCCACAGGTTGGTTTATACCGTCATGTTTGTCTTCACTCTCTGTGTCCAGTTCTACATGTGCCACAGGTTGGTTTATATCGCCATGTTTGTCTTCACTCTCTGTGTCGAGTTCTACATGTGCCACTGGTTGGTTTATACCGTCATGTTTGCCTTCACTCTCTGTGTCCAGTTCTACATGTACCGCTGGTTGTTTATACCGCCATGTTTGTCTTCACTCTCTGTGTCCAGTTCTACATGTACCGCTGGTTGGTTTATACCGCCATGTTTGCCTTCACTCTCTTTGTCCAGTTCTACATGTACCAATGGGTGGTTTATACAGCCATGTTTGTCTTCACTCTCTGTGTCCAGTTCTACATGTGCGACTGGTTGGTTTATACCGTCATGTTTGCCTTCACTCTCTGTGTCCAGTTCTACATGTACCACTGGTTGGTTTATACCGCCATGTTTGCACTCACTTTCTGTGTCCAGTTCTACATGTGCCACCGGTTGGTTTATACCGCTATGTTTGCCTTCACTCTCTGTGTCCAGTTCTACATGTACCACTGGTTGGTTTATACCGCCATGTTTGCCTTCACTCTCTGTGTCCAGTTCTACATGTACGCTGGTTGGTTTATACCGTCATGTTTGCCTTCACATTCGGTGTCCAGTTCTACATGTACCGCTGGTTGGTTTATACCGCCATGTTTGTCTTCACTCTCTGTGTCCAGTTCTACATGTACCGCTGGTTGGTTTATACCGCCATGTTTGCCGTGACTCTCTGTGTCCAGTTCTACATGTACCACTGGTTGGTTTATACCGTCATGTTTGCCTTCACTCTCTGTGTCCAGTTCTACATGTACCGCTGGCTGGTTTATACCGCCATGTTTGTCTTCACTCTCTGTGTCCAGTTCTACATGTACCGCTGGTTGGTTTATACCGTCATGTTTGCCTTCACATTCGGTGTCCAGTTCTACATGTACCACTGGTGTGTTTATACCGCCATGTTTGCCTTCACTTTCTGTGTCCAGTTCTACATGTACCACTGGTTGGTTTATACCGCCATGTTTGCACCAACTTTCTGTGTCCAGTTCTACATGTGCCACCGGTTGGTTTATACCGCCATGTTTGCCTTCACTCTCTGTGTCCAGTTCTACATGTACCACTGGTGTGTTTATACCGCCATGTTTGCCTTCACTTTCTGTGTCCAGTCCTACACGTACCACTGGTTGGTTTATACCGCCATGTTTGCCTTCACTCTCTGTGTCCAGTTCTACACGTACCACTGGTGTGTTTATACCGTCATGTTTGCCTTCACATTTGGTGTCCAGTTCTTCATGTACCACTGGTGTGTTTATACCGCCATGTTTGACTTCACTTTCTGTGTCCAGTTCTACATGCATCACTGGTGTTGTTTATACCGCCATGTTTGCCTTCACTCTCTGTGTCCAGTTCTACATGTACCACTGGTTGGTTTATACCGTCATGGTTGTCTTCACTTTCTGTGTCCAGTTCTACATGTACCACTGGTGTGTTTATACCGTCATGTTTGCCTTCACATTCGGTGTCCAGTTCTACATGTACCACTGGTGTTGTTTATACCGCCATGTTTGCCTTCACATTCTGTGTCCAGTTCTACATGTACCACTGGTTGGTTTATACCGCCATGTTTGCCTTCACTCTCTGTGTCCAGTTCTACATGTGCCACTGGTTGGTTTATACCGCCATATTTGCCTTTACTCTCTGTGTCCAGTTCTACATGTACCACTGGTTGGTTTATACCGCCATGTTTGCCTTCACCTTCTGTGTCCAGTTCTACATGTACCACTGGTTGGTTTATACCGCCATGTTTGCCTTCACTTCCTGTGTCCAGTTCTACATGTACCACTGGTTGGTTTATACCGCCATATTTGCCTTCATTTTCTGTGTCCAGTTCTACATGTGCCACTGGTTGGTTTATACCGTCATGTTTGCCTTCACTCTCTGTGTCCAGTTCCACATGTACCACTGGGTGGTTTATACCGCCATGTTTGTCTTCACTCTCTGTGTCCAGTTCTACATGTGCGACTGGTTGGTTTATATCGTCATGTTTGTCTTCACTCTCTGTGTCCAGTTCTACATGTACCACTGGTTGGTTTATACCGCCATGTTTGCCTTCACTCTCTGTGTCCAGTTCTACATGTACCACTGGTTGGTTTATAAAGTCATGTTTTCCTTCACCTTCTGTGTCCAGTTCTACATGTACCACTGGTTAGTTTATACCGCCATGATTGCCTTCACTCGCTGTGTCCAGTTCTTCATGTACCACTGGTTGGTTTATACCGCCACGTTTGCCTTCACTCTCTGTGTCAAGTTCTACATGTACCACTGGTTAGTTTATACCGCCATGTTTGTCTTCACTCTCTGTGTCCAGTTCTACATGTGCGACTGGTTGGTTTATACCGCCATGTTTGCACTCACTCTCTGTGTCCAGTTCTATATGTGCCACTGGTTGGTTTATACCGCCATGTTTGCCTTCACTCTCTGTGTCCAGTTCTACATGTGCCACTGGTTGGTTTATACCGTCATGTTTGCCTTCACATTCTGTGTCCAGTTCTACATGTACCGCTTGGTGGTTTATACCGCCATGTTTGCCTTCACTCTCTGTGTCCAGTTCTACATGTACCACTGGTTGGTTTATACGGTCATATTTGCCTTCACTCTCTGTGTCCAGTTCTACATGTACCACTGGTTGGTTTATACCGCCATGTTTGCCTTCACTCTCTGTGTCCAGTTCTACATGTGCCACTGATTGGTTTATACCGCCATGTTTGCCTTCACTCTCTGTGTCCAGTTCTACATGTACCACTGGTTGGTTTATACCGCCATGTTTGCCTTCACTTTCTGTGTCCTGTTCTACATAAGCCACTGGTTGGTTTATACTGGCATGTTTGCCTTCACTCTCTGTGTCCAGGTCTACATGTACCACTGGTGTGTTTATACCGCCATGTTTGCCTTCACTCTCTGTGTCCAGTTCTACATGTGCCACTGGTTGGTTTATACCGCCATGTTTGCCTTCACATTCTGTGTCCAGTTCTACATGTACCGCTGGTTGGTTTATACCGTCATGTTTGCCTTCACTCTCTGTGTCCAGTTCTACATGTGCCACTGGTTGGTTTATACCGCCATGTTTGCCTTCACATTCGGTGTCCAGTTCTACATGTACCACAGGTGTTGCTTATACCGCCATGTTTGCCTTCACTTTCTGTGTCCAGTTCTACATATACCGCTGGTTGGTTTATACCGTCATGTTTGCCTTCACTTTCTGTGTCCAGTTCTACATGTGCCACTGGTTGGTTTATACCGCCATGTTTGCCTTCACTCTCTGTGTCCAGTTCTACATGTGCCACTGGTGTGTTTATACCGCCATGTTTGCCTTCACTTTCTGTGTCCAGTTCTACATGTACCACTGGTTGGTTTATACTGCCATGTTTGCCTTCACTTTCTGTGTCCAGTTCTACATGTACCACTGGTTGGTTTATACCGTCATTTTTGCCTTCACATTCTGTGTCCAGTTCTACGTTTACCACTGGTTGGTTTATACCGTCATGTTTGCCTTCACTTTCTGTGTCCAGTTCTACATGTGCCATTGGTTGGTTTATACCGCCATGTTTGTCTTCACTCTCTGTGTCCAGTTCTACATGTACCACTGGTTGGTTTATACCGCCATGTTTGCACTCACTCTCTATGTCCAGTTCTACATGTGCCACTGGTTGGTTTATACCGCCATGTTTGCACTCACTCTCTGTGTCCAGTTCTACATGTGCCACTGGTTGGTTTATACCGCCATGTTTGCACTCACTCTCTATGTCCAGTTCTACATGTGCCACTGGTTGGTTTATACCGCCATGTTTGCACTCACTCACTGTGTCCAGTTCTACATGTGCCACTGGTTGGTTTATACCGCCATGTTTGCACTCACTCTCTGTGTCCAGTTCTACAGGTGCCAATGGTTGGTTTATACCACCATGTTTACACTCACTCTCTGTGTCCAGTTTTACATGTGCCACTGGTTGGTTTATACCGCCATGTTTGCCTTCACTTCCTGTGTCCAGTTCTACATGTGCAACTGATTGGTTTATACCGTCATGTTTGCCTTCACGCTCTGTGTCCAGTTCTACATGTGCCTCTGGTCTGTTTATACCGCCATATTTGCCTGCACTTCCTGTGTCCAGTTCTACATGTACCACTGGTGTTGTTTATACCGCCATGTTTGCCTTCACATTCTGTGTCCAGTTCTACATGTGCCACTGGTTGGTTTATACCGCCATGTTTGCCTTCACTCTCTGTGTCCAGTTCTACATGTGCCACTGGTTGGTTTATACCGTCATGTTTGCCTTCACATTCTGTGTCCAGTTCTACATGTACCGCTTGGTGGTTTATACCGCCATGTTTGCCTTCACTCTCTGTGTCCAGTTCTACATGTCCCACTGGTTGGTTTATACGGTCATATTTGCCTTCACTCTCTGTGTCCAGTTCTACATGTACCACTGGTTGGTTTATACCGCCATGTTTGCCTTCACTCTCTGTGTCCAGTTCTACATGTGCCACTGGTTGGTTTATACCGCCATGTTTGCCTTCACTCTCTGTGTCCAGTTCTACATGTACCACTGGTTGGTTTATACCGCCATGTTTGCCTTCACTTTCTGTGTCCTGTTCTACATAAGCCACTGGTTGGTGTATACCGGCATGTTTGCCTTCACTCTCTGTGTCCAGGTCTACATGTACCACTGGTGTGTTTATACCGCCATGTTTGCCTTCACTCTCTGTGTCCAGTTCTACATATGCCACTGGTTGGTTTATACCGCCATGTTTGCCTTCACATTCTGTGTCCAGTTCTACATGTACCGCTGGTTGGTTTATACCGTCATGTTTGCCTTCACTCTCTGTGTCCAGTTCTACATGTGCCACTGGTTGGTTTATACCGCCATGTTTGCCTTCACATTCGGTGTCCAGTTCTACATGTACCACTGGTGTTGCTTATACCGCCATGTTTGCCTTCACTTTCTGTGTCCAGTTCTACATATACCGCTGGTTGGTTTATACCGTCATGTTTGCCTTCACTTTCTGTGTCCAGTTCTACATGTGCCACTGGTTGGTTTATACCGCCATGTTTGCCTTCACTCTCTGTGTCCAGTTCTACATGTGCCACTGGTGTGTTTATACCGCCATGTTTGCCTTCACTTTCTGTGTCCAGTTCTACATGTACCACTGGTTGGTTTATACTGCCATGTTTGCCTTCACTATCTGTGTCCAGTTCTACATGTACCACTGGTTGGTTTATACCGTCATTTTTGCCTTCACATTCTGTGTCCAGTTCTACGTGTACCACTGGTTGGTTTATACCGTCATGTTTGCCTTCACTTTCTGTGTCCAGTTCTACATGTGCCATTGGTTGGTTTATACCGCCATGTTTGTCTTCACTCTCTGTGTCCAGTTCTACATGTACCACTGGTTGGTTTATACCGCCATGTTTGCACTCACTCTCTATGTCCAGTTCTACATGTGCCACTGGTTGGTTTATACCGCCATGTTTGCACTCACTCTCTGTGTCCAGTTCTACATGTGCCACTGGTTGGTTTATACCGCCATGTTTGCACTCACTCTCTATGTCCAGTTCTACATGTGCCACTGGTTGGTTTATACCGCCATGTTTGCACTCACTCACTGTGTCCAGTTCTACATGTGCCACTGGTTGGTTTATACCGCCATGTTTGCACTCACTCTCTGTGTCCAGTTCTACAGGTGCCAATGGTTGGTTTATACCACCATGTTTACACTCACTCTCTGTGTCCAGTTCTACATGTGCCACTGGTAGGTTTATACCGCCATGTTTGCCTTCACTTCCTGTGTCCAGTTCTACATGTGCAACTGATTGGTTTATACCGTCATGTTTGCCTTCACGCTCTGTGTCCAGTTCTACATGTGCCTCTGGTCTGTTTATACCGCCATATTTGCCTGCACTTCCTGTGTCCAGTTCTACATGTACCACTGGTGTTGTTTATACCGCCATGTTTGCCTTCACATTCTGTGTCCAGTTCTACATGTACCACTGGTTGGTTTATACCGCCATGTTTGCCTTCACTCTCTGTGTCGAGTTCTACATGTGCCACTGGTTAGTTTATACCGCCATATTTGCCTTTACTCTCTGTGTCCAGTTCTACATGTACCACTGGTTGGTTTATACCGCCATGTTTGCCTTCACCTTCTGTGTCCAGTTCTACATGTACCACTGGTTGGTTTATACCGCCATGTTTGCCTTCACTTCCTGTGTCCAGTTCTACATGTACCACTGGTTGGTTTATACCGCAATGTTTGCACTCACTCTCTGTGTCCAGTTCTACATGTGCCACTGGTTGGTTTATACCGCCATGTTTGCACTCACTCTCTATGTCCAGTTCTACATGTGCCACTGGTTGGTTTATACCGCCATGTTTGCACTCACTCACTGTGTCCAGTTCTACATGTGCCACTGGTTGGTTTATACCGCCATGTTTGCACTCACTCTCTGTGTCCAGTTCTACAGGTGCCACTGGTTGGTTTATACCACCATGTTTACACTCACTCTCTGTGTCCAGTTCTACATGTGCCACTGGTTGGTTTATACCGCCATGTTTGCCTTCACTCTCTGTGTCCAGTTCTACATGTGCCACTGGTGTGTTTATACCGCCATGTTTGCCTTCACTTTCTGTGTCCAGTTCTACATGTACCACTGGTTGGTTTATACTGCCATGTTTGCCTTCACTTTCTGTGTCCAGTTCTACATGTACCACTGGTTGGTTTATACCGTCATTTTTGCCTTCACATTCTGTGTCCAGTTCTACGTTTACCACTGGTTGGTTTATACCGTCATGTTTGCCTTCACTTTCTGTGTCCAGTTCTACATGTGCCATTGGTTGGTTTATACCGCCATGTTTGTCTTCACTCTCTGTGTCCAGTTCTACATGTACCACTGGTTGGTTTATACCGCCATGTTTGCACTCACTCTCTATGTCCAGTTCTACATGTGCCACTGGTTGGTTTATACCGCCATGTTTGCACTCACTCTCTGTGTCCAGTTCTACATGTGCCACTGGTTGGTTTATACCGCCATGTTTGCACTCACTCTCTATGTCCAGTTCTACATGTGCCACTGGTTGGTTTATACCGCCATGTTTGCACTCACTCACTGTGTCCAGTTCTACATGTGCCACTGGTTGGTTTATACCGCCATGTTTGCACTCACTCTCTGTGTCCAGTTCTACAGGTGCCAATGGTTGGTTTATACCACCATGTTTACACTCACTCTCTGTGTCCAGTTTTACATGTGCCACTGGTTGGTTTATACCGCCATGTTTGCCTTCACTTCCTGTGTCCAGTTCTACATGTGCAACTGATTGGTTTATACCGTCATGTTTGCCTTCACGCTCTGTGTCCAGTTCTACATGTGCCTCTGGTCTGTTTATACCGCCATATTTGCCTGCACTTCCTGTGTCCAGTTCTACATGTACCACTGGTGTTGTTTATACCGCCATGTTTGCCTTCACATTCTGTGTCCAGTTCTACATGTGCCACTGGTTGGTTTATACCGCCATGTTTGCCTTCACTCTCTGTGTCCAGTTCTACATGTGCCACTGGTTGGTTTATACCGTCATGTTTGCCTTCACATTCTGTGTCCAGTTCTACATGTACCGCTTGGTGGTTTATACCGCCATGTTTGCCTTCACTCTCTGTGTCCAGTTCTACATGTCCCACTGGTTGGTTTATACGGTCATATTTGCCTTCACTCTCTGTGTCCAGTTCTACATGTACCACTGGTTGGTTTATACCGCCATGTTTGCCTTCACTCTCTGTGTCCAGTTCTACATGTGCCACTGGTTGGTTTATACCGCCATGTTTGCCTTCACTCTCTGTGTCCAGTTCTACATGTACCACTGGTTGGTTTATACCGCCATGTTTGCCTTCACTTTCTGTGTCCTGTTCTACATAAGCCACTGGTTGGTGTATACCGGCATGTTTGCCTTCACTCTCTGTGTCCAGGTCTACATGTACCACTGGTGTGTTTATACCGCCATGTTTGCCTTCACTCTCTGTGTCCAGTTCTACATATGCCACTGGTTGGTTTATACCGCCATGTTTGCCTTCACATTCTGTGTCCAGTTCTACATGTACCGCTGGTTGGTTTATACCGTCATGTTTGCCTTCACTCTCTGTGTCCAGTTCTACATGTGCCACTGGTTGGTTTATACCGCCATGTTTGCCTTCACATTCGGTGTCCAGTTCTACATGTACCACTGGTGTTGCTTATACCGCCATGTTTGCCTTCACTTTCTGTGTCCAGTTCTACATATACCGCTGGTTGGTTTATACCGTCATGTTTGCCTTCACTTTCTGTGTCCAGTTCTACATGTGCCACTGGTTGGTTTATACCGCCATGTTTGCCTTCACTCTCTGTGTCCAGTTCTACATGTGCCACTGGTGTGTTTATACCGCCATGTTTGCCTTCACTTTCTGTGTCCAGTTCTACATGTACCACTGGTTGGTTTATACTGCCATGTTTGCCTTCACTATCTGTGTCCAGTTCTACATGTACCACTGGTTGGTTTATACCGTCATTTTTGCCTTCACATTCTGTGTCCAGTTCTACGTGTACCACTGGTTGGTTTATACCGTCATGTTTGCCTTCACTTTCTGTGTCCAGTTCTACATGTGCCATTGGTTGGTTTATACCGCCATGTTTGTCTTCACTCTCTGTGTCCAGTTCTACATGTACCACTGGTTGGTTTATACCGCCATGTTTGCACTCACTCTCTATGTCCAGTTCTACATGTGCCACTGGTTGGTTTATACCGCCATGTTTGCACTCACTCTCTGTGTCCAGTTCTACATGTGCCACTGGTTGGTTTATACCGCCATGTTTGCACTCACTCTCTATGTCCAGTTCTACATGTGCCACTGGTTGGTTTATACCGCCATGTTTGCACTCACTCACTGTGTCCAGTTCTACATGTGCCACTGGTTGGTTTATACCGCCATGTTTGCACTCACTCTCTGTGTCCAGTTCTACAGGTGCCAATGGTTGGTTTATACCACCATGTTTACACTCACTCTCTGTGTCCAGTTCTACATGTGCCACTGGTAGGTTTATACCGCCATGTTTGCCTTCACTTCCTGTGTCCAGTTCTACATGTGCAACTGATTGGTTTATACCGTCATGTTTGCCTTCACGCTCTGTGTCCAGTTCTACATGTGCCTCTGGTCTGTTTATACCGCCATATTTGCCTGCACTTCCTGTGTCCAGTTCTACATGTACCACTGGTGTTGTTTATACCGCCATGTTTGCCTTCACATTCTGTGTCCAGTTCTACATGTACCACTGGTTGGTTTATACCGCCATGTTTGCCTTCACTCTCTGTGTCGAGTTCTACATGTGCCACTGGTTAGTTTATACCGCCATATTTGCCTTTACTCTCTGTGTCCAGTTCTACATGTACCACTGGTTGGTTTATACCGCCATGTTTGCCTTCACCTTCTGTGTCCAGTTCTACATGTACCACTGGTTGGTTTATACCGCCATGTTTGCCTTCACTTCCTGTGTCCAGTTCTACATGTACCACTGGTTGGTTTATACCGCAATGTTTGCACTCACTCTCTGTGTCCAGTTCTACATGTGCCACTGGTTGGTTTATACCGCCATGTTTGCACTCACTCTCTATGTCCAGTTCTACATGTGCCACTGGTTGGTTTATACCGCCATGTTTGCACTCACTCACTGTGTCCAGTTCTACATGTGCCACTGGTTGGTTTATACCGCCATGTTTGCACTCACTCTCTGTGTCCAGTTCTACAGGTGCCACTGGTTGGTTTATACCACCATGTTTACACTCACTCTCTGTGTCCAGTTCTACATGTGCCACTGGTTGGTTTATACCGCCATGTTTGCCTTCACTCTCTGTGTCCAGTTCTACATGTACCACTGGTTGGTTTATACCGTCATGGTTGTCTTCACTTTCTGTGTCCAGTTCTACATGTACCACTGGTGTGTTTATACCGTCATGTTTGCCTTCACATTCGGTGTCCAGTTCTACATGTACCACTGGTGTTGTTTATACCGCCATGTTTGCCTTCACATTCTGTGTCCAGTTCTACATGTACCACTGGTTGGTTTATACCGCCATGTTTAACTTCACTCTCTGTGTCCAGTTCTACATGTGCCACTGGTTGGTTTATACCGCCATATTTGCCTTTACTCTCTGTGTCCAGTTCTACATGTACCACTGGTTGGTTTATACCGCCATGTTTGCCTTCACTTCCTGTGTCCAGTTCTACATGTACCACTGGTTGGTTTATACCGTCATGTTTGCCTTCACTCTCTGTGTCCAGTTCCACATGTACCACTGGGTGGTTTATACCGCCACGTTTGTCTTCACTCTCTGTGTCCAGTTCTACATGTGCGACTGGTTGGTTTATACCGTCATGTTTGTCTTCACTCTCTGTGTCCAGTTCTACATGTACCACTGGTTGGTTTATACCGCCATGTTTGCCTGCACTCTCTGTGTCCAGTTCTACATGTACCACTGGTTGGTTTATAAAGTCATGTTTTCCTTCACCTTCTGTGTCCAGTTCTACATGTACCACTGGTTAGTTTATACCGCCATGTTTGCCTTCACTCGCTGTGTCCAGTTCTACATGTACCACTGGGTGGTTTATACCGCCATGTTTGTCTTCACTCTCTGTGTCCAGTTCTACATGTGCGACTGGTTGGTTTATACCGTCATGTTTGTCTTCACTCTCTGTGTCCAGTTCTACATGTACCACTGGTTGGTTTATACCGCCATGTTTGCCTTCACTCTCTGTGTCCAGTTCTACATGTACCACTGGTTGGTTTATAAAGTCATGTTTTCCTTCACCTTCTGTGTCCAGTTCTACATGTACCACTGGTTAGTTTATACCGCCATGTTTGCCTTCACTCGCTGTGTCCAGTTCTACATGTACCACTGGTTGGTTTATACCGCCACGTTTGCCTTCACTCTCTGTGTCCAGTTCTACATGTACCACTGGGTAGTTTATACCGCCATGTTTGTCTTCACTCTCTGTGTCCAGTTCTACATGTGCGACTGGTTGGTTTATACCGCCATGTTTGCACTCACTCTCTGTGTCCAGTTCTATATGTGCCACTGGTTGGTTTATACCGCCATGTTTGCCTTCACTCTCTGTGTCCAGTTCTACATGTGCCACTGGTTGGTTTATACCGTCATGTTTGCCTTCACATTCTGTGTCCAGTTCTACATGTACCGCTTGGTGGTTTATACCGCCATATTTGCCTTCACTCTCTGTGTCCAGTTCTACATGTACCACTGGTTGGTTTATACGGTCATATTTGCCTTCACTCTCTGTGTCCAGTTCTACATGTACCACTGGGTGGTTTATACCGCCATGTTTGTCTTCACTCTCTGTGTCCAGTTCTACATGTGCGACTGGTTGGTTTATACCGTCATGTTTGTCTTCACTCTCTGTGTCCAGTTCTACATGTACCACTGGTTGGTTTATACCGCCATGTTTGCCTTCACTCTCTGTGTCCAGTTCTACATGTACCACTGGTTGGTTTATAAAGTCATGTTTTCCTTCACCTTCTGTGTCCAGTTCTACATGTACCACTGGTTAGTTTATACCGCCATGTTTGCACTCACTCTCTATGTCCAGTTCTACATGTGCCACTGGTTGGTTTATACCGCCATGTTTGCACTCACTCACTGTGTCCAGTTCTACATGTGCCACTGGTTGGTTTATACCGCCATGTTTGCACTCACTCTCTGTGTCCAGTTCTACAGGTGCCAATGGTTGGTTTATACCACCATGTTTACACTCACTCTCTGTGTCCAGTTCTACATGTGCCACTGGTAGGTTTATACCGCCATGTTTGCCTTCACTTCCTGTGTCCAGTTCTACATGTGCAACTGATTGGTTTATACCGTCATGTTTGCCTTCACGCTCTGTGTCCAGTTCTACATGTGCCTCTGGTCTGTTTATACCGCCATATTTGCCTGCACTTCCTGTGTCCAGTTCTACATGTACCACTGGTGTTGTTTATACCGCCATGTTTGCCTTCACATTCTGTGTCCAGTTCTACATGTACCACTGGTTGGTTTATACCGCCATGTTTGCCTTCACTCTCTGTGTCCAGTTCTACATGTGCCACTGGTTAGTTTATACCGCCATATTTGCCTTTACTCTCTGTGTCCAGTTCTACATGTACCACTGGTTGGTTTATACCGCCATGTTTGCCTTCACCTTCTGTGTCCAGTTCTACATGTACCACTGGTTGGTTTATACCGCCATGTTTGCCTTCACTTCCTGTGTCCAGTTCTACATGTACCACTGGTTGGTTTATACCGCCATGTTTGCACTCACTCTCTGTGTCCAGTTCTACATGTGCCACTGGTTGGTTTATACCGCCATGTTTGCACTCACTCTCTATGTCCAGTTCTACATGTACCACTGGGTGGTTTATACCGCCATGTTTGTCTTCACTCTCTGTGTCCAGTTCTACATGTGCGACTGGTTGGTTTATAACGTCATGTTTGTCTTCACTCTCTGTGCCCAGTTCTACATGTACGCTGGTTGGTTTATACCGTCATGTTTGCCTTCACATTCGGTGTCCAGTTCTACATGTACCGCTGGTTGGTTTATACCGCCATGTTTGTCTTCACTCTCTGTGTCCAGTTCTACATGTACGCTGGTTGGTTTATACCGTCATGTTTGCCTTCACATTCGGTGTCCAGTTCTACATGTACCGCTGGTTGGTTTATACCGCCATGTTTGTCTTCACTCTCTGTGTCCAGTTCTACATGTACCGCTGGTTGGTTTATACCGCCATGTTTGCCGTGACTCTCTGTGTCCAGTTCTACATGTACCACTGGTTGGTTTATACCGTCATGTTTGCCTTCACTCTCTGTGTCCAGTTCTACATGTACCGCTGGCTGGTTTATACCGCCATGTTTGTCTTCACTCTCTGTGTCCAGTTCTACATGTACCGCTGGTTGGTTTATACCGTCATGTTTGCCTTCACATTCGGTGTCCAGTTCTACATGTACCACTGGTGTGTTTATACCGCCATGTTTGCCTTCACTTTCTGTGTCCAGTTCTACATGTACCACTGGTTGGTTTATACCGCCATGTTTGCACCAACTTTCTGTGTCCAGTTCTACATGTGCCACCGGTTGGTTTATACCGCCATGTTTGCCTTCACTCTCTGTGTCCAGTTCTACATGTACCACTGGTGTGTTTATACCGCCATGTTTGCCTTCACTTTCTGTGTCCAGTCCTACACGTACCACTGGTTGGTTTATACCGCCATGTTTGCCTTCACTCTCTGTGTCCAGTTCTACACGTACCACTGGTGTGTTTATACCGTCATGTTTGCCTTCACATTTGGTGTCCAGTTCTACATGTACCACTGGTGTGTTTATACCGCCATGTTTGACTTCACTTTCTGTGTCCAGTTCTACATGCATCACTGGTGTTGTTTATACCGCCATGTTTGCCTTCACTCTCTGTGTCCAGTTCTACATGTACCACTGGTTGGTTTATACCGTCATGGTTGTCTTCACTTTCTGTGTCCAGTTCTACATGTACCACTGGTGTGTTTATACCGTCATGTTTGCCTTCACATTCGGTGTCCAGTTCTACATGTACCACTGGTGTTGTTTATACCGCCATGTTTGCCTTCACATTCTGTGTCCAGTTCTACATGTACCGCTGGTTGGTTTATACCGCCATGTTTGCCGTGACTCTCTGTGTCCAGTTCTACATGTACCACTGGTTGGTTTATACCGTCATGTTTGCCTTCACTCTCTGTGTCCAGTTCTACATGTACCGCTGGCTGGTTTATACCGCCATGTTTGTCTTCACTCTCTGTGTCCAGTTCTACATGTACCGCTGGTTGGTTTATACCGTCATGTTTGCCTTCACATTCGGTGTCCAGTTCTACATGTACCACTGGTGTGTTTATACCGCCATGTTTGCCTTCACTTTCTGTGTCCAGTTCTACATGTACCACTGGTTGGTTTATACCGCCATGTTTGCCTTCACTTCCTGTGTCCAGTTCTACATGTACCACTGGTTGGTTTATACCGCCATGTTTGCCTTCACTCTCTGTGTCCAGTTCTACACGTACCACTGGTGTGTTTATACCGTCATGTTTGCCTTCACATTTGGTGTCCAGTTCTACATGTACCACTGGTGTGTTTATACCGCCATGTTTGACTTCACTTTCTGTGTCCAGTTCTACATGCATCACTGGTGTTGTTTATACCGCCATGTTTGCCTTCACTCTCTGTGTCCAGTTCTACATGTACCACTGGTTGGTTTATACCGTCATGGTTGTCTTCACTTTCTGTGTCCAGTTCTACATGTACCACTGGTGTGTTTATACCGTCATGTTTGCCTTCACATTCGGTGTCCAGTTCTACATGTACCACTGGTGTTGTTTATACCGCCATGTTTGCCTTCACATTCTGTGTCCAGTTCTACATGTACCGCTGGTTGGTTTATACCGCCATGTTTGCACTCACTCTCTGTGTCCAGTTCTACATGTGCCACTGGTTGGTTTATACCGCCATGTTTGCACTCACTCTCTATGTCCAGTTCTACATGTGCCACTGGTTGGTTTATACCGCCATGTTTGCACTCACTCACTGTGTCCAGTTCTACATGTGCCACTGGTTGGTTTATACCGCCATGTTTGCACTCACTCTCTGTGTCCAGTTCTACAGGTGCCACTGGTTGGTTTATACCACCATGTTTACACTCACTCTCTGTGTCCAGTTCTACATGTGCCACTGGTTGGTTTATACCGCCATGTTTGCCTTCACTCTCTGTGTCCAGTTCTACATGTACCACTGGTTGGTTTATACCGTCATGGTTGTCTTCACTTTCTGTGTCCAGTTCTACATGTACCACTGGTGTGTTTATACCGTCATGTTTGCCTTCACATTCGGTGTCCAGTTCTACATGTACCACTGGTGTTGTTTATACCGCCATGTTTGCCTTCACATTCTGTGTCCAGTTCTACATGTACCACTGGTTGGTTTATACCGCCATGTTTAACTTCACTCTCTGTGTCCAGTTCTACATGTGCCACTGGTTGGTTTATACCGCCATATTTGCCTTTACTCTCTGTGTCCAGTTCTACATGTACCACTGGTTGGTTTATACCGCCATGTTTGCCTTCACTTCCTGTGTCCAGTTCTACATGTACCACTGGTTGGTTTATACCGTCATGTTTGCCTTCACTCTCTGTGTCCAGTTCCACATGTACCACTGGGTGGTTTATACCGCCACGTTTGTCTTCACTCTCTGTGTCCAGTTCTACATGTGCGACTGGTTGGTTTATACCGTCATGTTTGTCTTCACTCTCTGTGTCCAGTTCTACATGTACCACTGGTTGGTTTATACCGCCATGTTTGCCTGCACTCTCTGTGTCCAGTTCTACATGTACCACTGGTTGGTTTATAAAGTCATGTTTTCCTTCACCTTCTGTGTCCAGTTCTACATGTACCACTGGTTAGTTTATACCGCCATGTTTGCCTTCACTCGCTGTGTCCAGTTCTACATGTACCACTGGGTGGTTTATACCGCCATGTTTGTCTTCACTCTCTGTGTCCAGTTCTACATGTGCGACTGGTTGGTTTATACCGTCATGTTTGTCTTCACTCTCTGTGTCCAGTTCTACATGTACCACTGGTTGGTTTATACCGCCATGTTTGCCTTCACTCTCTGTGTCCAGTTCTACATGTACCACTGGTTGGTTTATAAAGTCATGTTTTCCTTCACCTTCTGTGTCCAGTTCTACATGTACCACTGGTTAGTTTATACCGCCATGTTTGCCTTCACTCGCTGTGTTCAGTTCTACATGTACCACTGGTTGGTTTATACCGCCACGTTTGCCTTCACTCTCTGTGTCCAGTTCTACATGTGCCACTGGTTGGTTTATACCGTCATGTTTGCCTTCACATTCTGTGTCCAGTTCTACATGTACCGCTTGGTGGTTTATACCGCCATATTTGCCTTCACTCTCTGTGTCCAGTTCTACATGTACCACTGGTTGGTTTATACGGTCATATTTGCCTTCACTCTCTGTGTCCAGTTCTACATGTACCACTGGGTGGTTTATACCGCCATGTTTGTCTTCACTCTCTGTGTCCAGTTCTACATGTGCGACTGGTTGGTTTATACCGTCATGTTTGTCTTCACTCTCTGTGTCCAGTTCTACATGTACCACTGGTTGGTTTATACCGCCATGTTTGCCTTCACTCTCTGTGTCCAGTTCTACATGTACCACTGGTTGGTTTATAAAGTCATGTTTTCCTTCACCTTCTGTGTCCAGTTCTACATGTACCACTGGTTAGTTTATACCGCCATGTTTGCACTCACTCTCTATGTCCAGTTCTACATGTGCCACTGGTTGGTTTATACCGCCATGTTTGCACTCACTCACTGTGTCCAGTTCTACATGTGCCACTGGTTGGTTTATACCGCCATGTTTGCACTCACTCTCTGTGTCCAGTTCTACAGGTGCCAATGGTTGGTTTATACCACCATGTTTACACTCACTCTCTGTGTCCAGTTCTACATGTGCCACTGGTAGGTTTATACCGCCATGTTTGCCTTCACTTCCTGTGTCCAGTTCTACATGTGCAACTGATTGGTTTATACCGTCATGTTTGCCTTCACGCTCTGTGTCCAGTTCTACATGTGCCTCTGGTCTGTTTATACCGCCATATTTGCCTGCACTTCCTGTGTCCAGTTCTACATGTACCACTGGTGTTGTTTATACCGCCATGTTTGCCTTCACATTCTGTGTCCAGTTCTACATGTACCACTGGTTGGTTTATACCGCCATGTTTGCCTTCACTCTCTGTGTCCAGTTCTACATGTGCCACTGGTTAGTTTATACCGCCATATTTGCCTTTACTCTCTGTGTCCAGTTCTACATGTACCACTGGTTGGTTTATACCGCCATGTTTGCCTTCACCTTCTGTGTCCAGTTCTACATGTACCACTGGTTGGTTTATACCGCCATGTTTGCCTTCACTTCCTGTGTCCAGTTCTACATGTACCACTGGTTGGTTTATACCGCCATGTTTGCACTCACTCTCTGTGTCCAGTTCTACATGTGCCACTGGTTGGTTTATACCGCCATGTTTGCACTCACTCTCTATGTCCAGTTCTACATGTACCACTGGGTGGTTTATACCGCCATGTTTGTCTTCACTCTCTGTGTCCAGTTCTACATGTGCGACTGGTTGGTTTATAACGTCATGTTTGTCTTCACTCTCTGTGCCCAGTTCTACATGTACGCTGGTTGGTTTATACCGTCATGTTTGCCTTCACATTCGGTGTCCAGTTCTACATGTACCGCTGGTTGGTTTATACCGCCATGTTTGTCTTCACTCTCTGTGTCCAGTTCTACATGTACGCTGGTTGGTTTATACCGTCATGTTTGCCTTCACATTCGGTGTCCAGTTCTACATGTACCGCTGGTTGGTTTATACCGCCATGTTTGTCTTCACTCTCTGTGTCCAGTTCTACATGTACCGCTGGTTGGTTTATACCGCCATGTTTGCCGTGACTCTCTGTGTCCAGTTCTACATGTACCACTGGTTGGTTTATACCGTCATGTTTGCCTTCACTCTCTGTGTCCAGTTCTACATGTACCGCTGGCTGGTTTATACCGCCATGTTTGTCTTCACTCTCTGTGTCCAGTTCTACATGTACCGCTGGTTGGTTTATACCGTCATGTTTGCCTTCACATTCGGTGTCCAGTTCTACATGTACCACTGGTGTGTTTATACCGCCATGTTTGCCTTCACTTTCTGTGTCCAGTTCTACATGTACCACTGGTTGGTTTATACCGCCATGTTTGCACCAACTTTCTGTGTCCAGTTCTACATGTGCCACCGGTTGGTTTATACCGCCATGTTTGCCTTCACTCTCTGTGTCCAGTTCTACATGTACCACTGGTGTGTTTATACCGCCATGTTTGCCTTCACTTTCTGTGTCCAGTCCTACACGTACCACTGGTTGGTTTATACCGCCATGTTTGCCTTCACTCTCTGTGTCCAGTTCTACACGTACCACTGGTGTGTTTATACCGTCATGTTTGCCTTCACATTTGGTGTCCAGTTCTACATGTACCACTGGTGTGTTTATACCGCCATGTTTGACTTCACTTTCTGTGTCCAGTTCTACATGCATCACTGGTGTTGTTTATACCGCCATGTTTGCCTTCACTCTCTGTGTCCAGTTCTACATGTACCACTGGTTGGTTTATACCGTCATGGTTGTCTTCACTTTCTGTGTCCAGTTCTACATGTACCACTGGTCTGTTTATACCGTCATGTTTGCCTTCACATTCGGTGTCCAGTTCTACATGTACCACTGGTGTTGTTTATACCGCCATGTTTGCCTTCACATTCTGTGTCCAGTTCTACATGTACCACTGGTTGGTTTATACCGCCATGTTTGCCTTCACTCTCTGTGTCCAGTTCTACATGTGCCACTGGTTGGTTTATACCGCCATATTTGCCTTTACTCTCTGTGTCCAGTTCTACATGTACCACTGGTTGGTTTATACCGCCATGTTTGCCTTCACCTTCTGTGTCCAGTTCTACATGTACCACTGGTTGGTTTATACCGCCATGTTTGCCTTCACTTCCTGTGTCCAGTTCTACATGTACCACTGGTTGGTTTATACCGCCATATTTGCCTTCATTTTCTGTGTCCAGTTCTACATGTGCCACTGGTTGGTTTATACCGTCATGTTTGCCTTCACTCTCTGTGTCCAGTTCCACATGTACCACTGGGTGGTTTATACCGCCATGTTTGTCTTCACTCTCTGTGTCCAGTTCTACATGTGCGACTGGTTGGTTTATATCGTCATGTTTGTCTTCACTCTCTGTGTCCAGTTCTACATGTACCACTGGTTGGTTTATACCGCCATGTTTGCCTTCACTCTCTGTGTCCAGTTCTACATGTACCACTGGTTGGTTTATAAAGTCATGTTTTCCTTCACCTTCTGTGTCCAGTTCTACATGTACCACTGGTTAGTTTATACCGCCATGTTTGCCTTCACTCGCTGTGTCCAGTTCTTCATGTACCACTGGTTGGTTTATACCGCCACGTTTGCCTTCACTCTCTGTGTCCAGTTCTACATGTACCACTGGGTAGTTTATACCGCCATGTTTGTCTTCACTCTCTGTGTCCAGTTCTACATGTGCGACTGGTTGGTTTATACCGCCATGTTTGCACTCACTCTCTGTGTCCAGTTCTATATGTGCCACTGGTTGGTTTATACCGCCATGTTTGCCTTCACTCTCTGTGTCCAGTTCTACATGTGCCACTGGTTGGTTTATACCGTCATGTTTGCCTTCACATTCTGTGTCCAGTTCTACATGTACCGCTTGGTGGTTTATACCGCCATGTTTGCCTTCACTCTCTGTGTCCAGTTCTACATGTACCACTGGTTGGTTTATACGGTCATATTTGCCTTCACTCTCTGTGTCCAGTTCTACATGTACCACTGGTTGGTTTATACCGCCATGTTTGCCTTCACTCTCTGTGTCCAGTTCTACATGTGCCACTGATTGGTTTATACCGCCATGTTTGCCTTCACTCTCTGTGTCCAGTTCTACATGTACCACTGGTTGGTTTATACCGCCATGTTTGCCTTCACTTTCTGTGTCCTGTTCTTCATAAGCCACTGGTTGGTTTATACTGGCATGTTTGCCTTCACTCTCTGTGTCCAGGTCTACATGTACCACTGGTGTGTTTATACCGCCATGTTTGCCTTCACTCTCTGTGTCCAGTTCTACATGTGCCACTGGTTGGTTTATACCGCCATGTTTGCCTTCACATTCTGTGTCCAGTTCTACATGTACCGCTGGTTGGTTTATACCGTCATGTTTGCCTTCACTCTCTGTGTCCAGTTCTACATGTGCCACTGGTTGGTTTATACCGCCATGTTTGCCTTCACATTCGGTGTCCAGTTCTACATGTACCACAGGTGTTGCTTATACCGCCATGTTTGCCTTCACTTTCTGTGTCCAGTTCTACATATACCGCTGGTTGGTTTATACCGTCATGTTTGCCTTCACTTTCTGTGTCCAGTTCTACATGTGCCACTGGTTGGTTTATACCGCCATGTTTGCCTTCACTCTCTGTGTCCAGTTCTACATGTGCCACTGGTGTGTTTATACCGCCATGTTTGCCTTCACTTTCTGTGTCCAGTTCTACATGTACCACTGGTTGGTTTATACTGCCATGTTTGCCTTCACTTTCTGTGTCCAGTTCTACATGTACCACTGGTTGGTTTATACCGTCATTTTTGCCTTCACATTCTGTGTCCAGTTCTACGTGTACCACTGGTTGGTTTATACCGTCATGTTTGCCTTCACTTTCTGTGTCCAGTTCTACATGTGCCATTGGTTGGTTTATACCGCCATGTTTGTCTTCACTCTCTGTGTCCAGTTCTACATGTACCACTGGTTGGTTTATACCGCCATGTTTGCACTCACTCTCTATGTCCAGTTCTACATGTGCCACTGGTTGGTTTATACCGCCATGTTTGCACTCACTCTCTGTGTCCAGTTCTACATGTGTAACTGGTTGGTTTATACCGCCATGTTTGCACTCACTCTCTGTGTCCAGTTCTACAGGTGCCAATGGTTGGTTTATACCACCATGTTTACACTCACTCTCTGTGTCCAGTTCTACATGTGCCAGTGGTAGGTTTATACCGCCATGTTTGCCTTCACTTCCTGTGTCCAGTTCTACATGTGCAACTGATTGGTTTATACCGTCATGTTTGCCTTCACGCTCTGTGTCCAGTTCTACATGTGCCTCTTGTCTGTTTATACCGCCATATTTGCCTGCACTTCCTGTGTCCAGTTCTACATGTACCACTGGTGTTGTTTATACCGCCATGTTTGCCTTCACATTCTGTGTCCAGTTCTACATGTACCACTGGTTGGTTTATACCGCCATGTTTGCCTTCACTCTCTGTGTCCAGTTCTACATGTGCCACTGGTTAGTTTATACCGCCATATTTGCCTTTACTCTCTGTGTCCAGTTCTACATGTACCACTGGTTGGTTTATACCGCCATGTTTGCCTTCACCTTCTGTGTCCAGTTCTACATGTACCACTGGTTGGTTTATACCGCCATGTTTGCCTTCACTTCCTGTGTCCAGTTCTACATGTACCACTGGTTGGTTTATACCGCAATGTTTGCACTCACTCTCTGTGTCCAGTTCTACATGTGCCACTGGTTGGTTTATACCGCCATGTTTGCACTCACTCTCTATGTCCAGTTCTACATGTGCCACTGGTTGGTTTATACCGCCATGTTTGCACTCACTCACTGTGTCCAGTTCTACATGTGCCACTGGTTGGTTTATACCGCCATGTTTGCACTCACTCTCTGTGTCCAGTTCTACATGTACCACTGGTGTGTTTATACCGTCATGTTTGCCTTCACATTCGGTGTCCAGTTCTACATGTACCACTGGTGTTGTTTATACCGCCATGTTTGCCTTCACATTCTGTGTCCAGTTCTACATGTACCACTGGTTGGTTTATACCGCCATGTTTAACTTCACTCTCTGTGTCCAGTTCTACATGTGCCACTGGTTGGTTTATACCGCCATATTTGCCATTACTCTCTGTGTCCAGTTCTACATGTACCACTGGTTGGTTTATACCGCCATGTTTGCCTTCACTTCCTGTGTCCAGTTCTACATGTACCACTGGTTGGTTTATACCGTCATGTTTGCCTTCACTCTCTGTGTCCAGTTCCACATGTACCACTGGGTGGTTTATACCGCCATGTTTGTCTTCACTCTCTGTGTCCAGTTCTACATGTGCGAATGGTTGGTTTATACCGTCATGTTTGTCTTCACTCTCTGTGTCCAGTTCTACATGTACCACTGGTTGGTTTATACCGCCATGTTTGCCTTCACTCTCTGTGTCCAGTTCTACATGTACCACTGGTTGGTTTATAAAGTCATGTTTTCCTTCACCTTTTGTGTCCAGTTCTACATGTACCACTGGTTAGTTTATACCGCCATGTTTGCCTTCACTCGCTGTGTCCAGTTCTACATGTACCACTGGGTGGTTTATACCGCCATGTTTGTCTTCACTCTCTGTCTCCAGTTCTACATGTGCGACTGGTTGGTTTATACCGTCATGTTTGTCTTCACTCTCTGTGTCCAGTTCTACATGTACCACTGGTTGGTTTATACCGCCATGTTTGCCTTCACTCTCTGTGTCCAGTTCTACATGTACCTTGGTTGGTTTATAAAGTCATGTTTTCCTTCACCTTCTGTGTCCAGTTCTACATGTACCACTGGTTGGTTTATACCGCCACGTTTGCCTTCACTCTCTGTGTCCAGTTCTACATGTACCACTGGGTAGTTTATACCGCCATGTTTGTCTTCACTCTCTGTGTCCAGTTCTACATGTGCCACTGGTTGGTTTATACCGCCATGTTTGCACTCACTCTCTGTGTCCAGTTCTATATGTGCCACTGGTTGGTTTATACCGCCATGTTTGCCTTCACTCTCTGTGTCCAGTTCTACATGTGCCACTGGTTGGTTTATACCGTCATGTTTGCCTTCACATTCTGTGTCCAGTTCTACATGTACCGCTTGGTGGTTTATACCGCCATGTTTGCCTTCACTCTCTGTGTCCAGTTCTACATGTACCACTGGTTGGTTTATACGGTCATATTTGCCTTCACTCTCTGTGTCCAGTTCTACATGTACCACTGGGTGGTTTATACCGCCATGTTTGTCTTCACTCTCTGTGTCCAGTTCTACATGTGCGACTGGTTGGTTTATACCGTCATGTTTGTCTTCACTCTCTGTGTCCAGTTCTACATGTACCACTGGTTGGTTTATACCGCCATGTTTGCCTTCACTCTCTGTGTCCAGTTCTACATGTACCACTGGTTGGTTTATAAAGTCATGTTTTCCTTCACCTTCTGTGTCCAGTTCTACATGTACCACTGGTTAGTTTATACCGCCATGTTTGCACTCACTCTCTATGTCCAGTTCTACATGTGCCACTGGTTGGTTTATACCGCCATGTTTGCACTCACTCACTGTGTCCAGTTCTACATGTGCCACTGGTTGGTTTATACCGCCATGTTTGCACTCACTCTCTGTGTCCAGTTCTACAGGTGCCAATGGTTGGTTTATACCACCATGTTTACACTCACTCTCTGTGTCCAGTTCTACATGTGCCACTGGTAGGTTTATACCGCCATGTTTGCCTTCACTTCCTGTGTCCAGTTCTACATGTGCAACTGATTGGTTTATACCGTCATGTTTGCCTTCACGCTCTGTGTCCAGTTCTACATGTGCCTCTGGTCTGTTTATACCGCCATATTTGCCTGCACTTCCTGTGTCCAGTTCTACATGTACCACTGGTGTTGTTTATACCGCCATGTTTGCCTTCACATTCTGTGTCCAGTTCTACATGTACCACTGGTTGGTTTATACCGCCATGTTTGCCTTCACTCTCTGTGTCCAGTTCTACATGTGCCACTGGTTAGTTTATACCGCCATATTTGCCTTTACTCTCTGTGTCCAGTTCTACATGTACCACTGGTTGGTTTATACCGCCATGTTTGCCTTCACCTTCTGTGTCCAGTTCTACATGTACCACTGGTTGGTTTATACCGCCATGTTTGCCTTCACTTCCTGTGTCCAGTTCTACATGTACCACTGGTTGGTTTATACCGCCATGTTTGCACTCACTCTCTGTGTCCAGTTCTACATGTGCCACTGGTTGGTTTATACCGCCATGTTTGCACTCACTCTCTATGTCCAGTTCTACATGTACCACTGGGTGGTTTATACCGCCATGTTTGTCTTCACTCTCTGTGTCCAGTTCTACATGTGCGACTGGTTGGTTTATAACGTCATGTTTGTCTTCACTCTCTGTGTCCAGTTCTACATGTACCACTGGTTGGTTTATACCGCCATGTTTGCCTTCACTCTCTGTGTCCAGTTCTACATGTACCACTGGTTGGTTTATAAAGTCATGTTTTCCTTCACCTTCTGTGTCCATTTCTACATGTACCACTGGTTAGTTTATACCGCCATGTTTGCCTTCACTCGCTGTGTCCAGTTCTACATGTACCACTGGTTGGTTTATACCGCCACGTTTGCCTTCACTCTCTGTGTCCAGTTCTACATGTACCACTGGGTAGTTTATACCGCCATGTTTGTCTTCACTCTCTGTGTCCAGTTCTACATGTGCGACTGGTTGGTTTATACCGCCATGTTTGCACTCACTCTCTGTGTCCAGTTCTATATGTGCCACTGGTTGGTTTATACCGCCATGTTTGCCTTCACTCTCTGTGTCCAGTTCTACATGTGCCACTGGTTGGTTTATACCGTCATGTTTGCCTTCACATTCTGTGTCCAGTTCTACATGTACCGCTTGGTGGTTTATACCGCCATGTTTGCCTTCACTCTCTGTGTCCAGTTCTACATGTACCACTGGTTGGTTTATACGGTCATATTTGCCTTCACTCTCTGTGTCCAGTTCTACATGTACCACTGGTTGGTTTATACCGCCATGTTTGCCTTCACTCTCTGTGTCCAGTTCTACATGTGCCACTGGTTGGTTTATACCGCCATGTTTGCCTTCACTCTCTGTGTCCAGTTCTACATGTACCACTGGTTGGTTTATACCGCCATGTTTCCCTTCACTTTCTGTGTCCTGTTCTACATAAGCCACTGGTTGGTTTATACCGGCATGTTTGCCTTCACTCTCTGTGTCCAGGTCTACATGTACCACTGGTGTGTTTATACCGCCATGTTTGCCTTCACTCTCTGTGTCCAGTTCTACATGTGCCACTGGTTGGTTTATACCGCCATGTTTGCCTTCACATTCTGTGTCCAGTTCTACATGTACCGCTGGTTGGTTTATACCGTCATGTTTGCCTTCACTCTCTGTGTCCAGTTCTACATGTGCCACTGGTTGGTTTATACCGCCATGTTTGCCTTCAAATTCGGTGTCCAGTTCTACATGTACCACTGGTGTTGCTTATACCGCCATGTTTGCCTTCACTTTCTGTGTCCAGTTCTACATATACTGCTGGTTGGTTTATACCGTCATGTTTGCCTTCACTTTCTGTGTCCAGTTCTACATGTGCCACTGGTTGGTTTATACCGCCATGTTTGCCTTCACTCTCTGTGTCCAGTTCTACATGTGCCACTGGTGTGTTTATACCGCCATGTTTGCCTTCACTTTCTGTGTCCAGTTCTACATGTACCACTGGTTGGTTTATACTACCATGTTTGCCTTCACTTTCTGTGTCCAGTTCTACATGTACCACTTGTTGGTTTATACCGTCATTTTTGCCTTCACATTCTGTGTCCAGTTCTACGTTTACCACTGGTTGGTTTATACCGTCATGTTTGCCTTCACTTTCTGTGTCCAGTTCTACATGTGCCATTGGTTGGTTTATACCGCCATGTTTGTCTTCACTCTCTGTGTCCAGTTCTACATGTACCACTGGTTGGTTTATACCGCCATGTTTGCACTCACTCTCTATGTCCAGTTCTACATGTGCCACTGGTTGGTTTATACCGCCATGTTTGCACTCACTCTCTGTGTCCAGTTCTACATGTGCCACTGGTTGGTTTATACCGCCATGTTTGCACTCACTCTCTATGTCCAGTTCTACATGTGCCACTGGTTGGTTTATACCGCCATGTTTGCACTCACTCACTGTGTCCAGTTCTACATGTGCCACTGGTTGGTTTATACCGCCATGTTTGCACTCACTCTCTGTGTCCAGTTCTACAGGTGCCACTGGTTGGTTTATACCACCATGTTTACACTCACTCTCTGTGTCCAGTTCTACATGTGCCACTGGTTGGTTTATACCGCCATGTTTGCCTTCACTTCCTGTGTCCAGTTCTACATGTGCAACTGATTGGTTTATACCGTCATGTTTGCCTTCACGCTCTGTGTCCAGTTCTACATGTGCCTCTGGTCTGCTTATACCGCCATATTTGCCTGCACTTCCTGTGTCCAGTTCTACATGTGCCACCGGTTGGCTTATACCGTCATGTTTGCCTTCACTCTCTGTGTCCAGTTCTACATGTACCACTGGTTGGTTTATACCGCCATGTTTGCCTTCACTCTCTGTGTCCAGTTCTACATGTGCCATTGGTTGGTTAATACCGCCATGTTTGCACTCACTCTCTGTGTCCAGTTCTACATGTACCACTGGTTGGTTTATACCGTCATGTTTGCCTTCACTCTCTGTGTCCAGTTCTACATGTACCACTTGTTGGTTTATACCGCCATCTTTGCCTGCACTCTCTGTGTGCAGTTCTACATGTGCCACAGGTTGGTTTATACCGCTATGTTTGCACTCACTCTCTGTGTCCAGTTCTACATGTGCCACTGGTTGGTTAATACCGCCATGTTTGCACTCACTCTCTGTGTCCAGTTCTACATGTGCCACTGGTTGGTTTATACCGCCATGTTTGCCTTCACATTCGGTGTCCAGTTCTACATGTACCACTGGTGTTGTTTATACCGCCATGTTTGCCTTCACTTTCTGTGTCCATGTCTACATATACCGCTGGTTGGTTTATACCGTCATGTTTGCCTTCACTTTCTGTGTCCAGTTCTACATGTGCCACTTGTTGGTTTATACCGCCATGTTTGCCTTCACTCTCTGTGTCCAGTTCTACATGTGCCACTGGTGTGTTTATACCGCCATGTTTGCCTTCACTTTCTGTGTCCAGTTCTACATGTACCACTGGTTGGTTTATACTGCCATGTTTGCCTTCACTTTCTGTGTCCAGTTCTACATGTACCACTGGTTGGTTTATACCGTCATGTTTGCCTTCACATTCTGTGTCCAGTTCTACGTGTACCACTGGTTGGTTTATACCGTCATGTTTGCCTTCACTTTCTGTGTCCAGTTCTATATGTGCCATTGGTTGGTTTATACCGCCACGTTTGTCTTCACTCTCTGTGTCCAGTTCTACATGTACCACTGGTTGGTTTATACCGCCATGTTTGCACTCACTCTCTGTGTCCAGTTCTACATTTGCCATTGGTTGGTTTATACCGCCATGTTTGCACTCACTCTCTGTGTCCAGCTCTACATGTGCCACTGGTTGGTTTATACCGCCATGTTTGCACTCACTCTCTGTGTCCAGTTCTACATGTTCCACTGGTTGGTTTATACCGCCATGTTTGCACTCACTCTCTGTGTCCAGTTCTACATGTGCCACTGGTTGGTTTATACCGCCATGTGTGCACTCACTCTCTGTGTCCAGTTCTACATGTACCACTGGGTGGTTTATACCGCCATGTTTGTCTTCACTCTCTGTGTCCAGTTCTACATTTGCGACTGGTTGGTGTATACCGCCATGTTTGCACTCACTTTCTGTGTCCAGTTCTACATGTGCCACTGGTTGGTTTATACCGCCATGTTTTCCTTCACTCTCTGTGTCCAGTTCTACATGTGCCACTGGTTGGTTTATACCGTCATGTTTGCCTTCACGCTCTGTGTCCAGTTCTACATGTGCCTCTGGTCTGTTTATACCGCCATATTTGCCTGCACTTCCTGTGTCCAGTTCTACATGTGCCACCGGTTGGCTTATACCGTCATGTTTGCCTTCACTCTCTGTGTCCAGTTCTACATGTACCACTGGTTGGTTTATACCGCCATGTTTGCCTTCACTCTCTGTGTCCAGTTCTACATGTGCCATTGGTTGGTTAATACCGCCATGTTTGCACTCACTCTCTGTGTCCAGTTCTACATGTACCACTGGTTGGTTTATACCGTCATGTTTGCCTTCACTCTCTGTGTCCAGTTCTACATGTACCACTTGTTTGTTTATACCGCCATGTTTGCCTGCACTCTCTGTGTGCAGTTCTACATGTGCCACAGGTTGGTTTATACCGCTATGTTTGCACTCACTCTCTGTGTCCAGTTCTACATGTGCCACTGGTTGGTTAATACCGCCATGTTTGCACTCACTCTCTGTGTCCAGTTCTACATGTGCCACTGGTTGGTTTATACCGCCATGTGTGCACTCACTCTCTGTGTCCAGTTCTACATGTACCACTGGGTGGTTTATACCGCCATGTTTGTCTTCACTCTCTGTGTCCAGTTCTACATTTGCGACTGGTTGGTGTATACCGCCATGTTTGCACTCACTTTCTGTGTCCAGTTCTACATGTGCCACTGGTTGGTTTATACCGCCATGTTTTCCTTCACTCTCTGTGTCCAGTTCTACATGTGCCACTGGTTGGTTTATACCGTCATGTTTGCCTTCACATTCTGTGTCCAGTTCTACATGTACCACTGGGTGGTTTATACCGCCATGTTTGCCGTCACTCTCTGTGTCCAGTTCTACATGTACCACTAGTTGGTTTATACCGTCATGTTTGCCTTCACTCTCTATGTCCAGTTCTACATGTGCCACTGGTTGGTTTATACCGCCATGTTTGCACTCACTCTCTATGTCCAGTTCTACATGTGCCACTGGTTGGTTTATACCGCCAAGTTTGCACTCACTCACTGTGTCCAGTTCTACATGTGCCACTGGTTGGTTTATACCGCCATGTTTGCACTCACTCTCTGTGTCCAGTTCTACAGGTGCCAATGGTTGGTTTATACCACCATGTTTACACTCACTCTCTGTGTCCAGTTCTACATGTGCCACTGGTTGGTTTATACCGCCATGTTTGCCTTCACATTCTGTGTCCAGTTCTACATGTACCGCTGGTTGGTTTATTCCGTCATGTTTGCCTTCACTCTCTGTGTCCAGTTCTACATGTGCCTCTGGTCTGTTTATACCGCCATATTTGCCTGCACTTCCTGTGTCCAGTTCTACATGTACCACTGGTGTTGTTTATACCGCCATGTTTGCCTTCACATTCTGTGTCCAGTTCTACATGTACCACTGGTTGGTTTATACCGCCATGTTTGCCTTCACTCTCTGTGTCCAGTTCTACATGTGCCACTGGTTGGTTTATACCGCCATATTTGCCTTTACTCTCTGTGTCCAGTTCTACATGTACCACTGGTTGGTTTATACCGCCATGTTTGCCTTCACCTTCTGTGTCCAGTTCTACATGTACCACTGGTTGGTTTATACCGCCATGTTTGCCTTCACTTCCTGTGTCCAGTTCTACATGTACCACTGGTTGGTTTATACCGCCATGTTTGCACTCACTCTCTGTGTCCAGTTCTACATGTGCCACTGGTTGGTTTATACCGCCATGTTTGCACTCACTCTCTATGTCCAGTTCTACATGTGCCACTGGTTGGTTTATACCGCCATGTTTGCACTCACTCACTGTGTCCAGTTCTACATGTGCCAATGGTTGGTTTATACCGCCATGTTTGCACTCACTCTCTGTGTCCAGTTCTACATGTGCCACTGGTTGGTTTATACCACCATGTTTACACTCACTCTCTGTGTCCAGTTCTACATGTGCCACTGGTTGGTTTATACCGCCATGTTTGCCTTCACTCTCTGTGTCCAGTTCTACATGTACCACTGGTTGGTTTATACCGTCATGGTTGTCTTCACTTTCTGTGTCCAGTTCTACATGTACCACTGGTGTGTTTATACCGTCATGTTTGCCTTCACATTCGGTGTCCAGTTCTACATGTACCACTGGTGTTGTTTATACCGCCATGTTTGCCTTCACATTCTGTGTCCAGTTCTACATGTACCACTGGTTGGTTTATACCGCCATGTTTGCCTTCACTCTCTGTGTCCAGTTCTACATGTGCCACTGGTTGGTTTATACCGCCATATTTGCCTTTACTCTCTGTGTCCAGTTCTACATGTACCACTGGTTGGTTTATACCGCCATGTTTGCCTTCACCTTCTGTGTCCAGTTCTACATGTACCACTGGTTGGTTTATACCGCCATGTTTGCCTTCACTTTCTGTGTCCAGTTCTACATGTACCACTGGTTGGTTTATACCGCCATATTTGCCTTCATTTTCTGTGTCCAGTTCTACATGTGCGACTGGTTGGTTTATACCGTCATGTTTGTCTTCACTCTCTGTGTCCAGTTCTACATGTACCACTGGTTGGTTTATACCGCCATGTTTGCCTTCACTCTCTGTGTCCAGTTCTACATGTACCACTGGTTGGTTTATAAAGTCATGTTTTCCTTCACCTTCTGTGTCCAGTTCTACATGTACCACTGGTTAGTTTATACCGCCATGTTTGCCTTCACTCGCTGTGTCCAGTTCTACATGTACCACTGGTTGGTTTATACCGCCACGTTTGCCTTCACTCTCTGTGTCCAGTTCTACATGTACCACTGGGTAGTTTATACCGCCATGTTTGTCTTCACTCTCTGTGTCCAGTTCTACATGTGCGACTGGTTGGTTTATACCGCCATGTTTGCACTCACTCTCTGTGTCCAGTTCTATATGTGCCACTGGTTGGTTTATACCGCCATGTTTGCCTTCACTCTCTGTGTCCAGTTCTACATGTGCCACTGGTTGGTTTATACCGTCATGTTTGCCTTCACATTCTGTGTCCAGTTCTACATGTACCGCTTGGTGGTTTATACCGCCATGTTTGCCTTCACTCTCTGTGTCCAGTTCTACATGTACCACTGGTTGGTTTATACGGTCATATTTGCCTTCACTCTCTGTGTCCAGTTCTACATGTACCACTGGTTGGTTTATACCGCCATGTTTGCCTTCACTCTCTGTGTCCAGTTCTACATGTGCCACTGGTTGGTTTATACCGCCATGTTTGCCTTCACTCTCTGTGTCCAGTTCTACATGTACCACTGGTTGGTTTATACCGCCATGTTTGCCTTCACTTTCTGTGTCCTGTTCTACATAAGCCACTGGTTGGTTTATACCGGCATGTTTGCCTTCACTCTCTGTGTCCAGGTCTACATGTACCACTGGTGTGTTTATACCGCCATGTTTGCCTTCACTCTCTGTGTCCAGTTCTACATGTGCCACTGGTTGGTTTATACCGCTATGTTTGCCTTCACATTCTGTGTCCAGTTCTACATGTACCGCTGGTTGGTTTATACCGTCATGTTTGCCTTCACTCTCTGTGTCCAGTTCTACATGTGCCACTGGTTGGTTTATACCGCCATGTTTGCCTTCACATTCGGTGTCCAGTTCTACATGTACCACTGGTGTTGCTTATACCGCCATGTTTGCCTTCACTTTCTGTGTCCAGTTCTACATATACCGCTGGTTGGTTTATAACGTCATGTTTGCCTTCACTTTCTGTGTCCAGTTCTACATGTGCCACTGGTTGGTTTATACCGCCATGTTTGCCTTCACTCTCTGTGTCCAGTTCTACATGTGCCACTGGTGTGTTTATACCGCCATGTTTGCCTTCACTTTCTGTGTCCAGTTCTACATGTACCACTGGTTGGTTTATACCGTCATGGTTGTCTTCACTTTCTGTGTCCAGTTCTACATGTACCACTGGTGTGTTTATACCGTCATGTTTGCCTTCACATTCGGTGTCCAGTTCTACATGTACCACTGGTGTTGTTTATACCGCCATGTTTGCCTTCACATTCTGTGTCCAGTTCTACATGTACCACTGGTTGGTTTATACCGCCATGTTTGCCTTCACTCTCTGTGTCCAGTTCTACATGTGCCACTGGTTGGTTTATACCGCCATATTTGCCTTTACTCTCTGTGTCCAGTTCTACATGTACCACTGGTTGGTTTATACCGCCATGTTTGCCTTCACCTTCTGTGTCCAGTTCTACATGTACCACTGGTTGGTTTATACCGCCATGTTAGCCTTCACTTCCTGTGTCCAGTTCTACATGTACCACTGGTTGGTTTATACCGCCATGTTTGCCTTCACTCTCTGTGTCCAGTTCTACATGTACCACTGGTTGGTTTATACCGCCATGTTTGCCTTCACTCTCTGTGTCCAGTTCTACATGTACCACTGGTTAGATTATACCGCCATGTTTGCCTTCACTCGCTGTGTCCAGTTCTACATGTACCACTGGTTGGTTTATACCGCCACGTTTGCCTTCACTCTCTGTGTCCAGTTCTACATGTACCACTGGGTAGTTTATACCGCCATGTTTGTCTTTACTCTCTGTGTCCAGTTCTACATGTGCGACTGGTTGGTTTATACCGCCATGTTTGCACTCACTCTCTGTGTCCAGTTCTATATGTGCCACTGGTTGGTTTATACCGCCATGTTTGCCTTCACTCTCTCTGTCCAGTTCTACATGTGCCACTGGTTGGTTTATACCGTCATGTTTGCCTTCACATTCTGTGTCCAGTTCTACATGTACCGCTTGGTGGTTTATACCGCCATGTTTGCCTTCACTCTCTGTGTCCAGTTCTACATGTACCACTGGTTGGTTTATACGGTCATGTTTGCCTTCACTCTCTGTGTCCAGTTCTACATGTACCACTGGTTGGTTTATACCGCCATGTTTGCCTTCACTCTCTGTGTCCAGTTCTACATGTGCCACTGGTTGGTTTATACGGTCATATTTGCCTTCACTCTCTGTGTCCAGTTCTACATGTACCACTGGTTGGTTTATACCGCCATGTTTGCCTTCACTCTCTGTGTCCAGTTCTACATGTGCCACTGGTTGGTTTATACCGCCATGTTTGCCTTCACTCTCTGTGTCCAGTTCTACATGTACCACTGGTTGGTTTATACCGCCATGTTTGCCTTCACTTTCTGTGTCCTGTTCTACATAAGCCACTGGTTGGTTTATACCGGCATGTTTGCCTTCACTCTCTGTGTCCAGGTCTACATGTACCACTGGTGTGTTTATACCGCCATGTTTGCCTTCACTCTCTGTGTCCAGTTCTACATGTGCCACTGGTTGGTTTATACCGCTATGTTTGCCTTCACATTCTGTGTCCAGTTCTACATGTACCGCTGGTTGGTTTATACCGTCATGTTTGCCTTCACTCTCTGTGTCCAGTTCTACATGTGCCACTGGTTGGTTTATACCGCCATGTTTGCCTTCACATTCGGTGTCCAGTTCTACATGTACCACTGGTGTTGCTTATACCGCCATGTTTGCCTTCACTTTCTGTGTCCAGTTCTACATATACCGCTGGTTGGTTTATAACGTCATGTTTGCCTTCACTTTCTGTGTCCAGTTCTACATGTGCCACTGGTTGGTTTATACCGCCATGTTTGCCTTCACTCTCTGTGTCCAGTTCTACATGTGCCACTGGTGTGTTTATACCGCCATGTTTGCCTTCACTTTCTGTGTCCAGTTCTACATGTACCACTGGTTGGTTTATACCGTCATGGTTGTCTTCACTTTCTGTGTCCAGTTCTACATGTACCACTGGTGTGTTTATACCGTCATGTTTGCCTTCACATTCGGTGTCCAGTTCTACATGTACCACTGGTGTTGTTTATACCGCCATGTTTGCCTTCACATTCTGTGTCCAGTTCTACATGTACCACTGGTTGGTTTATACCGCCATGTTTGCCTTCACTCTCTGTGTCCAGTTCTACATGTGCCACTGGTTGGTTTATACCGCCATATTTGCCTTTACTCTCTGTGTCCAGTTCTACATGTACCACTGGTTGGTTTATACCGCCATGTTTGCCTTCACCTTCTGTGTCCAGTTCTACATGTACCACTGGTTGGTTTATACCGCCATGTTTGCCTTCACTTCCTGTGTCCAGTTCTACATGTACCACTGGTTGGTTTATACCGCCATGTTTGCCTTCACTCTCTGTGTCCAGTTCTACATGTACCACTGGTTGGTTTATACCGCCATGTTTGCCTTCACTCTCTGTGTCCAGTTCTACATGTACCACTGGTTAGTTTATACCGCCATGTTTGCCTTCACTCGCTGTGTCCAGTTCTACATGTACCACTGGTTGGTTTATACCGCCACGTTTGCCTTCACTCTCTGTGTCCAGTTCTACATGTACCACTGGGTAGTTTATACCGCCATGTTTGTCTTTACTCTCTGTGTCCAGTTCTACATGTGCGACTGGTTGGTTTATACCGCCATGTTTGCACTCACTCTCTGTGTCCAGTTCTATATGTGCCACTGGTTGGTTTATACCGCCATGTTTGCCTTCACTCTCTCTGTCCAGTTCTACATGTGCCACTGGTTGGTTTATACCGTCATGTTTGCCTTCACATTCTGTGTCCAGTTCTACATGTACCGCTTGGTGGTTTATACCGCCATGTTTGCCTTCACTCTCTGTGTCCAGTTCTACATGTACCACTGGTTGGTTTATACGGTCATGTTTGCCTTCACTCTCTGTGTCCAGTTCTACATGTACCACTGGTTGGTTTATACCGCCATGTTTGCCTTCACTCTCTGTGTCCAGTTCTACATGTGCCACTGGTTGGTTTATACCGCCATGTTTGCCTTCACTCTCTGTGTCCAGTTCTACATGTACCACTGGTTGGTTTATACCGCCATGTTTGCCTTCACTTTCTGTGTCCTGTTCTACATAAGCCACTGGTTGGTTTATACCGGCATGTTTGCCTTCACTCTCTGTGTCCAGGTCTACATGTACCACTGGTGTGTTTATACCGCCATGTTTGCCTTCACTCTCTGTGTCCAGTTCTACATGTGCCACTGGTTGGTTTATACCGCCATGTTTGCCTTCACATTCTGTGTCCAGTTCTACATGTACCGCTGGTTGGTTTATACCGTCATGTTTGCCTTCACTCTCTGTGTCCAGTTCTACATGTGCCACTGGTTGGTTTATACCGCCATGTTTGCCTTCACATTCGGTGTCCAGTTCTACATGTACCACTGGTGTTGCTTATACCGCCATGTTTGCCTTCACTTTCTGTGTCCAGTTCTACATGTTCCACTGGTTGGTTTATACCGCCATGTTTGCACTCACTCTCTGTGTCCAGTTCTACATGTGCCACTGGTTGGTTTATACCGCCATGTTTGCCTTCACTCTCTGTGTCCAGTTCTACATGTGCCACTGGTGTGTTTATACCGCCATGTTTGCCTTCACTTTCTGTGTCCAGTTCTACATGTACCACTGGTTGGTTTATACTGCCATGTTTGCCTTCACTTTCTGTGTCCAGTTCTACATGTACCACTGGTTGGTTTATACCGTCATTTTTGCCTTCACATTCTGTGTCCAGTTCTACGTTTACCACTGGTTGGTTTATACCGTCATGTTTGCCTTCACATTCTGTGTCCAGTTCTACATGTACCACTGGGTGGTATATACCGCCATGTTTGTCTTCACTCTCTGTGTCCAGTTCTACATGTACCACTGGTTTGTTTATACCGTCATGTTTGCCTTCACTCTCTGTGTCCAGTTCTACATGTACCATTGGTTGGTTTATACCGCCATGTTTGCCTTCACTTTCTGTGTCCTGTTCTACATGAACCACTGGTGTATTTTTACCGCCATGTTTGCCTTCACTCTCTGTGTCCAGTTCTACTTGTACCACTGGTTGGTTTATACCGTCATGTTTGCCTTCAATCTCTGTGTCCAGTTCTACATGTGCCACTGGTTGGTTTATACCGCCATGTTTGCCTTCACTCTCTGTGTCCAGTTCTACATGTACCACTGGTGTGTTTATACCGCCATGTTTGCCTTCACTCTCTGTGTCCAGTTCTACATGTTCCACTGGTTGGTTTATACCGCCATGTTTGCCTTCACATTCTGTGTCCAGTTCTACATGTACCGCTGGTTGTTTTATTCCGTCATGTTTGCCTTCACTCTCTGTGTCCAGTTCTACATGTGCCACTGTTTGGTTTATACCGCCATGTTTGCCTTCACATTCGGTGTCCAGTTCTACATGTACCACTGGTGTTGCTTATACCGCCATGTTTGCCTTCACTTTCTGTGTCCAGTTCTACATATACCGCTGTTGGTTTATACCGTCATGTTTGCCTTCACTTTCTGTGTCCAGTTCTACATGTGCCACTGGTTTGTTTATACCGCCATGTTTGCCTTCACTCTCTGTGTCCAGTTCTACATGTGCCACTGGTGTGTTTATACCGCCATGTTTGCCTTCACTTTCTGTGTCCATTTCTACATGTACCATGGTTGGTTTATAATGCCATGTTTGCCTTCACTTTCTGTGTCCAGTTCTACATGTACCACTGGTTGGTTTATACCGTCATTTTTGCCTTCACATTCTGTGTCCAGTTCTACGTGTACCACTGGTTGGTTTATACCGTCATGTTTGCCTTCACTTTCTGTGTCCAGTTCTACATGTGCCATTGGTTGGTTTATACCGCCATGTTTGTCTTCACTCTCTGTGTCTAGTTCTACATGTACCACTGGTTGGTTTATACCGCCATGTTTGCACTCACTCTCTGTGTCCAGTTCTACATGTGCCACTGGTTGGTTTATACCGCCATGTTTGCACTCACTCTCTGTGTCTAGTTCTACATGTGCCACTGGTTGGTTTATACCGCCATGTTTGCACTCACTCTCTGTGTCCAGTTCTACATGTGCCACTGGTTGGTTTATACCGCCATGTTTGCACTCACTCTCTGTGTCCAGTTCTACATGTACCACTGGGTGGTTTATACCGCCATGTTTGTCTTCACTCTCTGTGTTCAGTTCTACATGTGCGACTGGTTGGTTTATACCGCCATGTTTGCACTCACTTTCTATGTCCAGTTCTACATGTGCCACTGGTTGGTTTATACCGCCATGTTTGCCTTCACTCTCTGTGTCCAGTTCTACATGTGCCACTGGTTGGTTTATACCGTCATGTTTGCCTTCACATTCTGTGTCCAGTTCTACATGTACCGCTTGGTGGTTTATACCGCCATGTTTGCCTTCACTCTCTGTGTCCAGTTCTACATGTACCACTGGTTGGTTTATACGGTCATGTTTGCCTTCACTCTCTGTGTCCAGTTCTACATGTACCACTGGTTGGTTTATACCGCCATGTTTGCCTTCACTCTCTGTGTCCAGTTCTACATGTGCCACTGGTTGGTTTATACCGCCATGTTTGCCTTCACTCTCTGTGTCCAGTTCTACATGTACCACTGGTTGGTTTATACCGCCATGTTTGCCTTCACTTTCTGTGTCCTGTTCTACATAAGCCACTGGTTGGTTTATACCGGCATGTTTGCCTTCACTCTCTGTGTCCAGGTCTACATGTACCACTGGTGTGTTTATACCGCCATGTTTGCCTTCACTCTCTGTGTCCAGTTCTACATGTGCCACTGGTTGGTTTATACCGCCATGTTTGCCTTCACATTCTGTGTCCAGTTCTACATGTACCGCTGGTTGGTTTATACCGTCATGTTTGCCTTCACTCTCTGTGTCCAGTTCTACATGTGCCACTGGTTGGTTTATACCGCCATGTTTGCCTTCACATTCGGTGTCCAGTTCTACATGTACCACTGGTGTTGCTTATACCGCCATGTTTGCCTTCACTTTCTGTGTCCAGTTCTACATGTTCCACTGGTTGGTTTATACCGCCATGTTTGCACTCACTCTCTGTGTCCAGTTCTACATGTGCCACTGGTTGGTTTATACCGCCATGTTTGCCTTCACTCTCTGTGTCCAGTTCTACATGTGCCACTGGTGTGTTTATACCGCCATGTTTGCCTTCACTTTCTGTGTCCAGTTCTACATGTACCACTGGTTGGTTTATACTGCCATGTTTGCTTTCACTTTCTGTGTCCAGTTCTACATGTACCACTGGTTGGTTTATACCGTCATTTTTGCCTTCACATTCTGTGTCCAGTTCTACGTTTACCACTGGTTGGTTTATACCGTCATGTTTGCCTTCACATTCTGTGTCCAGTTCTACATGTACCACTGGGTGGTATATACCGCCATGTTTGTCTTCACTCTCTGTGTCCAGTTCTACATGTACCACTGGTTTGTTTATACCGTCATGTTTGCCTTCACTCACTGTGTCCAGTTCTACATGTACCACTGGTTGGTTTATACCGTCATTTTTGCCTTCACATTCTGTGTCCAGTTCTACGTTTACCACTGGTTGGTTTATACCGTCATGTTTGCCTTCACATTCTGTGTCCAGTTCTACATGTACCACTGGGTGGTATATACCGCCATGTTTGTCTTCACTCTCTGTGTCCAGTTCTACATGTACCACTGGTTTGTTTATACCGTCATGTTTGCCTTCACTCTCTGTGTCCAGTTCTACATGTACCATTGGTTGGTTTATACCGCCATGTTTGCCTTCACTTTCTGTGTCCTGTTCTACATGAACCACTGGTGTATTTTTACCGCCATGTTTGCCTTCACTCTCTGTGTCCAGTTCTACTTGTACCACTGGTTGGTTTATACCGTCATGTTTGCCTTCAATCTCTGTGTCCAGTTCTACATGTGCCACTGGTTGGTTTATACCGCCATGTTTGCCTTCACTCTCTGTGTCCAGTTCTACATGTACCACTGGTGTGTTTATACCGCCATGTTTGCCTTCACTCTCTGTGTCCAGTTCTACATGTTCCACTGGTTGGTTTATACCGCCATGTTTGCCTTCACATTCTGTGTCCAGTTCTACATGTACCGCTGGTTGGTTTATTCCGTCATGTTTGCCTTCACTCTCTGTGTCCAGTTCTACATGTGCCACTGTTTGGTTTATACCGCCATGTTTGCCTTCACATTCGGTGTCCAGTTCTACATGTACCACTGGTGTTGCTTATACCGCCATGTTTGCCTTCACTTTCTGTGTCCAGTTCTACATATACCGCTGTTGGTTTATACCGTCATGTTTGCCTTCACTTTCTGTGTCCAGTTCTACATGTGCCACTGGTTTGTTTATACCGCCATGTTTGCCTTCACTCTCTGTGTCCAGTTCTACATGTGCCACTGGTGTGTTTATACCGCCATGTTTGCCTTCACTTTCTGTGTCCATTTCTACATGTACCATGGTTGGTTTATACTGCCATGTTTGCCTTCACTTTCTGTGTCCAGTTCTACATGTACCACTGGTTGGTTTATACCGTCATTTTTGCCTTCACATTCTGTGTCCAGTTCTACGTGTACCACTGGTTGGTTTATACCGTCATGTTTGCCTTCACTTTCTGTGTCCAGTTCTACATGTGCCATTGGTTGGTTTATACCGCCATGTTTGTCTTCACTCTCTGTGTCTAGTTCTACATGTACCACTGGTTGGTTTATACCGCCATGTTTGCACTCACTCTCTGTGTCCAGTTCTACATGTGTCACTGGTTGGTTTATACCGCCATGTTTGCACTCACTCTCTGTGTCCAGTTCTACATGTGCCACTGGTTGGTTTATACCGCCATGTTTGCACTCACTCTCTGTGTCCAGTTCTACATGTGCCACTGGTTGGTTTATACCGCCATGTTTGCACTCACTCTCTGTGTCCAGTTCTACATGTACCACTGGGTGGTTTATACCGCCATGTTTGTCTTCACTCTCTGTGTCCAGTTCTACATGTGCGACTGGTTGGTTTATACCGCCATGTTTGCACTCACTTTCTATGTCCAGTTCTACATGTGCCACTGGTTGGTTTATACCGCCATGTTTGCCTTCACTCTCTGTGTCCAGTTCTACATGTGCCACTGGTTGGTTTATACCGTCATGTTTGCCTTCACATTCTGTGTCCAGTTCTACATGTGCCACTGGTTGGTTTATACCGCCATGTTTGCCTTCACTCTCTGTGTCCAGTTCTACATGTGCCACTGGTTGGTTTATACCGCCATGTTTGCATTCACATTATGTGTCCAGTTCTACATGTACCGCTGGTTGGTTTATACCGTCATGTTTGCCTTCACTCTCTGTGTCCAGTTCTACATGTGCCACTGGTTGGTTTATACCGCCATGTTTGCCTTCACATTCGGTGTCCAGTTCTACATGTACCACTGGTGTTGCTTATACCGCCATGTTTGCCTTCACTTTCTGTGTCCAGTTCTACATATACCGCTGGTTGGTTTATACCGTCATGTTTGCCTTCACTTTCTGTGTCCAGTTCTACATGTACCACTGGGTGGTTTATACCGCCATGTTTGTCTTCACTCTCTGTGTTCAGTTCTACATGTGCGACTGGTTGGTTTATACCGCCATGTTTGCACTCACTTTCTATGTCCAGTTCTACATGTGCCACTGGTTGGTTTATACCGCCATGTTTGCCTTCACTCTCTGTGTCCAGTTCTACATGTACCACTGGTGTGTTTATACCGCCATGTTTGCCTTCACTCTCTGTGTCCAGTTCTACATGTTCCACAGGTTGGTTTATACCGCCATGTTTGCCTTCACATTCTGTGTCCAGTTCTACATGTACCGCTGGTTGGTTTATTCCGTCATGTTTGCCTTCACTCTCTGTGTCCAGTTCTACATGTGCCACTGTTTGGTTTATACCGCCATGTTTGCCTTCACATTCATTGTCCAGTTCTACATGTACCACTGGTGTTGCTTATACCGCCATGTTTGCCTTCACTTTCTGTGTCCAGTTCTACATATACCGCTGTTGGTTTATACCGTCATGTTTGCCTTCACTTTCTGTGTCCAGTTCTACATGTGCCACTGGTTTGTTTATACCGCCATGTTTGCCTTCACTCTCTGTGTCCAGTTCTACATGTGCCACTGGTGTGTTTATACCGCCATGTTTGCCTTCACTTTCTGTGTCCATTTCTACATGTACCATGGTTGGTTTATAATGCCATGTTTGCCTTCACTTTCTGTGTCCAGTTCTACATGTACCACTGGTTGGTTTATACCGTCATTTTTGCCTTCACATTCTGTGTCCAGTTCTACGTGTACCACTGGTTGGTTTATACCGTCATGTTTGCCTTCACTTTCTGTGTCCAGTTCTACATGTGCCATTGGTTGGTTTATACCGCCATGTTTGTCTTCACTCTCTGTGTCTAGTTCTACATGTACCACTGGTTGGTTTATACCGCCATGTTTGCACTCACTCTCTGTGTCCAGTTCTACATGTGCCACTGGTTGGTTTATACCGCCATGTTTGCACTCACTCTCTGTGTCTAGTTCTACATGTGCCACTGGTTGGTTTATACCGCCATGTTTGCACTCACTCTCTGTGTCCAGTTCTACATGTGCCACTGGTTGGTTTATACCGCCATGTTTGCACTCACTCTCTGTGTCCAGTTCTACATGTACCACTGGGTGGTTTATACCGCCATGTTTGTCTTCACTCTCTGTGTTCAGTTCTACATGTGCGACTGGTTGGTTTATACCGCCATGTTTGCACTCACTTTCTATGTCCAGTTCTACATGTGCCACTGGTTGGTTTATACCGCCATGTTTGCCTTCACTCTCTGTGTCCAGTTCTACATGTGCCACTGGTTGGTTTATACCGTCATGTTTGCCTTCACATTCTGTGTCCAGTTCTACATGTACCGCTTGGTGGTTTATACCGCCATGTTTGCCTTCACTCTCTGTGTCCAGTTCTACATGCACCACTGGTTGGTTTATACGGTCATGTTTGCCTTCACTCTCTGTGTCCAGTTCTACATGTACCACTGGTTGGTTTATACCGCCATGTTTGCCTTCACTCTCTGTGTCCAGTTCTACATGTGCCACTGGTTGGTTTATACCGCCATGTTTGCCTTCACTCTCTTTGTCCAGTTCTACATGTACCACTGGTTGGTTTATACCGCCATGTTTGCCTTCACTTTCTGTGTCCTGTTCTACATAAGCCACTGATTGGTTTATACCGGCATGTTTGCCTTCACTCTCTGTGTCCAGGTCTACATGTACCACTGGTGTGTTTATACCGCCATGTTTGCCTTCACTCTCTGTGTCCAGTTCTACATGTGCCACTGGTTGGTTTATACCGCCATGTTTGCCTTCACATTCTGTGTCCAGTTCTACATGTACCGCTGGTTGGTTTATACCGTCATGTTTGCCTTCACTCTCTGTGTCCAGTTCTACATGTGCCACTGGTTGGTTTATACCGCCATGTTTGCCTTCACATTCGGTGTCCAGTTCTACATGTACCACTGGTGTTGCTTATACCGCCATGTTTGCCTTCACTTTCTGTGTCCAGTTCTACATGTTCCACTGGTTGGTTTATACCGCCATGTTTGCACTCACTCTCTGTGTCCAGTTCTACATGTGCCACTGGTTGGTTTATACCGCCATGTTTGCCTTCACTCTCTGTGTCCAGTTCTACATGTGCCACTGGTGTGTTTATACCGCCATGTTTGCCTTCACTTTCTGTGTCCAGTTCTACATGTACCACTGGTTGGTTTATACTGCCATGTTTGCTTTCACTTTCTGTGTCCAGTTCTACATGTACCACTGGTTGGTTTATACCGTCATTTTTGCCTTCACATTCTGTGTCCAGTTCTACGTTTACCACTGGTTGGTTTATACCGTCATGTTTGCCTTCACATTCTGTGTCCAGTTCTACATGTACCACTGGGTGGTATATACCGCCATGTTTGTCTTCACTCTCTGTGTCCAGTTCTACATGTACCACTGGTTTGTTTATACCGTCATGTTTGCTTTCACTCTCTGTGTCCAGTTCTACATGTACCATTGGTTGGTTTATACCGCCATGTTTGCCTTCACTTTCTGTGTCCTGTTCTACATGAACCACTGGTGTATTTTTACCGCCATGTTTGCCTTCACTCTCTGTGTCCAGTTCTACTTGTACCACTGGTTGGTTTATACCGTCATGTTTGCCTTCAATCTCTGTGTCCAGTTCTACATGTGCCACTGGTTGGTTTATACCGCCATGTTTGCCTTCACTCTCTGTGTCCAGTTCTACATGTACCACTGGTGTGTTTATACCGCCATGTTTGCCTTCACTCTCTGTGTCCAGTTCTACATGTTCCACTGGTTGGTTTATACCGCCATGTTTGCCTTCACATTCTGTGTCCAGTTCTACATGTACCGCTGGTTGGTTTATTCCGTCATGTTTGCCTTCACTCTCTGTGTCCAGTTCTACATGTGCCACTGTTTGGTTTATACCGCCATGTTTGCCTTCACATTCGGTGTCCAGTTCTACATGTACCACTGGTGTTGCTTATACCGCCATGTTTGCCTTCACTTTCTGTGTCCAGTTCTACATATACCGCTGTTGGTTTATACCGTCATGTTTGCCTTCACTTTCTGTGTCCAGTTCTACATGTGCCACTGGTTTGTTTATACCGCCATGTTTGCCTTCACTCTCTGTGTCCAGTTCTACATGTGCCACTGGTGTGTTTATACCGCCATGTTTGCCTTCACTTTCTGTGTCCATTTCTACATGTACCATGGTTGGTTTATACTGCCATGTTTGCCTTCACTTTCTGTGTCCAGTTCTACATGTACCACTGGTTGGTTTATACCGTCATTTTTGCCTTCACATTCTGTGTCCAGTTCTACGTGTACCACTGGTTGGTTTATACCGTCATGTTTGCCTTCACTTTCTGTGTCCAGTTCTACATGTGCCATTGGTTGGTTTATACCGCCATGTTTGTCTTCACTCTCTGTGTCTAGTTCTACATGTACCACTGGTTGGTTTATACCGCCATGTTTGCACTCACTCTCTGTGTCCAGTTCTACATGTGCCACTGGTTGGTTTATACCGCCATGTTTGCACTCACTCTCTGTGTCCAGTTCTACATGTGCCACTGGTTGGTTTATACCGCCATGTTTGCACTCACTCTCTGTGTCCAGTTCTACATGTGCCACTGGTTGGTTTATACCGCCATGTTTGCACTCACTCTCTGTGTCCAGTTCTACATGTACCACTGGGTGGTTTATACCGCCATGTTTGTCTTCACTCTCTGTGTCCAGTTCTACATGTGCGACTGGTTGGTTTATACCGCCATGTTTGCACTCACTTTCTATGTCCAGTTCTACATGTGCCACTGGTTGGTTTATACCGCCATGTTTGCCTTCACTCTCTGTGTCCAGTTCTACATGTGCCACTGGTTGGTTTATACCGTCATGTTTGCCTTCACATTCTGTGTCCAGTTCTACATGTGCCACTGGTTGGTTTATACCGCCATGTTTGCCTTCACTCTCTGTGTCCAGTTCTACATGTACCACTGGTGTGTTTATACCGCAATGTTTGCCTTCACTCTCTGTGTCCAGTTCTACATGTGCCACTGGTTGGTTTATACCGCCATGTTTGCCTTCACATTATGTGTCCAGTTCTACATGTACCGCTGGTTGGTTTATACCGTCATGTTTGCCTTCACTCTCTGTGTCCAGTTCTACATGTGCCACTGGTTGGTTTATACCGCCATGTTTGCCTTCACATTCGGTGTCCAGTTCTACATGTACCACTGGTGTTGCTTATACCGCCATGTTTGCCTTCACTTTCTGTGTCCAGTTCTACATATACCGCTGGTTGGTTTATACCGTCATGTTTGCCTTCACTTTCTGTGTCCAGTTCTACATGTGCCACTGGTTGGTTTATACCGCCATGTTTGCCTTCACTCTCTGTGTCCAGTTCTACATGTGCCACTGGTGTGTTTATACCGCCATGTTTGCCTTCACTTTCTGTGTCCAGTTCTACATGTACCACTGGTTGGTTTATACTGCCATGGTTGCCTTCACTTTCTGTGTCCAGTTCTACATGTACCACTGGTTGGTTTATACCGTTATTTTTGCCTTCACATTCTGTGTCCAGTTCTACGTTTACCACTGGTTGGTTTATACCGTCATGTTTGCCTTCACTTTCTGTGTCCAGTTCTACATGTGCCATTGGTTGGTTTATACCGCCATGTTTGCCTTCACTTTCTGTGTCCAGTTCTACATGTACCACTGGTTGGTTTATACTGCCATGGTTGCCTTCACTTTCTGTGTCCAGTTCTACATGTACCACTGGTTGGTTTATACCGTTATTTTTGCCTTCACATTCTGTGTCCAGTTCTACGTTTACCACTGGTTGGTTTATACCGTCATGTTTGCCTTCACTTTCTGTGTCCAGTTCTACATGTGCCATTGGTTGGTTTATACCGCCATGTTTGTCTTCACACTCTGTGTCAAGTTCTACATGTACCGCTGGTTGGTTTATACCGCCATGTTTACCTTCACTCTCTGTGTCCAGTTCTACATGTACCACTGGTTGGTTTATACCGTCATGTTTGCCTTCACTCTCTGTGTCCAGTTCTACATGTACCGCTGGCTGGTTTATACCGCCATGTTTGTCTTCACTCTCTGTGTCCAGTTCTACATGTACCGCTGGTTGGTTTATACCGTCATGTTTGCCTTCACATTCGGTGGCCAGTTCTACATGTACCACTAGTGTGTTTATACCGCCATGTTTGCCTTCACTTTCTGTGTCCAGTTCTACATGTACCACTGGTTGGTTTATACCGTAATGTTTGTCTTCACACTCTGTGTCCAGTTCTACATGTGCCACTGGTTGGTTTATACCGTCATGTTTGCCTTCACTCTCTGTGTCCAGTTCTACATGTGCCACTGGTTGGTTTATACCGCCATGTTTGCCTTCACATTCGGTGTCAAGTTCTACATGTACCACTGGTGTTGCTTATACCGCCATGTTTGCCTTCACTTTCTGTGTCCAGTTCTACATATACCGCTGGTTGGTTTATACCGTCATGTTTGCCTTCACTTTCTGTATCCAGTTCTACATGTGCCACTGGTTGGTTTATACCGCCATGTTTGCCTTCACTCTCTGTGTCCAGTTCTACATGTGCCACTGGTGTGTTTATACCGCCATGTTTGCCTTCACTTTCTGTGTCCAGTTCTACATGTACCACTGGTTGGTTTATACTGCCATGGTTGCCTTCACTTTCTGTGTCCAGTTCTACATGTACCACTGGTTGGTTTATACCGTTATTTTTGCCTTCACATTCTGTGTCCAGTTCTACATTTACCACTGGTTGGTTCAAACCGTCATGTTTGCCTTCACTTTCTGTGTCCAGTTCTACATGTGCCATTGGTTGGTTTATTCCGCCATGTTTGTCTTCACTCTCTGTGTCCAGTTCTACATGTACCGCTGGTTGGTTTATACCGCTATGTTTACCTTCACTCTCTGTGTCCAGTTCTACATGTACCACTGGTTGGTTTATACCGTCATGTTTGCCTTCACTCTCTGTGTCCAGTTCTACATGTACCGCTGGCTGGTTTATACCGCCATGTTTGTCTTCACTCTCTGTGTCCAGTTCTACATGTACCGCTGGTTGGTTTATACCGTCATGTTTGCCTTCACATTCGGTGGCCAGTTCTACATGTACCACTAGTGTGTTTATACCGCCATGTTTGCCTTCACTTTCTGTGTCCAGTTCTACATGTACCACTGGTTGGTTTATACCGTAATGTTTGTCTTCACTCTCTGTGTCCAGTTCTACATGTGCCACTGGTTGGTTTATACCGTCATGTTTGCCTTCACTCTTTGTGTCCAGTTCTACATGTACCGCTGGTTGGTTTATACCGCCATGTTTGTCTTCACTCTCTGTGTCCAGTTCTACATGTACCGCTGGTTGGTTTATACCGCTATGTTTGCCTTCACTCTCTGTGGTCCAGTTCTACATGTGCCACTGGTTGGTTTATACCGTCATGTTTGCCTTCACTCTCTGTGTCCAGTTCTACATTTGCCGCTGGTTGGTTTATACCGTCATGTTTGTCTTCACTCTCTGTGTCCAGTTCTACATGTGCCACAGGTTGGTTTATACCGTCATGTTTGTCTTCACTCTCTGTGTCCAGTTCTACATGTGCCACAGGTTGGTTTATATCGCCATGTTTGTCTTCACTCTCTGTGTCGAGTTCTACATGTGCCACTGGTTGGTTTATACCGTCATGTTTGCCTTCACTCTCTGTGTCCAGTTCTACATGTACCGCTGGTTGGTTTATACCGCCATGTTTGTCTTCACTCTCTGTGTCCAGTTCTACATGTACCGCTGGTTGGTTTATACCGCCATGTTTGCCTTCACTCTCTTTGTCCAGTTCTACATGTACCAATGGGTTTTTTATACCGCCATGTTTGTCTTCACTCTCTGTGTCCAGTTCTACATGTGCGACTGGTTGGTTTATACCGTCATGTTTGCCTTCACTCTCTGTGTCCAGTTCTACATGTACCACTGGTTGGTTTATACCGCCATGTTTGCACTCACTTTCTGTGTCCAGTTCTACACGTGCCACCGGTTGGTTTATACCGCTATGTTTGCCTTCACTCTCTGTGTCCAGTTCTACATGTACCACTGGTTGGTTTATACCGCCATGTTTACCTCCACTCTCTGTGTCCAGTTCTACATGTACGCTGGTTGGTTTATACCGTCATGTTTGCCTTCACATTCGGTGTCCAGTTCTACATGTACCGCTGGTTGGTTTATACCGCCATGTTTGTCTTCACTCTCTGTGTCCAGTTCTACATGTACTGCTGGTTGGTTTATACTGCCATGTTTGCCGTCACTCTCTGTGTCCAGTTCTACATGTACCACTGGTTGGTTTATACCGTCATGTTTGCCTTCACTCTCTGTGTCCAGTTCTACATGTACCGCTGGCTGGTTTATACCGCCATGTTTGTCTTCACTCTCTGTGTCCAGTTCTACATGTACCGCTGGTTGGTTTATACCGTCATGTTTGCCTTCACATTCGGTGTCCAGTTCTACATGTACCACTGGTGTGTTTATACCGCCATGTTTGCCTTCACTTTCTGTGTCCAGTTCTACATGTACCACTGGTTGGTTTATACCGCCATGTTTGCACCAACTTTCTGTGTCCTGTTCTACATGTGCCACCGGTTGGTTTATACCGCCATGTTTGCCTTCACTCTCTGTGTCCAGTTCTACATGTACCACTGGTGTGTTTATACCGCCATGTTTGCCTTCACTCTCTGTGTCCAGTCCTACACGTACCACTGGTTGGTTTATACCGCCATGTTTGCCTTCACTCTCTGTGTCCAGTTCTACACGTACCACTGGTGTGTTTATAACGTCATGTTTGCCTTCACATTTGGTGTCCAGTTCTACATGTACCACTGGTGTGTTTATACCGCCATGTTTGACTTCACTTTCTGTGTCCAGTTCTACATGTATCACTGGTGTTGTTTATACCGCGATGTGTGCCTTCACTCTCTGTGTCCAGTTCTACATGTACCACTGGTTGGTTTATACCGTCATGGTTGTCTTCACTTTCTGTGTCCAGTTCTACATGTACCACTGGTGTGTTTATACCGTCATGTTTGCCTTCACATTCGGTGTCCAGTTCTACATGTACCACTGGTGTTGTTTATACCGCCATGTTTGCCTTCACATTCTGTGTCCAGTTCTACATGTACCACTGGTTGGTTTATACCGCCATGTTTGCCTTCACTCTCTGTGTCCAGTTCTACATGTGCCACTGGTTGGTTTATACCGCCATATTTGCCTTTACTCTCTGTGTCCAGTTCTACATGTACCACTGGTTGGTTTATACCGCCATGTTTGCCTTCACCTTCTGTGTCCAGTTCTACATGTACCACTGGTTGGTTTATACCGCCATGTTTGCCTTCACTCTCTGTGTCCAGTTCTACACGTACCACTGGTTGGTTTATACCGCCATATTTGCCTTCATTTTCTATGTCCAGTTCTACATGTGCCATTGGTTGGTTTATACCGCCATGTTTGCCTTCACTCTCTGTGTCCAGTTCCACATGTGCCACTGGTTGGTTTATACCGCCATGTTTGCACTCACTCTCTATGTCTAGTTCTACATGTGCCACTGGTTGGTTTATACCGCCATGTTTGCACTCACTCACTGTGTCCAGTTCTACATGTGCCACTGGTTGGTTTATACCGCCATGTTTGCACTCACTCTCTGTGTCCAATTCTACAGGTGCCACTGGTTGGTTTATACCACCATGTTTACACTAACTCTCTGTGTCCAGTTCTACATGTGCCACTGGTTGGTTTATACCGCCATGTTTGCCTTCACTCGCTGTGTCCAGTTCTACATGTACCACTGATTGGTTTATACCGTCATGTTTGCCTTCACGCTCTGTGTCCAGTTCTACATGTGCCTCTGGTCTGTTTATACCGCCATGTTTGCCTGCACTTCCTGTGTCCAGTTCTACATGTGCCACCGGTTGGCTTATACCGTAATGTTTGCCTTCACTCTCTGTGTCCAGTTCTACATGTACCACTGGTTGGTTTATACCGCCATGTTTGCCTTCACTCTCTGTGTCCAGTTCTACATGTGCCATTGGTTGGTTAATACCGCCATGTTTGCACTCACTCCCTGTGTCCAGTTCTACATGTACCACTGGTTGGTTTATACCGTCATGTTTGCCTTCACTCTCTGTGTCCAGTTCTACATGTACCACTTGTTGGTTTATACCGCCATGTTTGCCTGCACTCTCTGTGTGCAGTTCTACATGTGCCACAGGTTGGTTTATACCGCTATGTTTGCACTCACTCTCTGTGTCCAGTTCTACATGTGCCACTGGTTGGTTAATACCGCCATGTTTGCACTCACTCTCTGTGTCCAGTTCTACATGTGCCACTGGTTGGTTTATACCGCCATGTTTGCCTTCACATTCGGTGTCCAGTTCTACATGTACCACTGGTGTTGTTTATACCGCCATGTTTGCCTTCACTTTCTGTGTCCATGTCTACATATACCGCTGGTTGGTTTATACCGCCATGTTTGCCTTCACTCTCTGTGTCCAGTTCTACATGTGCCACTGGTGTGTTTATACCGCCATGTTTGCCTTCACTCTCTGTGTCCAGTTCTACATGTACCACTGGTTGGTTTATACTGCCATGTTTGCCTTCACTTTCTGTGTCCAGTTCTACATGTACCACTGGTTGGTTTATACCGTCATGTTTGCCTTCACATTCTGTGTCCAGTTCTACGTGTACCACTGGTTGGTTTATACCGTCATGTTTGCCTTCACTTTCTGTGTCCAGTTCTATATGTGCCATTGGTTGGTTTATACCGCCACGTTTGTCTTCACTCTCTGTGTCCAGTTCTACATGTACCACTGGTTGGTTTATACCGCCATGTTTGCACTCACTCTCTGTGTCCAGTTCTACATTTGCCATTGGTTGGTTTATACCGCCATGTTTGCACTCACTCTCTGTGTCCAGCTCTACATGTGCCACTGGTTGGTTTATACCGCTATGTTTGCACTCACTCTCTGTGTCCAGTTCTACATGTTCCACTGGTTGGTTTATACCGCCATGTTTGCACTCACTCTCTGTGTCCAGTTCTACATGTGCCACTGGTTGGTTTACACCGCCATGTGTGCACTCACTCTCTGTGTCCAGTTCTACATGTACCAATGGGTGGTTTATACAGCCATGTTTGTCTTCACTCTCTGTGTCCAGTTCTACATTTGCGACTTGTTGGTGTATACCGCCATGTTTGCACTCACTTTCTGTGTCCAGTTCTACATGTGCCACTGGTTGGTTTATACCGCCATGTTTTCCTTCACTCTCTGTGTCCAGTTCTACATGTACCACTGGGTGGTTTATACCGCCATGTTTGCCGTCACTCTCTGTGTCCAGTTCTACATGTACCACTGGTTGGTTTATACCGTCATGTTTGCCTTCACTCTCTGTGTCCAGTTCTACATGTACCACTGGTTGGTTTATACTGCCATGTTTGCCTTCACTTTCTGTGTCCTGTTCTACATGTACCACTGGTGTATTTTTACCGCCATGTTTGCCTTCACTCTCTGTGTCCAGTTCTACTTGTACCACTGGTTGGTTTATACCGTCATGTTTGCCTTCAATCTCTGTGTCCAGTTCTACATGTGCCACTGGTTGGTTTATACCGCCATGTTTGCCTTCACTCTCTGTGTCCAGTTCTACATGTACCACTGGTGTGTTTATACCGCCATGTTTGCCTTCACTCTCTGTGTCCAGTTCTACATGTTCCACTGGTTGGTTTATACCGCCATGTTTGCCTTCACATTCTGTGTCCAGTTCTACATGTACCGCTGGTTGGTTTATTCCGTCATGTTTGCCTTCACTCTCTGTGTCCAGTTCTACATGTGCCACTGTTTGGTTTATACCGCCATGTTTGCCTTCACATTCGGTGTCCAGTTCTACATGTACCACTGGTGTTGCTTATACCGCCATGTTTGCCTTCACTTTCTGTGTCCAGTTCTACATATACCGCTGTTGGTTTATACCGTCATGTTTGCCTTCACTTTCTGTGTCCAGTTCTACATGTGCCACTGGTTGGTTTATACCGCCATGTTTGCCTTCACTCTCTGTGTCCAGTTCTACAATTGCCACTTGTGTGTTTATACCGCCATGTTTGCCTTCACTTTCTGTGTCCAGTTCTACATGTACCATGGTTGGTTTATACTGCCATGTTTGCCTTCACTTTCTGTGTCCAGTTCTACATGTACCACTGGTTGGTTTATACCGTCATTTTTGCCTTCACATTCTGTGTCCAGTTCTACGTGTACCACTGGTTGGTTTATACCGTCATGTTTGCCTTCACTTTCTGTGTCCAATTCTACATGTGCCATTGGTTGGTTTATACCGCCATGTTTGTCTTCACTCTCTGTGTCTAGTTCTACATGTACCACTGGTTGGTTTATACCGCCATGTTTGCACTCACTCTCTGTGTCCAGTTCTACATGTGCCACTGGTTGGTTTATACCGCCATGTTTGCACTCACTCTCTGTGTCCAGTTCTACATGTGCCACTGGTTAGTTTATACCGCCATGTTTGCACTCACTCTCTGTGTCCAGTTCTACATGTGCCACTGGTTGGTTTATACCGCCATGTTTGCACTCACTCTCTGTGTCCAGTTCTACATGTGCCACTGGTTGGTTTATACCGTCATGTTTGCCTTCACATTCTGTGTCCAGTTCTACATGTACCACTGGGTGGTTTAGACCGCCATGTTTGCCGTCACTCTCTGTGTCCAGTTCTACATGTACCACTGGTTGGTTTATACCGTCATGTTTGCCTTCACTCTCTGTGTCCAGTTCTACATGTACCACTGGTTGGTTTATACCGCCATGTTTGCCTTCACTCTCTGTGTCCAGTTCTACACGTGCCACTGGTTGGTTTATACCGCCATGTTTGCACTCACTCTCTGTGTACAGTTCTACATGTGCCACTGGTTGGTTATACCGCCATGTTTGCACTCACTCTCTGTGTCCAGTTCTACAGGTGCCACTGGTTGGTTTATACCACCATGTTTACACTCACTCTCTGTGTCCAGTTCTACATGTGCCACTGGTTGGTTTATACCGCCATGTTTGCATTCACTTCCTGTGTCCAGTTCTACATGTGCCACTGGTTGGTTTATACCGTCATGTTTGCCTTCACGCTCTGTGTCCAGTTCTACATGTGCCTCTGGTCTGTTTATACCGCCATGTTTGCCTGCACTTCCTGTGTCCAGTTCTACATGTGCCACCGGTTGTCTTATACCGTCATGTTTGCCTTCACTCTCTGTGTCCAGTTCTACATGTACCACTGGTTGGTTTATACCGCCATGTTTGCCTTCACTCTCTGTGTCCAGTTCTACATGTGCCATTGGTTGGTTAATACCGCCATGTTTGCACTCACTCCCTGTGTCCAGTTCTACATGTACCACTGGTTGGTTTATACCGTCATGTTTGCCTTCACTCTCTGTGTCCAGTTCTACATGTACCACTTGTTGGTTTATACCGCCATGTTTGCCTGCACTCTCTGTGTGCAGTTCTACATGTGCCACAGGTTGGTTTATACCGCTATGTTTGCACTCACTCTCTGTGTCCAGTTCTACATGTGCCACTGGTTGGTTAATACCGCCATGTTTGCACTCACTCTCTGTGTCCAGTTCTACATGTGCCACTGGTTGGTTTATACCGCCATGTTTGCCTTCACATTCGGTGTCCAGTTCTACATGTACCACTGGTGTTGTTTATACCGCCATGTTTGCCTTCACTTTCTGTGTCCATGTCTACATATACCGCTGGTTGGTTTATACCGCCATGTTTGCCTTCACTCTCTGTGTCCAGTTCTACATGTGCCACTGGTGTGTTTATACCGCCATGTTTGCCTTCACTCTCTGTGTCCAGTTCTACATGTACCACTGGTTGGTTTATACTGCCATGTTTGCCTTCACTTTCTGTGTCCAGTTCTACATGTACCACTGGTTGGTTTATACCGTCATGTTTGCCTTCACATTCTGTGTCCAGTTCTACGTGTACCACTGGTTGGTTTATACCGTCATGTTTGCCTTCACTTTCTGTGTCCAGTTCTATATGTGCCATTGGTTGGTTTATACCGCCACGTTTGTCTTCACTCTCTGTGTCCAGTTCTACATGTACCACTGGTTGGTTTATACCGCCATGTTTGCACTCACTCTCTGTGTCCAGTTCTACATTTGCCATTGGTTGGTTTATACCGCCATGTTTGCACTCACTCTCTGTGTCCAGCTCTACATGTGCCACTGGTTGGTTTATACCGCTATGTTTGCACTCACTCTCTGTGTCCAGTTCTACATGTTCCACTGGTTGGTTTATACCGCCATGTTTGCACTCACTCTCTGTGTCCAGTTCTACATGTGCCACTGGTTGGTTTACACCGCCATGTGTGCACTCACTCTCTGTGTCCAGTTCTACATGTACCAATGGGTGGTTTATACAGCCATGTTTGTCTTCACTCTCTGTGTCCAGTTCTACATTTGCGACTTGTTGGTGTATACCGCCATGTTTGCACTCACTTTCTGTGTCCAGTTCTACATGTGCCACTGGTTGGTTTATACCGCCATGTTTTCCTTCACTCTCTGTGTCCAGTTCTACATGTACCACTGGGTGGTTTATACCGCCATGTTTGCCGTCACTCTCTGTGTCCAGTTCTACATGTACCACTGGTTGGTTTATACCGTCATGTTTGCCTTCACTCTCTGTGTCCAGTTCTACATGTACCACTGGTTGGTTTATACTGCCATGTTTGCCTTCACTTTCTGTGTCCTGTTCTACATGTACCACTGGTGTATTTTTACCGCCATGTTTGCCTTCACTCTCTGTGTCCAGTTCTACTTGTACCACTGGTTGGTTTATACCGTCATGTTTGCCTTCAATCTCTGTGTCCAGTTCTACATGTGCCACTGGTTGGTTTATACCGCCATGTTTGCCTTCACTCTCTGTGTCCAGTTCTACATGTACCACTGGTGTGTTTATACCGCCATGTTTGCCTTCACTCTCTGTGTCCAGTTCTACATGTTCCACTGGTTGGTTTATACCGCCATGTTTGCCTTCACATTCTGTGTCCAGTTCTACATGTACCGCTGGTTGGTTTATTCCGTCATGTTTGCCTTCACTCTCTGTGTCCAGTTCTACATGTGCCACTGTTTGGTTTATACCGCCATGTTTGCCTTCACATTCGGTGTCCAGTTCTACATGTACCACTGGTGTTGCTTATACCGCCATGTTTGCCTTCACTTTCTGTGTCCAGTTCTACATATACCGCTGTTGGTTTATACCGTCATGTTTGCCTTCACTTTCTGTGTCCAGTTCTACATGTGCCACTGGTTGGTTTATACCGCCATGTTTGCCTTCACTCTCTGTGTCCAGTTCTACAATTGCCACTTGTGTGTTTATACCGCCATGTTTGCCTTCACTTTCTGTGTCCAGTTCTACATGTACCATGGTTGGTTTATACTGCCATGTTTGCCTTCACTTTCTGTGTCCAGTTCTACATGTACCACTGGTTGGTTTATACCGTCATTTTTGCCTTCACATTCTGTGTCCAGTTCTACGTGTACCACTGGTTGGTTTATACCGTCATGTTTGCCTTCACTTTCTGTGTCCAATTCTACATGTGCCATTGGTTGGTTTATACCGCCATGTTTGTCTTCACTCTCTGTGTCTAGTTCTACATGTACCACTGGTTGGTTTATACCGCCATGTTTGCACTCACTCTCTGTGTCCAGTTCTACATGTGCCACTGGTTGGTTTATACCGCCATGTTTGCACTCACTCTCTGTGTCCAGTTCTACATGTGCCACTGGTTAGTTTATACCGCCATGTTTGCACTCACTCTCTGTGTCCAGTTCTACATGTGCCACTGGTTGGTTTATACCGCCATGTTTGCACTCACTCTCTGTGTCCAGTTCTACATGTGCCACTGGTTGGTTTATACCGTCATGTTTGCCTTCACATTCTGTGTCCAGTTCTACATGTACCACTGGGTGGTTTAGACCGCCATGTTTGCCGTCACTCTCTGTGTCCAGTTCTACATGTACCACTGGTTGGTTTATACCGTCATGTTTGCCTTCACTCTCTGTGTCCAGTTCTACATGTACCACTGGTTGGTTTATACCGCCATGTTTGCCTTCACTCTCTGTGTCCAGTTCTACACGTGCCACTGGTTGGTTTATACCGCCATGTTTGCACTCACTCTCTGTGTACAGTTCTACATGTGCCACTGGTTGGTTATACCGCCATGTTTGCACTCACTCTCTGTGTCCAGTTCTACAGGTGCCACTGGTTGGTTTATACCACCATGTTTACACTCACTCTCTGTGTCCAGTTCTACATGTGCCACTGGTTGGTTTATACCGCCATGTTTGCATTCACTTCCTGTGTCCAGTTCTACATGTGCCACTGGTTGGTTTATACCGTCATGTTTGCCTTCACGCTCTGTGTCCAGTTCTACATGTGCCTCTGGTCTGTTTATACCGCCATGTTTGCCTGCACTTCCTGTGTCCAGTTCTACATGTGCCACCGGTTGTCTTATACCGTCATGTTTGCCTTCACTCTCTGTGTCCAGTTCTACATGTACCACTGGTTGGTTTATACCGCCATGTTTGCCTTCACTCTCTGTGTCCAGTTCTACATGTGCCATTGGTTGGTTTATACCGCTATTTTTGCACTCACTCTCTGTGTCCAGTTCTACATGTACCACTGGTTGGTTTATACCGTCATGTTTGCCTTCACTCTCTGTGTCCAGTTCTACATGTTCCACTTGTTGGTTTATACCGCCATGTTTGCCTTCACATTCGGTGTCCAGTTCTACATGTACCACTGGTGTTGTTTATACCGCCATGTTTGCCTTCACTTTCTGTGTCCATGTCTACATATACCGCTGGTTGGTTTATACCGTCATGTTTGCCTTCACTTTCTGTGTCCAGTTCTACATGTGCCACTGGTTGGTTTATACCGCCATGTTTGCCTTCACTCTCTGTGTCCAGTTCTACATGTGCGACTGGTTGGTGTATACCGCCATGTTTGCACTCACTTTCTGTGTCCAGTTCTACATGTGCCACTGGTTGGTATATACCGCCATGTTTGCCTTCACTCTCTGTGTCCAGTTCTACATGTGCCACTGGTTGGTTTATACCGTCATGTTTGCCTTCACTCTCTGTGTCCAGTTCTACATGTACCACTGGTTAGTTTATACCGCCATGTTTGCCTTCACTTTCTGTGTCCAGTTCTACATTTGCCATTGGTTGGTTTATACCGCCATGTTTGCACTCACTCTCTGTGTCCAGTTCTACATTTGCCATTGGTTGGTTTATACCGCCATGTTTGCACTCACTCTCTGTGTCCAGCTCTACATGTGCCACTGGTTGGTTTATACCGCTATGTTTGCACTCACTCTCTGTGTCCAGTTCTACATGTTCCACTGGTTGGTTTATACTGCCATGTTTGCACTCACTCTCTGTGTCCAGTTCTACATGTGCCACTGGTTGGTTTACACCGCCATGTGTGCACTCACTCTCTGTGTCCAGTTCTACATGTACCAATGGGTGGTTTATACAGCCATGTTTGTCTTCACTCTCTGTGTCCAGTTCTACATTTGCGACTTGTTGGTGTATACCGCCATGTTTGCACTCACTTTCTGTGTCCAGTTCTACATGTGCCACTGGTTGGTTTATACCGCCATGTTTTCCTTCACTCTCTGTGTCCAGTTCTACATGTACCACTGGGTGGTTTATACCGCCATGTTTGCCGTCACTCTCTGTGTCCAGTTCTACATGTACCACTGGTTGGTTTATACCGTCATGTTTGCCTTCACTCTCTGTGTCCAGTTCTACATGTACCACTGGTTGGTTTATACTGCCATGTTTGCCTTCACTTTCTGTGTCCTGTTCTACATGTACCACTGGTGTATTTTTACCGCCATGTTTGCCTTCACTCTCTGTGTCCAGTTCTACTTGTACCACTGGTTGGTTTATACCGTCATGTTTGCCTTCAATCTCTGTGTCCAGTTCTACATGTGCCACTGGTTGGTTTATACCGCCATGTTTGCCTTCACTCTCTGTGTCCAGTTCTACATGTACCACTGGTGTGTTTATACCGCCATGTTTGCCTTCACTCTCTGTGTCCAGTTCTACATGTTCCACTGGTTGGTTTATACCGCCATGTTTGCCTTCACATTCTGTGTCCAGTTCTACATGTACCGCTGGTTGGTTTATTCCGTCATGTTTGCCTTCACTCTCTGTGTCCAGTTCTACATGTGCCACTGTTTGGTTTATACCGCCATGTTTGCCTTCACATTCGGTGTCCAGTTCTACATGTACCACTGGTGTTGCTTATACCGCCATGTTTGCCTTCACTTTCTGTGTCCAGTTCTACATATACCGCTGTTGGTTTATACCGTCATGTTTGCCTTCACTTTCTGTGTCCAGTTCTACATGTGCCACTGGTTGGTTTATACCGCCATGTTTGCCTTCACTCTCTGTGTCCAGTTCTACAATTGCCACTTGTGTGTTTATACCGCCATGTTTGCCTTCACTTTCTGTGTCCAGTTCTACATGTACCATGGTTGGTTTATACTGCCATGTTTGCCTTCACTTTCTGTGTCCAGTTCTACATGTACCACTGGTTGGTTTATACCGTCATTTTTGCCTTCACATTCTGTGTCCAGTTCTACGTGTACCACTGGTTGGTTTATACCGTCATGTTTGCCTTCACTTTCTGTGTCCAATTCTACATGTGCCATTGGTTGGTTTATACCGCCATGTTTGTCTTCACTCTCTGTGTCTAGTTCTACATGTACCACTGGTTGGTTTATACCGCCATGTTTGCACTCACTCTCTGTGTCCAGTTCTACATGTGCCACTGGTTGGTTTATACCGCCATGTTTGCACTCACTCTCTGTGTCCAGTTCTACATGTGCCACTGGTTAGTTTATACCGCCATGTTTGCACTCACTCTCTGTGTCCAGTTCTACATGTGCCACTGGTTGGTTTATACCGCCATGTTTGCACTCACTCTCTGTGTCCAGTTCTACATGTGCCACTGGTTGGTTTATACCGTCATGTTTGCCTTCACATTCTGTGTCCAGTTCTACATGTACCACTGGGTGGTTTAGACCGCCATGTTTGCCGTCACTCTCTGTGTCCAGTTCTACATGTACCACTGGTTGGTTTATACCGTCATGTTTGCCTTCACTCTCTGTGTCCAGTTCTACATGTACCACTGGTTGGTTTATACCGCCATGTTTGCCTTCACTCTCTGTGTCCAGTTCTACACGTGCCACTGGTTGGTTTATACCGCCATGTTTGCACTCACTCTCTGTGTACAGTTCTACATGTGCCACTGGTTGGTTTATACCGCCATGTTTGCACTCACTCTCTGTGTCCAGTTCTACAGGTGCCACTGGTTGGTTTATACCACCATGTTTACACTCACTCTCTGTGTCCAGTTCTACATGTGCCACTGGTTGGTTTATACCGCCATGTTTGCATTCACTTCCTGTGTCCAGTTCTACATGTGCCACTGGTTGGTTTATACCGTCATGTTTGCCTTCACGCTCTGTGTCCAGTTCTACATGTGCCTCTGGTCTGTTTATACCGCCATGTTTGCCTGCACTTCCTGTGTCCAGTTCTACATGTGCCACCGGTTGTCTTATACCGTCATGTTTGCCTTCACTCTCTGTGTCCAGTTCTACATGTACCACTGGTTGGTTTATACCGCCATGTTTGCCTTCACTCTCTGTGTCCAGTTCTACATGTGCCATTGGTTGGTTTATACCGCTATTTTTGCACTCACTCTCTGTGTCCAGTTCTACATGTACCACTGGTTGGTTTATACCGTCATGTTTGCCTTCACTCTCTGTGTCCAGTTCTACATGTTCCACTTGTTGGTTTATACCGCCATGTTTGCCTTCACATTCGGTGTCCAGTTCTACATGTACCACTGGTGTTGTTTATACCGCCATGTTTGCCTTCACTTTCTGTGTCCATGTCTACATATACCGCTGGTTGGTTTATACCGTCATGTTTGCCTTCACTTTCTGTGTCCAGTTCTACATGTGCCACTGGTTGGTTTATACCGCCATGTTTGCCTTCACTCTCTGTGTCCAGTTCTACATGTGCGACTGGTTGGTGTATACCGCCATGTTTGCACTCACTTTCTGTGTCCAGTTCTACATGTGCCACTGGTTGGTTTATACCGCCATGTTTGCCTTCACTCTCTGTGTCCAGTTCTACATGTGCCACTGGTTGGTTTATACCGTCATGTTTGCCTTCACATTCTGTGTCCAGTTCTACATCTACCACTGGGTGGTTTATACTGCCATGTTTGCCGTGACTCTCTGTGTCCAGTTCTACATGTACCACTGGTTGGTTTATACCGTCATGTTTGCCTTCACTCTCTGTGTCCAGTTCTACATGTACCACTGGTTAGTTTATACCGCCATGTTTGCCTTCACTTTCTGTGTCCTGTTCTACATGTACCACTGGTGTATTTTTACCGCCATGTTTGCCTTCACTCTCTGTGTCCAGTTCTACTTGTACCACTGGTTTGTTTATTCCGTCATGTTTGCCTTCAATCTCTGTGTCCAGTTCTACATGTGCCACTGGTTGGTTTATACCGCCATGTTTGCCTTCACTCTCTGTGTCCAGTTCTACATGTACCACTGGTGTGTTTATACCGCCATGTTTGCCTTCACTCTCTGTGTCCAGTTCTACATGTTGCACTGGTTGGTTTATACCGCCATGTTTGCCTTCACATTCTGTGTCCAGTTCTACATGTACCGCTGGTTGGTTTATTCCGTCATGTTTGCCTTCACTCTCTGTGTCCAGTTCTACATGTGCCACTGTTTGTTTTATACCGCCATGTTTGCCTTCACATTCGGTGTCCAGTTCTACATGTACCACTGGTGTTGCTTATACCGCCATGTTTGCCTTCACTTTCTGTGTCCAGTTCTACATATACCGCTGTTGGTTTATACCGACATGTTTGCCTTCACTTTCTGTGTCCAGTTCTACATGTGCCACTGGTTGGTTTATACCGCCATGTTTGCCTTCACTCTCTGTGTCCAGTTCTACATGTGCCACTGGTGTGTTTATACCGCCATGTTTGCCTTCACTTTCTGTGTCCAGTTCTACATATACCATGGTTGGTTTATACTGCCATGTTTGCCTTCACTTTCTGTGTCCAGTTCTACATGTACCACTGGTTGGTTTATACCGTCATTTTTGCCTTCACATTCTGTGTCCAGTTCTACGTGTACCACTGGTTGGTTTATACCGTCATGTTTGCCTTCACTTTCTGTGTCCAGTTCTACATGTGCCATTGGTTGGTTTATACCGCCATGTTTGTCTTCACTCTCTGTGTCTAGTTCTACATGTACCACTGGTTGGTTTATACCACCATGTTTGCACTCACTCTCTGTGTCCAGTTCTACATGTGCCACTGGTTGGTTTATACCGCCATGTTTGCACTCACTCTCTGTGTCCAGTTCTACATGTGCCACTGGTTGGTTTATACCGCCATGTTTGCACTCACTCTCTGTGTCCAGTTCTACATGTGCCACTGGTTGGTTTATACCGCCATGTTTGCCTTCACGCTCTGTGTCCAGTTCTACATGTGCCTCTGGTCTGTTTATACCGCCATGTTTGCCTGCACTTACTGTGTCCAGTTCTACATGTGCCACCGGTTGGCTTATACCGTCATGTTTGCCTTCACTCTCTGTGTCCAGTTCTACATGTACCACTGGTTGGTTTATACCGCCATGTTTGCCTTCACATTCGGTGTCCAGTTCTACATGTACCACTGGTGTTGTTTATACCGCCATGTTTGCCTTCACTTTCTGTGTCCATGTCTACATATACCGCTGGTTGGTTTATACCGTCATGTTTGCCTTCACTTTCTGTGTCCAGTTCTACATGTACCACTGGTTGGTTTATACCGTCATGTTTGCCTTCACATTCTGTGTCCAGTTCTACGTGTACCACTGGTTGGTTTATACCGTCATGTTTTCCTGCACTCTCTGTGTGCAGTTCTACATGTGCCACAGGTTGGTTTATACCGCTATGTTTGCACTCACTCTCTGTGTCCAGTTCTACATGTGCCACTGGTTGGTTTATACCGCCATGTTTGCACTCACTCTCTGTGTCCAGTTCTACATGTGCCACTGGTTGGTTTATACCGCCATGTTTGCCTTCACATTCGGTGTCCAGTTCTACATGTACCACTGGTGTTGTTTATACCGCCATGTTTGCCTTCACTTTCTGTGTCCATGTCTACATATACCGCTGGTTGGTTTATACCGTCATGTTTGCCTTCACTTTCTGTGTCCAGTTCTACATGTACCACTGGTTGGTTTATACCGTCATGTTTGCCTTCACATTCTGTGTCCAGTTCTACGTGTACCACTGGTTGGTTTATACCGTCATGTTTGCCTTCACTTTCTGTGTCCAGTTCTATATGTGCCATTGGTTGGTTTATACCGCCACGTTTGTCTTCACTCTCTGTGTCCAGTTCTACATGTACCACTGGTTGGTTTATACCGCCATGTTTGCACTCACTCTCTGTGTCCAGTTCTACATGTGCCATTGGTTGGTTTATACCGCCATGTTTGCACTCACTCTCTGTGTCCAGTTCTACATGTGCCACTGGTTGGTTTATACCGCCATGTTTGCACTCACTCTCTGTGTCCAGTTCTACATGTTCCACTGGTTGATTTATACCGCCATGTTTGCACTCACTCTCTGTGTCCAGTTCTACATGTGCCACTGGTTGGTTTATACCGCCATGTTTGCACTCACTCTCTGTGTCCAGTTCTACATGTACCACTGGGTGGTTTATACCGCAACGTTTGTCTTCACTCTCTGTGTCCAGTTCTACATGTGCGACTGGTTGGTTTATACCGCCATGTTTGCACTCACTTTCTGTGTCCAGTTCTACATGTGCCACTGGTTGGTTTATACCGCCATGTTTGCCTTCACTCTCTGTGTCCAGTTCTACATGTGCCACTGGTTGGTTTATACCGTCATGTTTGCCTTCACATTCTGTGTCCAGTTCTACATGTACCACTGGGTGGTTTATACCGCCATGTTTGCCGTCACTCTCTGTGTCCAGTTCTACATGTACCACTGGTTGGTTTATACCGTCATGTTTGCCTTCACTCTCAGTGTCCAGTTCTACACGTACCACTGGTTGGTTTATACCGCCATGTTTGCCTTCACTCTCTGTGTCCAGTTCTACACGTGCCACTGGTTGGTTTATACCGCCATGTTTGCCTTCACTCTCTGTGTCCAGTTCTACATGTACCACTGGTTGGTTTATACCGCCATGTTTGCCTTCACTTTCTGTGTCCTGTTCTACATGTACCACTGGTGTGTTTATACCGCCATATTTACCTTCACTCTCTGTCTCCAGTTCTATTTGTACCACTGGTTGGTTTATACCGTCATGTTTGCCTTCACTCTCTGTGTCCAGTTCTACATGTGCCACTGGTTGGTTTATACCGCCATGTTTGCCTTCACTCTCTGTGTCCAGTTCTACATGTACCACTGGTGTGTTTATACCGCCATGTTTGCCTTCACTCTCTGTGTCCAGTTCTATATGTGCCACTGGTTGGTTTATACCGCCATGTTTGCCTTCACATTCTGTGTCCAGTTCTACATGTACCGATGGTTGGTTTATTCCGTCATGTTTGCCTTCACTCTCTGTGTCCAGTTCTACATGTGCCACTGGTTGGTTTATACCGCCATGTTTGCCTTCACATTCGGTGTCCAGTTCTACATGTACCACTGGTGTTGCTTATACCGCCATGTTTGCCTTCACTTTCTGTGTCCAGTTCTACATATACCGCTGTTGGTTTATACCGTCATGTTTGCCTTCACTTTCTGTGTCCAGTTCTACATGTGCCACTGGTTGGTTTATACCGTCATGTTTGACTTCACTCTCTGTGTCCAGTTCTACATGTGCCACTGGTGTGTTTATACCGCAATGTTTGCCTTCACTTTCTGTGTCCAGTTCTACATGTACCATGGTTGGTTTATACTGCCATGTTTGCCTTCACTTTCTGTGTCCAGTTCTACGTGTACCACTGGTTGGTTTATACCGTCATGTTTGCCTTCACTTTCTGTGTCCAGTTCTACATGTGCCATTGGTTGGTTTATACCGCCATGTTTGTCTTCACTCTCTGTGTCCAGTTCAACATGTACCACTGGTTGGTTTATACCGCCATGTTTGCCTTCACTCTCTGTGTCCAGTTCTACATGTGCCATTGGTTGGTTTATACCCCCATGTTTGCACTCACTCTCTGTGTCCAGTTCTACATGTACCACTGGTTGGTTTATACCGTCATGTTTGCCTTCACTCTCTGTGTCCAGTTCTACATGTTCCACTTGTTGGTTTATACCGCCATGTTTGCCTGCACTCTCTGTGTGCAGTTCTACATGTGCCACAGGTTGGTTTATACCGCTATGTTTGCACTCACTCTCTGTGTCCAGTTCTACATGTGCCACTGGTTGGTTTATACCGCCATCTTTGCACTCACTCTCTGTGTCCAGTTCTACATGTGCCACTGGTTGGTTTATACCGCCATGTTTGCCTTCACATTCGGTGTCCAGTTCTACATGTACCACTGGTGTTGTTTATACCGCCATGTTTGCCTTCACTTTCTGTGTCCATGTCTACATATACCGCTGGTTGGTTTATACCGTCATGTTTGCCTTCACTTTCTGTGTCCAGTTCTACATGTGCCACTGGTTGGTTTATACCGCCATGTTTGCCTTCACTCTCTGTGTCCAGTTCTACATGTGCGACTGGTTGGTGTATACCGCCATGTTTGCACTCACTTTCTGTGTCCAGTTCTACATGTGCCACTGGTTGGTTTATACCGCCATGTTTGCCTTCACTCTCTCTGTCCAGTTCTACATGTGCCACTGGTTGGTTTATACCGTCATGTTTGCCTTCACATTCTGTGTCCAGTTCTACATGTACCACTGGGTGGTTTATACCGCCATGTTTGCCGTCACTCTCTGTGTCCAGTTCTACATGTACCACTGGTTGGTTTATACCGTCATGTTTGCCTTCACTCTCTGTGTCCAGTTCTACATGTACCACTGGTTGGTTTATACCGCCATGTTTGCCTTCACTTTCTGTGTCCTGTTCTACATGTACCACTGGTGTATTTTTACCGCCATGTTTGCCTTCACTCTCTGTGTCCAGTTCTACTTGTACCACTGGTTGGTTTATACCGTCATGTTTGCCTTCAATCTCTGTGTCCAGTTCTACATGTGCCACTGGTTGGTTTATACCGCCATGTTTGCCTTCACTCTCTGTGTCCAGTTCTACATGTACCACTGGTGTGTTTATACCGCCATGTTTGCCTTCACTCTCTGTGTCCATTTCTACATGTTCCACTGGTTGGTTTATACCGCCATGTTTGCCTTCACATTCTGTGTCCAGTTCTACATGTACCACTGGAGTTGCTTATACCGCCATGTTTGCCTTCACTTTCTGTGTCCAGTTCTACATATACCGCTGTTGGTTTATACCGACATGTTTGCCTTCACTTTCTGTGTCCAGTTCTACATGTGCCACTGGTTGGTTTATACCGCCATGTTTGCCTTCACTCTCTGTGTCCAGTTCTACATGTGCCACTGGTGTGTTTATACCGCCATGTTTGCCTTCACTTTCTGTGTCCAGTTCTACATGTACCATGGTTGGTTTATACTGCCATGTTTGCCTTCACTTTCTGTGTCCAGTTCTACATGTACCACTGGTTGGTTTATACCGTCATTTTTGCCTTCACATTCTGTGTCCAGTTCTACGTGTACCACTGGTTGGTTTATACCGTCATGTTTGCCTTCACTTTCTGTGTCCAGTTCTACATGTGCCATTGGTTGGTTTATACCGCCATCTTTGTCTTCACTCTCTGTGTCTAGTTCTACATGTACCACTGGTTGGTTTATACCGCCATGTTTGCACTCACTCTCTGTGTCCAGTTCTACATGTGCCACTGGTTGGTTTATACCGCCATGTTTGCACTCACTTTCTATGTCCAGTTCTTCATGTGCCACTGGTTGGTTTATACCGCCATGTTTGCCTTCACTCTCTGTGTCCAGTTCTACATGTGCCACTGGTTGGTTTATACCGTCATGTTTGCCTTCACATTCTGTGTCCAGTTCTACATGTACCACTGGGTGGTTTATACCGCGATGTTTGCCGTCATTCTCTGTGTCCAGTTCTACATGTTCCACTGGTTGGTTTATACCGTCATGTTTGCCTTCACTCTCTGTGTCCAGTTCTACATGTACCACTGGTTGGTTTATACCGCCATGTTTGCCTTCACTCTCTGTGTCCAGTTCTACACGTGCCACTGGTTGGTTTATACCGCCATGTTTGCACTCACTCTCTGTGTCCAGTTCTACATGTGCCACTGGTTGGTTTATACCGCCATGTTTGCACACACTCTCTGTGTCCAGTTCTACAGGTGCCACTGGTTTGTTTATACCACCATGTTTACACTCACTCTCTGTGTCCAGTTCTACATGTGCCACTGGTTGGTTTATACCGCATTGTTTGCCTTCACTTCCTGTGTCCAGTTCTACATGTGCCACTGGTTGGTTTATACCGTCATGTTTGCCTTCACGCTCTGTGTCCAGTTCTACATGTGCCTCTGGTCTGTTTATACCGCCATGTTTGCCTGCACTTCCTGTGTCCAGTTCTACATGTGCCACCGGTTGGCTTATACCGTCATGTTTGCCTTCACTCTCTGTGTCCAGTTCTACATGTACCACTGGTTGGTTTATACCCCCATGTTTGCCTTCACTCTCTGTGTCCAGTTCTACATGTGCTATTGGTTGGTTTATACCGCCATGTTTGCACTCACTCTCTGTGTCCAGTTCTACATGTACCACTGGTTGGTTTATACCGTCATGTTTGCCTTCACTCTCTGTGTCCAGTTCTACATGTTCCACTTGTTGGTTTATACCGCCATGTTTGCCTGCACTCTCTGTGTGCAGTTCTACATGTGCCACAGGTTGGTTTATACCGCTATGTTTGCACTCACTCTCTGTGTCCAGTTCTACATGTGCCACTGGTTGGTTTATACCGCCATGTTTGCACTCACTCTCTGTGTCCAGTTCTACATGTGCCAAGGTTGGTTTATACTGCCATGTTTGCCTTCACATTCGGTGTCCAGTTCTACATGTACCACTGGTGTTGTTTATACCGCCATGTTTGCCTTCACTTTCTGTGTCCATGTCTACATATACCGCTGGTTGGTTTATACCGTCATGTTTGCCTTCACTTTCTGTGTCCAGTTCTACATGTGCCACTGGTTGGTTTATACCGCCATGTTTGCCTTCACTCTCTGTGTCCAGTTCTACATGTGCGACTGGTTGGTGTATACCGCCATGTTTGCACTCACTTTCTGTGTCCAGTTCTACATGTGCCACTGGTTGGTTTATACCGCCATGTTTGCCTTCACTCTCTCTGTCCAGTTCTACATGTGCCACTGGTTGGTTTATACCGTCATGTTTGCCTTCACATTCTGTGTCCAGTTCTACATGTACCACTGGGTGGTTTATACCGCCATGTTTGCCGTCACTCTCTGTGTCCAGTTCTACATGTACCACTGGTTGGTTTATACCGTCATGTTTGCCTTCACTCTCTGTGTCCAGTTCTACATGTACCACTGGTTGGTTTATACCGCCATGTTTGCCTTCACTTTCTGTGTCCTGTTCTACATGTACCACTGGTGTATTTTTACCGCCATGTTTGCCTTCACTCTCTGTGTCCAGTTCTACTTGTGCCACTGGTTGGTTTATACCGTCATGTTTGCCTTCAATCTCTGTGTCCAGTTCTACATGTGCCACTGGTTGGTTTATACCGCCATGTTTGCCTTCACTCTCTGTGTCCAGTTCTACATGTACCACTGGTGTGTTTATACCGCCATGTTTGCCTTCACTCTCTGTGTCCAGTTCTACATGTTCCACTGGTTGGTTTATACCGCCATGTTTGCCTTCACATTCTGTGTCCAGTTCTACATGTACCACTGGTGTTGCTTATACCGCCATGTTTGCCTTCACTTTCTGTGTCCAGTTCTACATATACCGCTGTTGGTTTATACCGACATGTTTGCCTTCACTTTCTGTGTCCAGTTCTACATGTGCCACTGGTTGGTTTATACCGCCATGTTTCCCTTCACTCTCTGTGTCCAGTTCTACATGTGCCACTGGTGTGTTTATACCGCCATGTTTGCCTTCACTTTCTGTGTCCAGTTCTACATGTACCATGGTTGGTTTATACTGCCATGTTTGCCTTCACTTTCTGTGTCCAGTTCTACATGTACCACTGGTTGGTTTATACCGTCATTTTTGCCTTCACATTCTGTGTCCAGTTCTACGTGTACCACTGGTTGGTTTATACCGTCATGTTTGCCTTCACTTTCTGTGTCCAGTTCTACATGTGCCATTGGTTGGTTTATACCGCCATCTTTGTCTTCACTCTCTGTGTCTAGTTCTACATGTACCACTGGTTGGTTTATACCGCCATGTTTGCACTCACTCTCTGTGTCCAGTTCTACATGTGCCACTGGTTGGTTTATACCGCCATGTTTGCACTCACTCTCTGTGTCCAGTTCTACATGTACCACTGGGTGGTTTATACCGCCATGTTTGTCTTCACTCTCTGTGTCCAGTTCTACATGTGCGACTGGTTGGTTTATACCGCCATGTTTGCACTCACTTTCTATGTCCAGTTCTTCATGTGCCACTGGTTGGTTTATACCGCCATGTTTGCCTTCACTCTCTGTGTCCAGTTCTACATGTGCCACTGGTTGGTTTATACCGTCATGTTTGCCTTCACATTCTGTGTCCAGTTCTACATGTACCACTGGGTGGTTTATACCGCCATGTTTGCCGTCACTCTCTAGGTCCAGTTCTACATGTACCACTGGTTGGTTTATACCGTCATGTTTGCCTTCACTCTCTGTGTCCAGTTCTACATTTACCACTGGTTGGTTTATACCGCCATGTTTGCCTTCACTCTCTGTGTCCAGTTCTACACGTGCCACTGGTTGGTTTATACCGCCATGTTTGCACACACTCTCTGTGTCCAGTTCTACAGGTGCCACTGGTTTGTTTATACCACCATGTTTACACTCACTCTCTGTGTCCAGTTCTACATGTGCCACTGGTTGGTTTATACCGCATTGTTTGCCTTCACTTCCTGTGTCCAGTTCTACATGTTTCACTGGTTGGTTTATACCGCCATGTTTGCCTTCACTCTCTGTGTCCATTTCTACATGTTCCACTGGTTGGTTTATACCGCCATGTTTGCCTTCACATTCTGTGTCCAGTTCTACATGTACCACTGGAGTTGCTTATACCGCCATGTTTGCCTTCACTTTCTGTGTCCAGTTCTACATATACCGCTGTTGGTTTATACCGACATGTTTGCCTTCACTTTCTGTGTCCAGTTCTACATGTGCCACTGGTTGGTTTATACCGCCATGTTTGCCTTCACTCTCTGTGTCCAGTTCTACATGTGCCACTGGTGTGTTTATACCGCCATGTTTGCCTTCACTTTCTGTGTCCAGTTCTACATGTACCATGGTTGGTTTATACTGCCATGTTTGCCTTCACTTTCTGTGTCCAGTTCTACATGTACCACTGGTTGGTTTATACCGTCATTTTTGCCTTCACATTCTGTGTCCAGTTCTACGTGTACCACTGGTTGGTTTATACCGTCATGTTTGCCTTCACTTTCTGTGTCCAGTTCTACATGTGCCATTGGTTGGTTTATACCGCCATCTTTGTCTTCACTCTCTGTGTCTAGTTCTACATGTACCACTGGTTGGTTTATACCGCCATGTTTGCACTCACTCTCTGTGTCCAGTTCTACATGTGCCACTGGTTGGTTTATACCGCCATGTTTGCACTCACTTTCTATGTCCAGTTCTTCATGTGCCACTGGTTGGTTTATACCGCCATGTTTGCCTTCACTCTCTGTGTCCAGTTCTACATGTGCCACTGGTTGGTTTATACCGTCATGTTTGCCTTCACATTCTGTGTCCAGTTCTACATGTACCACTGGGTGGTTTATACCGCGATGTTTGCCGTCATTCTCTGTGTCCAGTTCTACATGTTCCACTGGTTGGTTTATACCGTCATGTTTGCCTTCACTCTCTGTGTCCAGTTCTACATGTACCACTGGTTGGTTTATACCGCCATGTTTGCCTTCACTCTCTGTGTCCAGTTCTACACGTGCCACTGGTTGGTTTATACCGCCATGTTTGCACTCACTCTCTGTGTCCAGTTCTACATGTGCCACTGGTTGGTTTATACCGCCATGTTTGCACACACTCTCTGTGTCCAGTTCTACAGGTGCCACTGGTTTGTTTATACCACCATGTTTACACTCACTCTCTGTGTCCAGTTCTACATGTGCCACTGGTTGGTTTATACCGCATTGTTTGCCTTCACTTCCTGTGTCCAGTTCTACATGTGCCACTGGTTGGTTTATACCGTCATGTTTGCCTTCACGCTCTGTGTCCAGTTCTACATGTGCCTCTGGTCTGTTTATACCGCCATGTTTGCCTGCACTTCCTGTGTCCAGTTCTACATGTGCCACCGGTTGGCTTATACCGTCATGTTTGCCTTCACTCTCTGTGTCCAGTTCTACATGTACCACTGGTTGGTTTATACCCCCATGTTTGCCTTCACTCTCTGTGTCCAGTTCTACATGTGCTATTGGTTGGTTTATACCGCCATGTTTGCACTCACTCTCTGTGTCCAGTTCTACATGTACCACTGGTTGGTTTATACCGTCATGTTTGCCTTCACTCTCTGTGTCCAGTTCTACATGTTCCACTTGTTGGTTTATACCGCCATGTTTGCCTGCACTCTCTGTGTGCAGTTCTACATGTGCCACAGGTTGGTTTATACCGCTATGTTTGCACTCACTCTCTGTGTCCAGTTCTACATGTGCCACTGGTTGGTTTATACCGCCATGTTTGCACTCACTCTCTGTGTCCAGTTCTACATGTGCCAAGGTTGGTTTATACTGCCATGTTTGCCTTCACATTCGGTGTCCAGTTCTACATGTACCACTGGTGTTGTTTATACCGCCATGTTTGCCTTCACTTTCTGTGTCCATGTCTACATATACCGCTGGTTGGTTTATACCGTCATGTTTGCCTTCACTTTCTGTGTCCAGTTCTACATGTGCCACTGGTTGGTTTATACCGCCATGTTTGCCTTCACTCTCTGTGTCCAGTTCTACATGTGCGACTGGTTGGTGTATACCGCCATGTTTGCACTCACTTTCTGTGTCCAGTTCTACATGTGCCACTGGTTGGTTTATACCGCCATGTTTGCCTTCACTCTCTCTGTCCAGTTCTACATGTGCCACTGGTTGGTTTATACCGTCATGTTTGCCTTCACATTCTGTGTCCAGTTCTACATGTACCACTGGGTGGTTTATACCGCCATGTTTGCCGTCACTCTCTGTGTCCAGTTCTACATGTACCACTGGTTGGTTTATACCGTCATGTTTGCCTTCACTCTCTGTGTCCAGTTCTACATGTACCACTGGTTGGTTTATACCGCCATGTTTGCCTTCACTTTCTGTGTCCTGTTCTACATGTACCACTGGTGTATTTTTACCGCCATGTTTGCCTTCACTCTCTGTGTCCAGTTCTACTTGTGCCACTGGTTGGTTTATACCGTCATGTTTGCCTTCAATCTCTGTGTCCAGTTCTACATGTGCCACTGGTTGGTTTATACCGCCATGTTTGCCTTCACTCTCTGTGTCCAGTTCTACATGTACCACTGGTGTGTTTATACCGCCATGTTTGCCTTCACTCTCTGTGTCCAGTTCTACATGTTCCACTGGTTGGTTTATACCGCCATGTTTGCCTTCACATTCTGTGTCCAGTTCTACATGTACCACTGGTGTTGCTTATACCGCCATGTTTGCCTTCACTTTCTGTGTCCAGTTCTACATATACCGCTGTTGGTTTATACCGACATGTTTGCCTTCACTTTCTGTGTCCAGTTCTACATGTGCCACTGGTTGGTTTATACCGCCATGTTTCCCTTCACTCTCTGTGTCCAGTTCTACATGTGCCACTGGTGTGTTTATACCGCCATGTTTGCCTTCACTTTCTGTGTCCAGTTCTACATGTACCATGGTTGGTTTATACTGCCATGTTTGCCTTCACTTTCTGTGTCCAGTTCTACATGTACCACTGGTTGGTTTATACCGTCATTTTTGCCTTCACATTCTGTGTCCAGTTCTACGTGTACCACTGGTTGGTTTATACCGTCATGTTTGCCTTCACTTTCTGTGTCCAGTTCTACATGTGCCACTGGTTGGTTTATACCGCCATGTTTGCACTCACTCTCTGTGTCCAGTTCTACATGTACCACTGGGTGGTTTATACCGCCATGTTTGTCTTCACTCTCTGTGTCCAGTTCTACATGTGCGACTGGTTGGTTTATACCGCCATGTTTGCACTCACTTTCTATGTCCAGTTCTTCATGTGCCACTGGTTGGTTTATACCGCCATGTTTGCCTTCACTCTCTGTGTCCAGTTCTACATGTGCCACTGGTTGGTTTATACCGTCATGTTTGCCTTCACATTCTGTGTCCAGTTCTACATGTACCACTGGGTGGTTTATACCGCCATGTTTGCCGTCACTCTCTAGGTCCAGTTCTACATGTACCACTGGTTGGTTTATACCGTCATGTTTGCCTTCACTCTCTGTGTCCAGTTCTACATTTACCACTGGTTGGTTTATACCGCCATGTTTGCCTTCACTCTCTGTGTCCAGTTCTACACGTGCCACTGGTTGGTTTATACCGCCATGTTTGCACACACTCTCTGTGTCCAGTTCTACAGGTGCCACTGGTTTGTTTATACCACCATGTTTACACTCACTCTCTGTGTCCAGTTCTACATGTGCCACTGGTTGGTTTATACCGCATTGTTTGCCTTCACTTCCTGTGTCCAGTTCTACATGTTTCACTGGTTGGTTTATACCGTCATGTTTGCCTTCACGCTCTGTGTCCAGTTCTACATGTGCCTCTGGTCTGTTTATACCGCCATGTTTGCCTGCACTTCCTGTGTCCAGTTCTACATGTGCCACCGGCTGGCTTATACCGTCATGTTTGCCTTCACTCTCTGTGTCCAGTTCTACATGTACCACTGGTTGGTTTATACCGCCATGTTTGCCTTCACTCTCTGTGTCCAGTTCTACATGTGCTATTGGTTGGTTTATACCGCCATGTTTGCACTCACTCTCTGTGTCCAGTTCTACATGTACCACTGGTTGGTTTATACCGTCATGTTTGCCTTCACTCTCTGTGTCCAGTTCTACATGTTCCACTTGTTGGTTTATACCGCCATGTTTGCCTGCTTTCTCTGTGTGCAGTTCTACATGTGCCACAGGTTGGTTTATACCGCTATGTTTGCACTCACTCTCTGTGTCCAGTTCTACATGTGCCACTGGTTGGTTTATACCGCCATGTTTGCACTCACTCTCTGTGTCCAGTTCTACATGTGCCACTGGTTGGTTTATACCGCCATGTTTGTCTTCACATTCGGTGTCCAGTTCTACATGTACCACTGGTGTTGTTTATACCGCCATGTTTGCCTTCACTTTCTGTGTCCATGTCTACATATACCGCTTGTTGGTTTATACCGTCATGTTTGCCTTCACTTTCTGTGTCCAGTTCTACATGTACCACTGGTTGGTTTATACCGTCATGTTTGCCTTCACATTCTGTGTCCAGTTCTACGTGTACCACTGGTTGGTTTATACCGTCATGTTTGCCTTCACTTTCTGTGTCCAGTTCTATATGTGCCATTGGTTGGTTTATACCGCCACGTTTGTCTTCACTCTCTGTGTCCAGTTCTACATGTACCACTGGTTGGTTTATACCGCCATGTTTGCACTCACTCTCTGTGTCCAGTTCTACATGTGCCATTGGTTGGTTTATACCGCCATGTTTGCACTCACTCTCTGTGTCCAGTTCTACATGTGCCACTGGTTGGTTTATACCGCCATGTTTGCACTCACTCTCTGTGTCCAGTTCTACATGTTCCACTGGTTGATTTATACCGCCATGTTTGCCTTCACTCTCTTTGTCCAGTTCTACATGTGCCACTGGTGTGTTTATACCGCCATGTTTGCCTTCACTTTCTGTGTCCAGTTCTACATGTACCATGGTTGGTTTATACTGCCATGTTTGCCTTCACTTTCTGTGTCCAGTTCTACATGTACCACTGGTTGGTTTATACCGTCATTTTTGCCTTCACATTCTGTGTCCAGTTCTACGTGTACCACTGGTTGGTTTATACCGTCATGTTTGCCTTCACTTTCTGTGTCCAGTTCTACATGTGCCATTGGTTAGTTTATACCGCCATGTTTGTCTTCACTCTCTGTGTCTAGTTCTACATGTACCACTGGTTGGTTTATACCGCCATGTTTGCACTCACTCTCTGTGTCCAGTTCTACATGTGCCACTGGTTGGTTTATACCGCCATGTTTGCACTCACTCTCTGTGTCCAGTTCTACATGTGCCACTGGTTGGTTTATACCGCCATGTTTGCACTCACTCTCTGTGTCCAGTTCTACATGTGCCACTGGTTGGTTTATACCGCCATGTTTGCACTCACTCTCTGTGTCCAGTTCTACATGTACCACTGGGTGGTTTATACCGCCATGTTTGTCTTCACTCTCTGTGTCCAGTTCTACATGTGCGACTGGTTGGTTTATACCGCCATGTTTGCACTCACTTTCTATGTCCAGTTCTTCATGTGCCACTGGTTGGTTTATACCGCCATATTTGCCTTCACTCTCTGTGTCCAGTTCTACATGTGCCACTGGTTGGTTTATACCGTCATGTTTGCCTTCACATTCTGTGTCCAGTTCTACATGTACCACTGGGTGGTTTATACCGCCATGTTTGCCGTCACTCTCTGTGTCCAGTTCTACATGTACCACTGGTTGGTTTATACCGTCATGTTTGCCTTCACTCTCTGTGTCCAGTTCTACATGTACCACTGGTTGGTTTATACCGCCATGTTTGCCTTCACTCTCTGTGTCCAGTTCTACACGTGCCACTGGTTGGTTTATACCGCCATGTTTGCACTCACTCTCTGTGTCCAGTTCTACATGTGCCACTGGTTGGTTTATACCGCCATGTTTGCACACACTCTCTGTGTCCAGTTCTACAGGTGCCACTGGTTTGTTTATACCACCATGTTTACACTCACACTCTGTGTCCAGTTCTACATGTGCCACTGGTTGGTTTATACCGCATTGTTTGCCTTCACTTCCTGTGTCCAGTTCTACATGTGCCACTGGTTGGTTTATACCGTCATGTTTGCCTTCACGCTCTGTGTCCAGTTCTACATGTGCCTCTGGTCTGTTTATACCGTCATGTTTGCCTTCACTCTCTGTGTCCAGTTCTACATGTACCACTGGTTGGTTTATACCGCCATGTTTGCCTTCACTCTCTGTGTCCAGTTCTACATGTGCTATTGGTTGGTTTATACCGCCATGTTTGCACTCACTCTCTGTGTCCAGTTCTACATGTACCACTGGTTGGTTTATACCGTCATGTTTGCCTTCACTCTCTGTGTCCAGTTCTACATGTTCCACTTGTTGGTTTATACCGCCATGTTTGCCTGCACTCTCTGTGTGCAGTTCTACATGTGCCACAGGTTGGTTTATACCGCTATGTTTGCACTCACTCTCTGTGTCCAGTTCTACATGTGCCACTGGTTGGTTTAAACCGCCATGTTTGCACTCACTCTCTGTGTCCAGTTCTACATGTGCCACTGGTTGGTTTATACCGCCATGTTTGCCTTCACATTCGGTGTCCAGTTCTACATGTACCACTGGTGTTGTTTATACCGCCATGTTTGCCTTCAATTTCTGTGTCCATGTCTACATATACCGCTTGTTGGTTTATACCGTCATGTTTGCCTTCACTTTCTGTGTCCAGTTCTACATGTACCACTGGTTGGTTTATACCGTCATGTTTGCCTTCACATTCTGTGTCCAGTTCTACGTGTACCACTGGTTGGTTTATACCGTCATGTTTGCCTTCACCTTCTGTGTCCAGTTCTATATGTGCCATTGGTTGGTTTATACCGCCACGTTTTTCTTCACTCTCTGTGTCCAGTTCTACATGTACCACTGGTTGGTTTATACCGCCATGTTTGCACTCACTCTCTGTGTCCAGTTCTACATGTGCCATTGGTTGGTTTATACCGCCATGTTTGCACTCACTCTCTGTGTCCAGTTCTACATGTGCCACTGGTTGGTTTATACCGCCATGTTTGCACTCACTCTCTGTGTCCAGTTCTACATGTTCCACTGGTTGATTTATACCGCCATGTTTGCACTCACTCTCTGTGTCCAGTTCTACATGTGCGACTGGTTGGTTTATACCGACATGTTTGCACTCACTTTCTGTGTCCAGTTCTACATGTGCCACTGGTTGGTTTATACCGCCATGTTTGCCTTCACTCTCTGTGTCCAGTTCTACATGTGCCACTGGTTGGTTTATACCGTCATGTTTGCCTTCACATTCTGTGTCCAGTTCTACATGTACCACTGGGTGGTTTATACCGCCATGTTTGCCGTCACTCTCTGTGTCCAGTTCTACATGTACCACTGGTTGGTTTATACCGTCATGTTTGCCTTCACTCTCTGTGTCCAGTTCTACATGTACCACTGGTTGGTTTATACCGCCATGTTTGCCTTCACTCTCTGTGTCCAGTTCTACACGTGCCACTGGTTGGTTTATACCGCAATGTTTGCCTTCACTCTCTGTGTCCAGTTCTACATGTACCACTGGTTGGTTTATACCGCCATGTTTGCCTTCACTTTCTGTGTCCTGTTCTACATGTACCACTGGTGTGTTTATACCGCCATATTTACCTTCACTCTCTGTGTCCAGTTCTATTTGTACCACTGGTTGGTTTATACCGTCATGTTTGCCTTCACTCTCTGTGTCCAGTTCTACATGTGCCACTGGTTGGTTTATACCGCCATGTTTGCCTTCACTCTCTGTGTCCAGTTCTACATGTACCACTGGTGTGTTTATACCGCCATGTTTGCCTTCACTCTCTGTGTCCAGTTCTATATGTGCCACTGGTTGGTTTATACCGCCATGTTTGCCTTCACATTCTGTGTCCAGTTCTACATGTACCGATGGTTGGTTTATTCCGTCATGTTTGCCTTCACTCTCTGTGTCCAGTTCTACATGTACCACTGGTTGGTTTATACCGCCATGTTTGCCTTCACTCTCTGTGTCCAGTTCTACATGTGCTATTGGTTGGTTTATACCGCCATGTTTGCACTCACTCTCTGTGTCCAGTTCTACATGTGCCACTGGTTGGTTTATACCGTCATGTTTGCCTTCACTCTCTGTGTCCAGTTCTACATGTTCCACTTGTTGGTTTATACCGCCATGTTTGCCTGCACTCTCTGTGTGCAGTTCTACATGTGCCACAGGTTGGTTTATACCGCTATGTTTGCACTCACTCTCTGTGTCCAGTTCTACATGTGCCACTGGTTGGTTTATACCGCCATGTTTGCACTCACTCTCTGTGTCCAGTTCTACATGTGCCACTGGTTGGTTTATACCGCCATGTTTGCCTTCACATTCGGTGTCCAGTTCTACATGTACCACTGGTGTTGTTTATACCGCCATGTTTGCCTTCACTTTCTGTGTCCATGTCTACATATACCGCTTGTTGGTTTATACCGTCATGTTTGCCTTCACTTTCTGTGTCCAGTTCTACATGTACCACTGGTTGGTTTATACCGTCATGTTTGCCTTCACATTCTGTGTCCAGTTCTACGTGTACCACTGGTTGGTTTATACCGTCATGTTTGCCTTCACTTTCTGTGTCCAGTTCTATATGTGCCATTGGTTGGTTTATACCGCCACGTTTGTCTTCACTCTCTGTGTCCAGTTCTACATGTACCACTGGTTGGTTTATACCGCCATGTTTGCACTCACTCTCTGTGTCCAGTTCTACATGTGCCATTGGTTGGTTTATACCGCCATGTTTGCACTCACTCTCTGTGTCCAGTTCTACATGTGCCACTGGTTGGTTTATACCGCCATGTTTGCACTCACTCTCTGTGTCCAGTTCTACATGTTCCACTGGTTGATTTATACCGCCATGTTTGCCTTCACTCTCTGTGTCCAGTTCTACATGTGCCACTGGAGTGTTTATACCGCCATGTTTGCCTTCACTTTCTGTGTCCAGTTCTACATGTACCATGGTTGGTTTATACTGCCATGTTTGCCTTCACTTTCTGTGTCCAGTTCTACATGTACCACTGGTTGGTTTATACCGTCATTTTTGCCTTCACATTCTGTGTCCAGTTCTACGTGTACCACTGGTTGGTTTATACCGTCATGTTTGCCTTCACTTTCTGTGTCCAGTTCTACATGTGCCATTGGTTGGTTTATACCGCCATGTTTGTCTTCACTCTCTGTGTCTAGTTCTACATGTACCACTGGTTGGTTTATACCGCCATGTTTGCACTCACTCTCTGTGTCCAGTTCTACATGTGCCACTGGTTGGTTTATACCGCCATGTTTGCACTCACTCTCTGTGTCCAGTTCTACATGTGCCACTGGTTGGTTTATACCGCCATGTTTGCACTCACTCTCTGTTTCCAGTTCTACATGTGCCACTGGTTGGTTTATACCGCCATGTTTGCACTCACTCTCTGTGTCCCGTTCTACATGTACCACTGGGTGGTTTATACCGCCATGTTTGTCTTCACTCTCTGTGTCCAGTTCTACATGTGCGACTGGTTGGTTTATACCGCCATGTTTCCACTCACTTTCTATGTCCAGTTCTTCATGTGCCACTGGTTGGTTTATACCGCCATGTTTGCCTTCACTCTCTGTGTCCAGTTCTACATGTGCCACTGGTTGGTTTATACCGTCATGTTTGCCTTCACATTCTGTGTCCAGTTCTACATGTACCACTGGGTGGTTTATACCGCCATGTTTGCCGTCACTCTCTGTGTCCAGTTCTACATGTACCACTGGTTGGTTTATACCGCCATGTTTGCCTTCACTCTCTGTGTCCAGTTCTACACGTGCCACTGGTTGGTTTATACCGCCATGTTTGCACTCACTCTCTGTGTCCAGTTCTACATGTGCCACTGGTTGGTTTATACCGCCATGTTTGCACACACTCTCTGTGTCCAGTTCTACATGTGCCACTGGTTTGTTTATACCACCATGTTTACACTCACACTCTGTGTCCAGTTCTACATGTGCCACTGGTTGGTTTATACCGCATTGTTTGCCTTCACTTCCTGTGTCCAGTTCTACATGTGCCACTGGTTGGTTTATACCGTCATGTTTGCCTTCACGCTCTGTGTCCAGTTCTACATGTGCCTCTGGTCTGTTTATACCGCCATGTTTGCCTGCACTTCCTGTGTCCAGTTCTACATGTGCCACCGGTTTGCTTATACCGTCATGTTTGCCTTCACTCTCTGTGTCCAGTTCTACATGTACCACTGGTTGGTTTATACCGCCATGTTTGCCTTCACTCTCTGTGTCCAGTTCTACATGTGCTATTGGTTGGTTTATACCGCCATGTTTGCACTCACTCTCTGTGTCCAGTTCTACATGTACCACTGGTTGGTTTATACCGTCATGTTTGCCTTCACTCTCTGTGTCCAGTTCTACATGTTCCACTTGTTGGTTTATACCGCCATGTTTGCCTGCACTCTCTGTGTCCAGTTCTACATGTACCACTGGTGTGTTTATACCGCCATATTTACCTTCACTCTCTGTGTCCAGTTCTATTTGTACCACTGGTTGGTTTATACCGTCATGTTTGCCTTCACTCTCTGTGTCCAGTTCTACATGTGCCACTGGTTGGTTTATACCGCCATGTTTGCCTTCACTCTCTGTGTCCAGTTCTACATGTACCACTGGTGTGTTTATACCGCCATGTTTGCCTTCACTCTCTGTGTCCAGTTCTATATGTGCCACTGGTTGGTTTATACCGCCATGTTTGCCTTCACATTCTGTGTCCAGTTCTACATGTACCGATGGTTGGTTTATTCCGTCATGTTTGCCTTCACTCTCTGTGTCCAGTTCTACATGTACCACTGGTTGGTTTATACCGCCATGTTTGCCTTCACTCTCTGTGTCCAGTTCTACATGTGCTATTGGTTGGTTTATACCGCCATGTTTGCACTCACTCTCTGTGTCCATTTCTACATGTGCCACTGGTTGGTTTATACCGTCATGTTTGCCTTCACTCTCTGTGTCCAGTTCTACATGTTCCACTTGTTGGTTTATACCGCCATGTTTGCCTGCACTCTCTGTGTGCAGTTCTACATGTGCCACAGGTTGGTTTATACCGCTATGTTTGCACTCACTCTCTGTGTCCAGTTCTACATGTGCCACTGGTTGGTTTATACCGCCATGTTTGCACTCACTCTCTGTGTCCAGTTCTACATGTGCCACTGGTTGGTTTATACCGCCATGTTTGCCTTCACATTCGGTGTCCAGTTCTACATGTACCACTGGTGTTGTTTATACCGCCATGTTTGCCTTCACTTTCTGTGTCCATGTCTACATATACCGCTTGTTGGTTTATACCGTCATGTTTGCCTTCACTTTCTGTGTCCAGTTCTACATGTACCACTGGTTGGTTTATACCGTCATGTTTGCCTTCACATTCTGTGTCCAGTTCTACGTGTACCACTGGTTGGTTTATACCGTCATGTTTGCCTTCACTTTCTGTGTCCAGTTCTATATGTGCCATTGGTTGGTTTATACCGCCACGTTTGTCTTCACTCTCTGTGTCCAGTTCTACATGTACCACTGGTTGGTTTATACCGCCATGTTTGCACTCACTCTCTGTGTCCAGTTCTACATGTGCCATTGGTTGGTTTATACCGCCATGTTTGCACTCACTCTCTGTGTCCAGTTCTACATGTGCCACTGGTTGGTTTATACCGCCATGTTTGCACTCACTCTCTGTGTCCAGTTCTACATGTTCCACTGGTTGATTTATACCGCCATGTTTGCCTTCACTCTCTGTGTCCAGTTCTACATGTGCCACTGGTGTGTTTATACCGCCATGTTTGCCTTCACTTTCTGTGTCCAGTTCTACATGTACCATGGTTGGTTTATACTGCCATGTTTGCCTTCACTTTCTGTGTCCAGTTCTACATGTACCACTGGTTGGTTTATACCGTCATTTTTGCCTTCACATTCTGTGTCCAGTTCTACGTGTACCACTGGTTGGTTTATACCGTCATGTTTGCCTTCACTTTCTGTGTCCAGTTCTACATGTGCCATTGGTTGGTTTATACCGCCATGTTTGTCTTCACTCTCTGTGTCTAGTTCTACATGTACCACTGGTTGGTTTATACCGCCATGTTTGCACTCACTCTCTGTGTCCAGTTCTACATGTGCCACTGGTTGGTTTATACCGCCATGTTTGCACTCACTCTCTGTGTCCAGTTCTACATGTGCCACTGGTTGGTTTATACCGCCATGTTTGCACTCACTCTCTGTTTCCAGTTCTACATGTGCCACTGGTTGGTTTATACCGCCATGTTTGCACTCACTCTCTGTGTCCCGTTCTACATGTACCACTGGGTGGTTTATACCGCCATGTTTGTCTTCACTCTCTGTGTCCAGTTCTACATGTGCGACTGGTTGGTTTATACCGCCATGTTTCCACTCACTTTCTATGTCCAGTTCTTCATGTGCCACTGGTTGGTTTATACCGCCATGTTTGCCTTCACTCTCTGTGTCCAGTTCTACATGTGCCACTGGTTGGTTTATACCGTCATGTTTGCCTTCACATTCTGTGTCCAGTTCTACATGTACCACTGGGTGGTTTATACCGCCATGTTTGCCGTCACTCTCTGTGTCCAGTTCTACATGTACCACTGGTTGGTTTATACCGCCATGTTTGCCTTCACTCTCTGTGTCCAGTTCTACACGTGCCACTGGTTGGTTTATACCGCCATGTTTGCACTCACTCTCTGTGTCCAGTTCTACATGTGCCACTGGTTGGTTTATACCGCCATGTTTGCACACACTCTCTGTGTCCAGTTCTACAGGTGCCACTGGTTTGTTTATACCACCATGTTTACACTCACACTCTGTGTCCAGTTCTACATGTGCCACTGGTTGGTTTATACCGCATTGTTTGCCTTCACTTCCTGTGTCCAGTTCTACATGTGCCACTGGTTGGTTTATACCGTCATGTTTGCCTTCACGCTCTGTGTCCAGTTCTACATGTGCCTCTGGTCTGTTTATACCGCCATGTTTGCCTGCACTTCCTGTGTCCAGTTCTACATGTGCCACCGGTTTGCTTATACCGTCATGTTTGCCTTCACTCTCTGTGTCCAGTTCTACATGTACCACTGGTTGGTTTATACCGCCATGTTTGCCTTCACTCTCTGTGTCCAGTTCTACATGTGCTATTGGTTGGTTTATACCGCCATGTTTGCACTCACTCTCTGTGTCCAGTTCTACATGTACCACTGGTTGGTTTATACCGTCATGTTTGCCTTCACTCTCTGTGTCCAGTTCTACATGTTCCACTTGTTGGTTTATACCGCCATGTTTGCCTGCACTCTCTGTGTGCAGTTCTACATGTGCCACAGGTTGGTTTATACCGCTATGTTTGCACTCACTCTCTGTGTCCAGTTCTACATGTGCCACTGGTTGGTTTATACCGCCATGTTTGCACTCACTCTCTGTGTCCAGTTCTACATGTGCCACTGGTTGGTTTATACCGCCATGTTTGCCTTCACATTCGGTGTCCAGTTCTACATGTACCACTGGTGTTGTTTATACCGCCATGTTTGCCTTCACTTTCTGTGTCCATGTCTACATATACCGCTTGTTGGTTTATACCGTCATGTTTGCCTTCACTTTCTGTGTCCAGTTCTACATGTACCACTGGTTGGTTTATACCGTCATGTTTGCCTTCACATTCTGTGTCCAGTTCTACGTGTACCACTGGTTGGTTTATACCGTCATGTTTGCCTTCACTTTCTGTGTCCAGTTCTATATGTGCCATTGGTTGGTTTATACCGCCACGTTTGTCTTCAATCTCTGTGTCCAGTTCTACATGTACCACTGGTTGGTTTATACCGCCATGTTTGCACTCACTCTCTGTGTCCAGTTCTACATGTGCCATTGGTTGGTTTATACCGCCATGTTTGCACTCACTCTCTGTGTCCAGTTCTACATGTGCCACTGGTTGGTTTATACCGCCATGTTTGCACTCACTCTCTGTGTCCAGTTCTACATGTTCCACTGGTTGATTTATACCGCCATGTTTGCACTCACTCTCTGTGTCCAGTTCTACATGTGCGACTGGTTGGTTTATACCGCCATGTTTGCACTCACTTTCTGTGTCCAGTTCTACATGTGCCACTGGTTGGTTTATACCGCCATGTTTGCCTTCACTCTCTGTGTCCAGTTCTACATGTGCCACTGGTTGGTTTATACCGTCATGTTTGCCTTCACATTCTGTGTCCAGTTCTACATGTACCACTGGGTGGTTTATACCGCCATGTTTGCCGTCACTCTCTGTGTCCAGTTCTACATGTACCACTGGTTGGTTTATACCGTCATGTTTGCCTTCACTCTCTGTGTCCAGTTCTACATGTACCACTGGTTGGTTTATACCGCCATGTTTGCCTTCACTCTCTGTGTCCAGTTCTACACGTGCCACTGGTTGGTTTATACCGCCATGTTTGCCTTCACTCTCTGTGTCCAGTTCTACATGTACCACTGGTTGGTTTATACCGCCATGTTTGCCTTCACTTTCTGTGTCCTGTTCTACATGTACCACTGGTGTGTTTATACCGCCATATTTACCTTCACTCTCTGTGTCCAGTTCTATTTGTACCACTGGTTGGTTTATACCGTCATGTTTGCCTTCACTCTCTGTGTCCAGTTCTACATGTGCCACTGGTTGGTTTATACCGCCATGTTTGCCTTCACTCTCTGTGTCCAGTTCTACATGTACCACTGGTGTGTTTATACCGCCATGTTTGCCTTCACTCTCTGTGTCCAGTTCTATATGTGCCACTGGTTGGTTTATACCGCCATGTTTGCCTTCACATTCTGTGTCCAGTTCTACATGTACCGATGGTTGGTTTATTCCGTCATGTTTACCTTCACTCTCTGTGTCCAGTTCTACATGTGCCACTGGTTGGTTTATACCACCATGTTTGCCTTCACATTCGGTGTCCAGTTCTACATGTACCACTGGTGTTGCTTATACCGCCATGTTTGCCTTCACTTTCTGTGTCCAGTTCTACATATACCGCTGTTGGTTTATACCGTCATGTTTGCCTTCACTTTCTGTGTCCAGTTCTACATGTGCCACTGGCTGGTTTATACCGTCATGTTTGACTTCACTCTCTGTGTCCAGTTCTACATGTGCCACTGGTGTGTTTATACCGCAATGTTTGCCTTCACTTTCTGTGTCCAGTTCTACATGTACCATGGTTGGTTTATACTGTCATGTTTGCCTTCACTTTCTGTGTCCAGTTCTACGTGTACCACTGGTTGGTTTATACCGTCATGTTTGCCTTCACTTTCTGTGTCCAGTTCTACATGTGCCATTGGTTGGTTTATACCGCCATGTTTGTCTTCACTCTCTGTGTCTAGTTCTACATGTATCACTGGTTGGTTTATACCGCCATGTTTGCACTCACTTTCTGTGTCCAGTTCTACATGTGCCACTGGTTGGTTTATATCGCCATGTTTGCCTTCACTCTCTGTGTCCAGTTCTACATGTGCCACTGGTTGGTTTATACCGTCATGTTAGCCTTCACATTCTGTGTCCAGTTCTACATGTACCACTGGGTGGTTTATACCGTCATGTTTGCCTTCACATTCTGTGTCCAGTACTACATTTGCGACTGGTTGGTTTATACCGCCATGTTTGCCCTCAATTTCTGTGTCCAGTTCTACATGTGCCACTGGTTGGTTTATACCGCCATGTTTGCCTTCACTCTCTGTGTCCAGTTCTACATGTGCCACTGGTTGGTTTATACCGTCATGTTTGCCTTCACATTCTGTGTCCAGTTCTACATGTACCACTGGGTGGTTTATACCGCCATGTTTGCCTTCACTCTCTGTGTCCAGTTCTACATGTACCACGGGTTGGTTTATACCGCCATGTTTGCCTTCACTCTCTGTGTCCAGTTCTACACGTGCCACTGGTTGGTTTATACCGCCATGTTTGCCTTCACTCTCTGTGTCCAGTTCTACATGTACCACTGGTTGGTTTATACCTCCATGTTTGCCTTCACTTTCTGTGTCCTGTTCTACATGTACCACTGGTGTGTTTATACCGCCATGTTTGCCTTCACTCTCTGTGTCCAGTTCTACATGTGCCACTGGTTGGTTTATACCGCCATGTTTGCCTTCACATTCTGTTTCCAGTTCTACATTTACCGCTGGTTGGTTTATTCCGCCATGTTTGCCTTCACTCTCTGTGTCCAGTTCTACATGTGCCACTGGTTGGTTTATACCGCCATGTTTGCCTTCACATTCGGTGTCCAGTTCTACATGTACCACTGGTGTTGCTTATACCGCCATGTTTGCCTTCACTTTCTGTGTCCAGTTCTACATATACCGCTGTTGGTTTATACCGTCATGTTTGCCTTCACTTTCTGTGTCCAGTTCTACATATGCCACTGGTTGGTTTATACCGCCATGTTTGCCTTCACTCTCTGTGTCCAGTTCTACATGTGCCACTGGTGTGTTTATACCGCCATGTTTGCCTTCACTTTCTGTGTCCAGTTCTACATGTACCATGGTTGGTTTATACTGCCATGTTTGCCTTCACTTTCTGTGTCCAGTTCTACATGTACCACTGGTTGGTTTATACCGTCATTTTTGCCTTCACATTCTGTGTCCAGTTCTACGTGTACCACTGGTTGGTTTATACCGTCATGTTTGCCTTCACTTTCTGTGTCCAGTTCTACATGTGCCATTGGTTGGTTTATACCGCCATGTTTGTCTTCACTCTCTGTGTCTAGTTCTACATGTGCCACTGGTTGGTTTATACCGCCATGTTTGCCTTCACATTCTGTTTCCAGTTCTACATTTACCGCTGGTTGGTTTATTCCGCCATGTTTGCCTTCACTCTCTGTGTCCAGTTCTACATGTGCCACTGGTTGGTTTATACCGCCATGTTTGCCTTCACATTCGGTGTCCAGTTCTACATGTACCACTGGTGTTGCTTATACCGCCATGTTTGCCTTCACTTTCTGTGTCCAGTTCTACATATACCGCTGTTGGTTTATACCGCCATGTTTGCACTCACTCTCTGTGTCCAGTTCTACATGTGCCACTGGTTGGCTTATACCGCCATGTTTGCACTCACTCTCTGTGTCCAGTTCTACATGTGCCACTGGTTGGTTTATACCGCCATGTTTGCACTCACTCTCTGTGTCCAGTTCTACATGTGCCACTGGTTGGTTTATACCGCCATGTTTGCACTCACTCTCTGTGTCCAGTTCTACATGTGCCACTGGTTGGTTTATACCGCCAAGTTTGCACTCACTCTCTGTGTCCAGTTCTACATGTGCCACTGGTTGGTTTATACCGCCATGTTTGCACTCACTCTCTGTGTCCAGTTCTACATGTGCCACTGGTTGGTTTATACCGCCATGTTTGCACTCACTCTCTGTGTCCAGTTCTACAGGTGCCACTGGTTGGTTTATACCGTCATGTTTGCCTTCACTCTCTGTGTCCAGTTCTACATGTACCACTGGTTGGTTCACCGCCATGTTTGCCTTCACTCTCTGTGTCCAGTTCTACATGTGCCATTGGTTGGTTTATACCGCCATGTTTGCACTCACACTCTGTGTCCAGTTCTACATGTACCACTGGTTGGTTTATACCGTCATGTTTGCCTTCACTCTCTGTGTCCAGTTCTACATGTACCGCTGGTTGGTTTATACCGTCATGTCTACCTGCACTCTCTGTGTCCAGTTCTACATGTGCGACAGGTTGGTTTATACCGCTATGTTTGCACTCACTCTCTGTGTCCAGTTCTACATGTGCCACTGGTTGGTTTATACCGCCATGTTTGCACTCACTCTCTGTGTCCAGTTCTACAGGTGCCAATGGTTGGTTTATACCGCCATGTTTACCTTCACTTTCTGTGTCCAGTTCTACATGTACCGCTGGTTGGTTTATTCAGTCATGTTTGCCTTCACTCTCTGTGTCCAGTTCTACATGTGCCACTGGTTGGTTTATACCGCCATGTTTACCTTCGCATTCGGTGTCCAGTTCTAAATGTACCACTGGTGTTGCTTATACCGCCATGTTTGCCTTCACTCTCTGTGTCCAGTTCTACATGTGCCACTGGTTGGTTTATACCGCCATGTTTGCCTTCACATTCTGTTTCCAGTTCTACATGTACCGCTGGTTGGTTTATTCCGCCATGTTTGCCTTCACTCTCTGTGTCCAGTTCTACATGTGCCACTGGTTGGTTTATACCGCCATGTTTGCCTTCACATTCGGTGTCCAGTTCTACATGTACCACTGGTGTTGCTTATACCGCCATGTTTGCCTTCACTTTCTGTATCCAGTTCTACATATACCGCTGTTGGTTTATACCGTCATGTTTGCCTTCACTTTCTGTGTCCAGTTCTACATATGCCACTGGTTGGTTTATACCGCCATGTTTGCCTTCACTCTCTGTGTCCAGTTCTACATGTGCCACTGGTGTGTTTATACCGCCATGTTTGCCTTCACTTTCTGTGTCCAGTTCTACATGTACCATGGTTGGTTTATACTGCCATGTTTGCCTTCACTTTCTGTGTCCAGTTCTACATGTACCACTGGTTGGTTTATACCGTCATTTTTGCCTTCACATTCTGTGTCCAGTTCTACGTGTACCACTGGTTGGTTTATACCGTCATGTTTGCCTTCACTTTCTGTGTCCAGTTCTACATGTGCCATTGGTTGGTTTATACAGCCATGTTTGTCTTCACTCTCTGTGTCTAGTTCTACATGTACCACTGGTTGGTTTATACCGCCATGTTTGCACTCACTCTCTGTGTCCAGTTCTACATGTGCCACTGGTTGGCTTATACCGCCATGTTTGCACTCACTCTCAGTGTCCAGTTCTACATGTGCCACTGGTTGGTTTATACCGCCATGTTTGCACTCACTCTCTGTGTCCAGTTCTACATGTGCCACTGGTTGTTTTATACCGCCATGTTTGCACTCACTCTCTGTGTCCAGTTCTACATGTGCCACTGGTTGGTTTATACCGCCATGTTTGCACTCACTCTCTGTGTCCAGTTCTACATGTGCCACTGGTTGGTTTATACCGCCATGTTTGCACTCACTCTCTGTGTCCAGTTCTACATGTGCCACTGGTTGGTTTATACCGCCATGTTTGCACTCACTCTCTGTGTCCAGTTCTACAGGTGCCACTGGTTGGTTTATACCGCCATGTTTGCCTTCACTTCCTGTGTCCAGTTCTATATGTGCCACTGGTTGGTTTATACCGTCATGTTTGCCTTCACGCTCTGTGTCCAGTTCTACATGTGCCTCTGGTGTGTTTATACCGCCATGTTTGCCTGCACTTCCTGTGTCCAGTTCTACATGTGCCACTGGTTCGCTTATACCGTCATGTTTGCCTTCACTCTCTGTGTCCAGTTCTACATGTACCACTGGTTGGTTCACCGCCATGTTTGCCTTCACTCTCTGTGTCCAGTTCTACATGTGCCATTGGTTTTTTTATACCGCCATGTTTGCACTCACACTCTGTGTCCAGTTCTACATGTACCACTGGTTGGTTTATACCGTCATGTTTGCCTTTACTCTCTGTGTCCAGTTCTACATGTACCGCATGTTGGTTTATACCGTCATGTCTACCTGCACTCTCTGTGTCCAGTTCTACATGTGCGACAGGTTGGTTTATACCGCTATGTTTGCACTCACTCTCTGTGTCCAGTTCTACATGTGCCACTGGTTGGTTTATACCGCCATGTTTGCACTCACTCTCTGTGTCCAGTTCTACATGTGCCACTGGTTGGTTTATACCGCCATGTTTGCTTTCACATTCTGTGTCCAGTTCTACATGTACCGCTGGTTGGTTTATTCCGTCATGTTTGCCTTCACTCTCTGTGTCCAGTTCTACATGTGCCACTGGTTGGTTTATACCGCCATGTTTGCCTTCGCATTCGGTGTCCAGTTCTAAATGTACCACTGGTGTTGCTTATACCGCCATGTTTGCCTTCACTTTCTGTGTCCAGTTCTACATATACCGCTGTTGGTTTATACCGTCATGTTTGCCTTCACTTTCTGTGTCCAGTTCTACATATGCCACTGGTTGGTTTATACCGCCATGTTTGCCTTCACTCTCTGTGTCCAGTTCTACATGTGCCACTGGTGTGTTTATACCGCCATGTTTGCCTTCACTTTCTGTGTCCAGTTCTACATGTACCATGGTTGGTTTATACTGCCATGTTTGCCTTCACTTTCTGTGTCCAGTTCTACATGTACCACTGGTTGGTTTATACCGTCATTTTTGCCTTCACATTCTGTGTCCAGTTCTACGTGTACCACTGGTTGGTTTATACCGCCATGTTTGTCTTCACTCTCTGTGTCTAGTTCTACATGTACCACTGGTTGGTTTATACCGCCATGTTTGCACTCACTCTCTGTGTCCAGTTCTACATGTGCGACTGGTTGGTTTATACCGCCATGTTTGCACTCACTCTCTGTGTCCAGTTCTACATGTTCCACTGGTTGGTTTATACCTCCATGTTTGCACTCACTCTCTGTGTCCAGTTCTACATGTGCCACTGGTTGGTTTATACCGCCATGTTTGCACTCACTCTCTGTGTCCAGTTCTACATGTGCCACTGGTTGGTTTATACAGCCATGTTTGCACTCACTCTCTGTGTCCAGTTCTACAGGTGCCACTGGTTGGTTTATACCGCCATGTTTGCCTTCACTTCCTGTGTCCAGTTCTATATGTGCCACTGGTTGGTTTATACCCTCATGTTTGCCTTCACGCTCTGTGTCCAGTTCTACATGTGCCTCTGGTGTGTTTATACCGCCATGTTTGCCTGCACTTCCTGTGTCCAGTTCTACATGTGCCACTGGTTGGCTTATACCGTCATGTTTGCCTTCACTCTCTGTGTCCAGTTCTACATGTACCACTGGTTGGTTTATACCGCCATGTTTGCCTTCACTCTCTGTGTCCAGTTCTACATGTGCCATTGGTTGGTTTATACCGCCATGTTTGCCTTCACTCTCTGTGTCCAGTTCTACATGTACCACTGGTTGGTTTATACCGTCATGTTTGCCTTCACTCTCTGTGTCCAGTTCTACATGTACCGCTGGTTGGTTTATACCGTCATGTTTACCTGCACTCTCTGTGTCCAGTTCTACATGTGCGACAGGTTGGTTTATACCGCTATGTTTGCACTCACTCTCTGTGTCTATGTTTGCACTCACTCTCTGTGTCCAGTTCTACATGTGCCACTGGTGTGTTTATACCGCCATGTTTGCCTGCACTTCCTGTGTTCAGTTCTACATGTGCCACTGGTTGGTTTATACCGTCATGTTTGCCTTCACTCTCTGTGTCCAATTCTACATGTGCTATTGGTTGGTTTATACCGCCATGTTTGCACTCACTCTCTGTGTCCAGTTCTACATGTGCCACTGGTTGGTTTATACCGCCATGTTTGCTTTCACATTCTGTGTCCAGTTCTACATGTACCGCTGGTTGGTTTATTCCGTCATGTTTGCCTTCACTCTCTGTGTCCAGTTCTACATGTGCCACTGGTTGGTTTATACCGCCATGTTTGCCTTCGCATTCGGTGTCCAGTTCTAAATGTACCACTGGTGTTGCTTATACCGCCATGTTTGCCTTCACTTTCTGTGTCCAGTTCTACATATACCGCTGTTGGTTTATACCGTCATGTTTGCCTTCACTTTCTGTGTCCAGTTCTACATATGCCACTGGTTGGTTTATACCGCCATGTTTGCCTTCACTCTCTGTGTCCAGTTCTACATGTGCCACTGGTGTGTTTATACCGCCATGTTTGCCTTCACTTTCTGTGTCCAGTTCTACATGTACCATGGTTGGTTTATACTGCCATGTTTGCCTTCACTTTCTGTGTCCAGTTCTACATGTACCACTGGTTGGTTTATACCGTCATTTTTGCCTTCACATTCTGTGTCCAGTTCTACGTGTACCACTGGTTGGTTTATACCGCCATGTTTGTCTTCACTCTCTGTGTCTAGTTCTACATGTACCACTGGTTGGTTTATACCGCCATGTTTGCACTCACTCTCTGTGTCCAGTTCTACATGTGCGACAGGTTGGTTTATACCGCCATGTTTGCACTCACTCTCTGTGTCCAGTTCTACATGTTCCACTGGTTGGTTTATACCTCCATGTTTGCACTCACTCTCTGTGTCCAGTTCTACATGTGCCACTGGTTGGTTTATACCGCCATGTTTGCACTCACTCTCTGTGTCCAGTTCTACATGTGCCACTGGTTGGTTTATACAGCCATGTTTGCACTCACTCTCTGTGTCCAGTTCTACAGGTGCCACTGGTTGGTTTATACCGCCATGTTTGCCTTCACTTCCTGTGTCCAGTTCTATATGTGCCACTGGTTGGTTTATACCCTCATGTTTGCCTTCACGCTCTGTGTCCAGTTCTACATGTGCCTCTGGTGTGTTTATACCGCCATGTTTGCCTGCACTTCCTGTGTCCAGTTCTACATGTGCCACTGGTTGGCTTATACCGTCATGTTTGCCTTCACTCTCTGTGTCCAGTTCTACATGTACCACTGGTTGGTTTATACCGCCATGTTTGCCTTCACTCTCTGTGTCCAGTTCTACATGTGCCATTGGTTGGTTTATACCGCCATGTTTGCCTTCACTCTCTGTGTCCAGTTCTACATGTACCACTGGTTGGTTTATACCGTCATGTTTGCCTTCACTCTCTGTGTCCAGTTCTACATGTACCGCTGGTTGGTTTATACCGTCATGTTTACCTGCACTCTCTGTGTCCAGTTCTACATGTGCGACAGGTTGGTTTATACCGCTATGTTTGCACTCACTCTCTGTGTCTATGTTTGCACTCACTCTCTGTGTCCAGTTCTACATGTGCCACTGGTGTGTTTATACCGCCATGTTTGCCTGCACTTCCTGTGTTCAGTTCTACATGTGCCACTGGTTGGTTTATACCGTCATGTTTGCCTTCACTCTCTGTGTCCAGTTCTACATGTGCTATTGGTTGGTTTATACCGCCATGTTTGCACTCACTCTCTGTGTCCAGTTCTACATGTACCACTGGTTGGTTTATACCGTCATGTTTGCCTTCACTCTCTGTGTCCAGTTCTACATGTTCCACTTGTTGGTTTATACCGCCATGTTTGCCTGCTTTCTCTGTGTGCAGTTCTACATGTGCCACAGGTTGGTTTATACCGCTATGTTTGCACTCACTCTCTGTGTCCAGTTCTACATGTGCCACTGGTTGGTTTATACCGCCATGTTTGCACTCACTCTCTGTGTCCAGTTCTACATGTGCCACTGGTTGGTTTATACCGCCATGTTTGTCTTCACATTCGGTGTCCAGTTCTACATGTACCACTGGTGTTGTTTATACCGCCATGTTTGCCTTCACTTTCTGTGTCCATGTCTACATATACCGCTTGTTGGTTTATACCGTCATGTTTGCCTTCACTTTCTGTGTCCAGTTCTACATGTACCACTGGTTGGTTTATACCGTCATGTTTGCCTTCACATTCTGTGTCCAGTTCTACGTGTACCACTGGTTGGTTTATACCGTCATGTTTGCCTTCACTTTCTGTGTCCAGTTCTATATGTGCCATTGGTTGGTTTATACCGCCACGTTTGTCTTCACTCTCTGTGTCCAGTTCTACATGTACCACTGGTTGGTTTATACCGCCATGTTTGCACTCACTCTCTGTGTCCAGTTCTACATGTGCCATTGGTTGGTTTATACCGCCATGTTTGCACTCACTCTCTGTGTCCAGTTCTACATGTGCCACTGGTTGGTTTATACCGCCATGTTTGCACTCACTCTCTGTGTCCAGTTCTACATGTTCCACTGGTTGATTTATACCGCCATGTTTGCCTTCACTCTCTGTGTCCAGTTCTACATGTGCCACTGGAGTGTTTATACCGCCATGTTTGCCTTCACTTTCTGTGTCCAGTTCTACATGTACCATGGTTGGTTTATACTGCCATGTTTGCCTTCACTTTCTGTGTCCAGTTCTACATGTACCACTGGTTGGTTTATACCGTCATTTTTGCCTTCACATTCTGTGTCCAGTTCTACGTGTACCACTGGTTGGTTTATACCGTCATGTTTGCCTTCACTTTCTGTGTCCAGTTCTACATGTACCATGGTTGGTTTATACTGCCATGTTTGCCTTCACTTTCTGTGTCCAGTTCTACATGTACCACTGGTTGGTTTATACCGTCATTTTTGCCTTCACATTCTGTGTCCAGTTCTACGTGTACCACTGGTTGGTTTATACCGCCATGTTTGTCTTCACTCTCTGTGTCTAGTTCTACATGTACCACTGGTTGGTTTATACCGCCATGTTTGCACTCACTCTCTGTGTCCAGTTCTACATGTGCGACTGGTTGGTTTATACCGCCATGTTTGCACTCACTCTCTGTGTCCAGTTCTACATGTTCCACTGGTTGGTTTATACCTCCATGTTTGCACTCACTCTCTGTGTCCAGTTCTACATGTGCCACTGGTTGGTTTATACCGCCATGTTTGCACTCACTCTCTGTGTCCAGTTCTACATGTGCCACTGGTTGGTTTATACAGCCATGTTTGCACTCACTCTCTGTGTCCAGTTCTACAGGTGCCACTGGTTGGTTTATACCGCCATGTTTGCCTTCACTTCCTGTGTCCAGTTCTATATGTGCCACTGGTTGGTTTATACCCTCATGTTTGCCTTCACGCTCTGTGTCCAGTTCTACATGTGCCTCTGGTGTGTTTATACCGCCATGTTTGCCTGCACTTCCTGTGTCCAGTTCTACATGTGCCACTGGTTGGCTTATACCGTCATGTTTGCCTTCACTCTCTGTGTCCAGTTCTACATGTACCACTGGTTGGTTTATACCGCCATGTTTGCCTTCACTCTCTGTGTCCAGTTCTACATGTGCCATTGGTTGGTTTATACCGCCATGTTTGCCTTCACTCTCTGTGTCCAGTTCTACATGTACCACTGGTTGGTTTATACCGTCATGTTTGCCTTCACTCTCTGTGTCCAGTTCTACATGTACCGCTGGTTGGTTTATACCGTCATGTTTACCTGCACTCTCTGTGTCCAGTTCTACATGTGCGACAGGTTGGTTTATACCGCTATGTTTGCACTCACTCTCTGTGTCTATGTTTGCACTCACTCTCTGTGTCCAGTTCTACATGTGCCACTGGTGTGTTTATACCGCCATGTTTGCCTGCACTTCCTGTGTTCAGTTCTACATGTGCCACTGGTTGGTTTATACCGTCATGTTTGCCTTCACTCTCTGTGTCCAGTTCTACATGTGCTATTGGTTGGTTTATACCGCCATGTTTGCACTCACTCTCTGTGTCCAGTTCTACATGTACCACTGGTTGGTTTATACCGTCATGTTTGCCTTCACTCTCTGTGTCCAGTTCTACATGTTCCACTTGTTGGTTTATACCGCCATGTTTGCCTGCTTTCTCTGTGTGCAGTTCTACATGTGCCACAGGTTGGTTTATACCGCTATGTTTGCACTCACTCTCTGTGTCCAGTTCTACATGTGCCACTGGTTGGTTTATACCGCCATGTTTGCACTCACTCTCTGTGTCCAGTTCTACATGTGCCACTGGTTGGTTTATACCGCCATGTTTGTCTTCACATTCGGTGTCCAGTTCTACATGTACCACTGGTGTTGTTTATACCGCCATGTTTGCCTTCACTTTCTGTGTCCATGTCTACATATACCGCTTGTTGGTTTATACCGTCATGTTTGCCTTCACTTTCTGTGTCCAGTTCTACATGTACCACTGGTTGGTTTATACCGTCATGTTTGCCTTCACATTCTGTGTCCAGTTCTACGTGTACCACTGGTTGGTTTATACCGTCATGTTTGCCTTCACTTTCTGTGTCCAGTTCTATATGTGCCATTGGTTGGTTTATACCGCCACGTTTGTCTTCACTCTCTGTGTCCAGTTCTACATGTACCACTGGTTGGTTTATACCGCCATGTTTGCACTCACTCTCTGTGTCCAGTTCTACATGTGCCATTGGTTGGTTTATACCGCCATGTTTGCACTCACTCTCTGTGTCCAGTTCTACATGTGCCACTGGTTGGTTTATACCGCCATGTTTGCACTCACTCTCTGTGTCCAGTTCTACATGTTCCACTGGTTGATTTATACCGCCATGTTTGCCTTCACTCTCTTTGTCCAGTTCTACATGTGCCACTGGTGTGTTTATACCGCCATGTTTGCCTTCACTTTCTGTGTCCAGTTCTACATGTACCATGGTTGGTTTATACTGCCATGTTTGCCTTCACTTTCTGTGTCCAGTTCTACATGTACCACTGGTTGGTTTATACCGTCATTTTTGCCTTCACATTCTGTGTCCAGTTCTACGTGTACCACTGGTTGGTTTATACCGTCATGTTTGCCTTCACTTTCTGTGTCCAGTTCTACATGTGCCATTGGTTAGTTTATACCGCCATGTTTGTCTTCACTCTCTGTGTCTAGTTCTACATGTACCACTGGTTGGTTTATACCGCCATGTTTGCACTCACTCTCTGTGTCCAGTTCTACATGTGCCACTGGTTGGTTTATACCGCCATGTTTGCACTCACTCTCTGTGTCCAGTTCTACATGTGCCACTGGTTGGTTTATACCGCCATGTTTGCACTCACTCTCTGTGTCCAGTTCTACATGTGCCACTGGTTGGTTTATACCGCCATGTTTGCACTCACTCTCTGTGTCCAGTTCTACATGTACCACTGGGTGGTTTATACCGCCATGTTTGTCTTCACTCTCTGTGTCCAGTTCTACATGTGCGACTGGTTGGTTTATACCGCCATGTTTGCACTCACTTTCTATGTCCAGTTCTTCATGTGCCACTGGTTGGTTTATACCGCCATATTTGCCTTCACTCTCTGTGTCCAGTTCTACATGTGCCACTGGTTGGTTTATACCGTCATGTTTGCCTTCACATTCTGTGTCCAGTTCTACATGTACCACTGGGTGGTTTATACCGCCATGTTTGCCGTCACTCTCTGTGTCCAGTTCTACATGTACCACTGGTTGGTTTATACCGTCATGTTTGCCTTCACTCTCTGTGTCCAGTTCTACATGTACCACTGGTTGGTTTATACCGCCATGTTTGCCTTCACTCTCTGTGTCCAGTTCTACACGTGCCACTGGTTGGTTTATACCGCCATGTTTGCACTCACTCTCTGTGTCCAGTTCTACATGTGCCACTGGTTGGTTTATACCGCCATGTTTGCACACACTCTCTGTGTCCAGTTCTACAGGTGCCACTGGTTTGTTTATACCACCATGTTTACACTCACACTCTGTGTCCAGTTCTACATGTGCCACTGGTTGGTTTATACCGCATTGTTTGCCTTCACTTCCTGTGTCCAGTTCTACATGTGCCACTGGTTGGTTTATACCGTCATGTTTGCCTTCACGCTCTGTGTCCAGTTCTACATGTGCCTCTGGTCTGTTTATACCGTCATGTTTGCCTTCACTCTCTGTGTCCAGTTCTACATGTACCACTGGTTGGTTTATACCGCCATGTTTGCCTTCACTCTCTGTGTCCAGTTCTACATGTGCTATTGGTTGGTTTATACCGCCATGTTTGCACTCACTCTCTGTGTCCAGTTCTACATGTACCACTGGTTGGTTTATACCGTCATGTTTGCCTTCACTCTCTGTGTCCAGTTCTACATGTTCCACTTGTTGGTTTATACCGCCATGTTTGCCTGCACTCTCTGTGTGCAGTTCTACATGTGCCACAGGTTGGTTTATACCGCTATGTTTGCACTCACTCTCTGTGTCCAGTTCTACATGTGCCACTGGTTGGTTTAAACCGCCATGTTTGCACTCACTCTCTGTGTCCAGTTCTACAGGTGCCACTGGTTGGTTTATACCGCCATGTTTGCCTTCACATTCGGTGTCCAGTTCTACATGTACCACTGGTGTTGTTTATACCGCCATGTTTGCCTTCAATTTCTGTGTCCATGTCTACATATACCGCTTGTTGGTTTATACCGTCATGTTTGCCTTCACTTTCTGTGTCCAGTTCTACATGTACCACTGGTTGGTTTATACCGTCATGTTTGCCTTCACATTCTGTGTCCAGTTCTACGTGTACCACTGGTTGGTTTATACCGTCATGTTTGCCTTCACCTTCTGTGTCCAGTTCTATATGTGCCATTGGTTGGTTTATACCGCCACGTTTTTCTTCACTCTCTGTGTCCAGTTCTACATGTACCACTGGTTGGTTTATACCGCCATGTTTGCACTCACTCTCTGTGTCCAGTTCTACATGTGCCATTGGTTGGTTTATACCGCCATGTTTGCACTCACTCTCTGTGTCCAGTTCTACATGTGCCACTGGTTGGTTTATACCGCCATGTTTGCACTCACTCTCTGTGTCCAGTTCTACATGTTCCACTGGTTGATTTATACCGCCATGTTTGCACTCACTCTCTGTGTCCAGTTCTACATGTGCGACTGGTTGGTTTATACCGACATGTTTGCACTCACTTTCTGTGTCCAGTTCTACATGTGCCACTGGTTGGTTTATACCGCCATGTTTGCCTTCACTCTCTGTGTCCAGTTCTACATGTGCCACTGGTTGGTTTATACCGTCATGTTTGCCTTCACATTCTGTGTCCAGTTCTACATGTACCACTGGGTGGTTTATACCGCCATGTTTGCCGTCACTCTCTGTGTCCAGTTCTACATGTACCACTGGTTGGTTTATACCGTCATGTTTGCCTTCACTCTCTGTGTCCAGTTCTACATGTACCACTGGTTGGTTTATACCGCCATGTTTGCCTTCACTCTCTGTGTCCAGTTCTACACGTGCCACTGGTTGGTTTATACCGCAATGTTTGCCTTCACTCTCTGTGTCCAGTTCTACATGTACCACTGGTTGGTTTATACCGCCATGTTTGCCTTCACTTTCTGTGTCCTGTTCTACATGTACCACTGGTGTGTTTATACCGCCATATTTACCTTCACTCTCTGTGTCCAGTTCTATTTGTACCACTGGTTGGTTTATACCGTCATGTTTGCCTTCACTCTCTGTGTCCAGTTCTACATGTGCCACTGGTTGGTTTATACCGCCATGTTTGCCTTCACTCTCTGTGTCCAGTTCTACATGTACCACTGGTGTGTTTATACCGCCATGTTTGCCTTCACTCTCTGTGTCCAGTTCTATATGTGCCACTGGTTGGTTTATACCGCCATGTTTGCCTTCACATTCTGTGTCCAGTTCTACATGTACCGATGGTTGGTTTATTCCGTCATGTTTGCCTTCACTCTCTGTGTCCAGTTCTACATGTACCACTGGTTGGTTTATACCGCCATGTTTGCCTTCACTCTCTGTGTCCAGTTCTACATGTGCTATTGGTTGGTTTATACCGCCATGTTTGCACTCACTCTCTGTGTCCAGTTCTACATGTGCCACTGGTTGGTTTATACCGTCATGTTTGCCTTCACTCTCTGTGTCCAGTTCTACATGTTCCACTTGTTGGTTTATACCGCCATGTTTGCCTGCACTCTCTGTGTGCAGTTCTACATGTGCCACAGGTTGGTTTATACCGCTATGTTTGCACTCACTCTCTGTGTCCAGTTCTACATGTGCCACTGGTTGGTTTATACCGCCATGTTTGCACTCACTCTCTGTGTCCAGTTCTACATGTGCCACTGGTTGGTTTATACCGCCATGTTTGCCTTCACATTCGGTGTCCAGTTCTACATGTACCACTGGTGTTGTTTATACCGCCATGTTTGCCTTCACTTTCTGTGTCCATGTCTACATATACCGCTTGTTGGTTTATACCGTCATGTTTGCCTTCACTTTCTGTGTCCAGTTCTACATGTACCACTGGTTGGTTTATACCGTCATGTTTGCCTTCACATTCTGTGTCCAGTTCTACGTGTACCACTGGTTGGTTTATACCGTCATGTTTGCCTTCACTTTCTGTGTCCAGTTCTATATGTGCCATTGGTTGGTTTATACCGCCACGTTTGTCTTCACTCTCTGTGTCCAGTTCTACATGTACCACTGGTTGGTTTATACCGCCATGTTTGCACTCACTCTCTGTGTCCAGTTCTACATGTGCCATTGGTTGGTTTATACCGCCATGTTTGCACTCACTCTCTGTGTCCAGTTCTACATGTGCCACTGGTTGGTTTATACCGCCATGTTTGCACTCACTCTCTGTGTCCAGTTCTACATGTTCCACTGGTTGATTTATACCGCCATGTTTGCCTTCACTCTCTGTGTCCAGTTCTACATGTGCCACTGGAGTGTTTATACCGCCATGTTTGCCTTCACTTTCTGTGTCCAGTTCTACATGTACCATGGTTGGTTTATACTGCCATGTTTGCCTTCACTTTCTGTGTCCAGTTCTACATGTACCACTGGTTGGTTTATACCGTCATTTTTGCCTTCACATTCTGTGTCCAGTTCTACGTGTACCACTGGTTGGTTTATACCGTCATGTTTGCCTTCACTTTCTGTGTCCAGTTCTACATGTGCCATTGGTTGGTTTATACCGCCATGTTTGTCTTCACTCTCTGTGTCTAGTTCTACATGTACCACTGGTTGGTTTATACCGCCATGTTTGCACTCACTCTCTGTGTCCAGTTCTACATGTGCCACTGGTTGGTTTATACCGCCATGTTTGCACTCACTCTCTGTGTCCAGTTCTACATGTGCCACTGGTTGGTTTATACCGCCATGTTTGCACTCACTCTCTGTTTCCAGTTCTACATGTGCCACTGGTTGGTTTATACCGCCATGTTTGCACTCACTCTCTGTGTCCCGTTCTACATGTACCACTGGGTGGTTTATACCGCCATGTTTGTCTTCACTCTCTGTGTCCAGTTCTACATGTGCGACTGGTTGGTTTATACCGCCATGTTTCCACTCACTTTCTATGTCCAGTTCTTCATGTGCCACTGGTTGGTTTATACCGCCATGTTTGCCTTCACTCTCTGTGTCCAGTTCTACATGTGCCACTGGTTGGTTTATACCGTCATGTTTGCCTTCACATTCTGTGTCCAGTTCTACATGTACCACTGGGTGGTTTATACCGCCATGTTTGCCGTCACTCTCTGTGTCCAGTTCTACATGTACCACTGGTTGGTTTATACCGCCATGTTTGCCTTCACTCTCTGTGTCCAGTTCTACACGTGCCACTGGTTGGTTTATACCGCCATGTTTGCACTCACTCTCTGTGTCCAGTTCTACATGTGCCACTGGTTGGTTTATACCGCCATGTTTGCACACACTCTCTGTGTCCAGTTCTACAGGTGCCACTGGTTTGTTTATACCACCATGTTTACACTCACACTCTGTGTCCAGTTCTACATGTGCCACTGGTTGGTTTATACCGCATTGTTTGCCTTCACTTCCTGTGTCCAGTTCTACATGTGCCACTGGTTGGTTTATACCGTCATGTTTGCCTTCACGCTCTGTGTCCAGTTCTACATGTGCCTCTGGTCTGTTTATACCGCCATGTTTGCCTGCACTTCCTGTGTCCAGTTCTACATGTGCCACCGGTTTGCTTATACCGTCATGTTTGCCTTCACTCTCTGTGTCCAGTTCTACATGTACCACTGGTTGGTTTATACCGCCATGTTTGCCTTCACTCTCTGTGTCCAGTTCTACATGTGCTATTGGTTGGTTTATACCGCCATGTTTGCACTCACTCTCTGTGTCCAGTTCTACATGTACCACTGGTTGGTTTATACCGTCATGTTTGCCTTCACTCTCTGTGTCCAGTTCTACATGTTCCACTTGTTGGTTTATACCGCCATGTTTGCCTGCACTCTCTGTGTCCAGTTCTACATGTACCACTGGTGTGTTTATACCGCCATATTTACCTTCACTCTCTGTGTCCAGTTCTATTTGTACCACTGGTTGGTTTATACCGTCATGTTTGCCTTCACTCTCTGTGTCCAGTTCTACATGTGCCACTGGTTGGTTTATACCGCCATGTTTGCCTTCACTCTCTGTGTCCAGTTCTACATGTACCACTGGTGTGTTTATACCGCCATGTTTGCCTTCACTCTCTGTGTCCAGTTCTATATGTGCCACTGGTTGGTTTATACCGCCATGTTTGCCTTCACATTCTGTGTCCAGTTCTACATGTACCGATGGTTGGTTTATTCCGTCATGTTTGCCTTCACTCTCTGTGTCCAGTTCTACATGTACCACTGGTTGGTTTATACCGCCATGTTTGCCTTCACTCTCTGTGTCCAGTTCTACATGTGCTATTGGTTGGTTTATACCGCCATGTTTGCACTCACTCTCTGTGTCCATTTCTACATGTGCCACTGGTTGGTTTATACCGTCATGTTTGCCTTCACTCTCTGTGTCCAGTTCTACATGTTCCACTTGTTGGTTTATACCGCCATGTTTGCCTGCACTCTCTGTGTGCAGTTCTACATGTGCCACAGGTTGGTTTATACCGCTATGTTTGCACTCACTCTCTGTGTCCAGTTCTACATGTGCCACTGGTTGGTTTATACCGCCATGTTTGCACTCACTCTCTGTGTCCAGTTCTACATGTGCCACTGGTTGGTTTATACCGCCATGTTTGCCTTCACATTCGGTGTCCAGTTCTACATGTACCACTGGTGTTGTTTATACCGCCATGTTTGCCTTCACTTTCTGTGTCCATGTCTACATATACCGCTTGTTGGTTTATACCGTCATGTTTGCCTTCACTTTCTGTGTCCAGTTCTACATGTACCACTGGTTGGTTTATACCGTCATGTTTGCCTTCACATTCTGTGTCCAGTTCTACGTGTACCACTGGTTGGTTTATACCGTCATGTTTGCCTTCACTTTCTGTGTCCAGTTCTATATGTGCCATTGGTTGGTTTATACCGCCACGTTTGTCTTCACTCTCTGTGTCCAGTTCTACATGTACCACTGGTTGGTTTATACCGCCATGTTTGCACTCACTCTCTGTGTCCAGTTCTACATGTGCCATTGGTTGGTTTATACCGCCATGTTTGCACTCACTCTCTGTGTCCAGTTCTACATGTGCCACTGGTTGGTTTATACCGCCATGTTTGCACTCACTCTCTGTGTCCAGTTCTACATGTTCCACTGGTTGATTTATACCGCCATGTTTGCCTTCACTCTCTGTGTCCAGTTCTACATGTGCCACTGGTGTGTTTATACCGCCATGTTTGCCTTCACTTTCTGTGTCCAGTTCTACATGTACCATGGTTGGTTTATACTGCCATGTTTGCCTTCACTTTCTGTGTCCAGTTCTACATGTACCACTGGTTGGTTTATACCGTCATTTTTGCCTTCACATTCTGTGTCCAGTTCTACGTGTACCACTGGTTGGTTTATACCGTCATGTTTGCCTTCACTTTCTGTGTCCAGTTCTACATGTGCCATTGGTTGGTTTATACCGCCATGTTTGTCTTCACTCTCTGTGTCTAGTTCTACATGTACCACTGGTTGGTTTATACCGCCATGTTTGCACTCACTCTCTGTGTCCAGTTCTACATGTGCCACTGGTTGGTTTATACCGCCATGTTTGCACTCACTCTCTGTGTCCAGTTCTACATGTGCCACTGGTTGGTTTATACCGCCATGTTTGCACTCACTCTCTGTTTCCAGTTCTACATGTGCCACTGGTTGGTTTATACCGCCATGTTTGCACTCACTCTCTGTGTCCCGTTCTACATGTACCACTGGGTGGTTTATACCGCCATGTTTGTCTTCACTCTCTGTGTCCAGTTCTACATGTGCGACTGGTTGGTTTATACCGCCATGTTTCCACTCACTTTCTATGTCCAGTTCTTCATGTGCCACTGGTTGGTTTATACCGCCATGTTTGCCTTCACTCTCTGTGTCCAGTTCTACATGTGCCACTGGTTGGTTTATACCGTCATGTTTGCCTTCACATTCTGTGTCCAGTTCTACATGTACCACTGGGTGGTTTATACCGCCATGTTTGCCGTCACTCTCTGTGTCCAGTTCTACATGTACCACTGGTTGGTTTATACCGCCATGTTTGCCTTCACTCTCTGTGTCCAGTTCTACACGTGCCACTGGTTGGTTTATACCGCCATGTTTGCACTCACTCTCTGTGTCCAGTTCTACATGTGCCACTGGTTGGTTTATACCGCCATGTTTGCACACACTCTCTGTGTCCAGTTCTACAGGTGCCACTGGTTTGTTTATACCACCATGTTTACACTCACACTCTGTGTCCAGTTCTACATGTGCCACTGGTTGGTTTATACCGCATTGTTTGCCTTCACTTCCTGTGTCCAGTTCTACATGTGCCACTGGTTGGTTTATACCGTCATGTTTGCCTTCACGCTCTGTGTCCAGTTCTACATGTGCCTCTGGTCTGTTTATACCGCCATGTTTGCCTGCACTTCCTGTGTCCAGTTCTACATGTGCCACCGGTTTGCTTATACCGTCATGTTTGCCTTCACTCTCTGTGTCCAGTTCTACATGTACCACTGGTTGGTTTATACCGCCATGTTTGCCTTCACTCTCTGTGTCCAGTTCTACATGTGCTATTGGTTGGTTTATACCGCCATGTTTGCACTCACTCTCTGTGTCCAGTTCTACATGTACCACTGGTTGGTTTATACCGTCATGTTTGCCTTCACTCTCTGTGTCCAGTTCTACATGTTCCACTTGTTGGTTTATACCGCCATGTTTGCCTGCACTCTCTGTGTGCAGTTCTACATGTGCCACAGGTTGGTTTATACCGCTATGTTTGCACTCACTCTCTGTGTCCAGTTCTACATGTGCCACTGGTTGGTTTATACCGCCATGTTTGCACTCACTCTCTGTGTCCAGTTCTACATGTGCCACTGGTTGGTTTATACCGCCATGTTTGCCTTCACATTCGGTGTCCAGTTCTACATGTACCACTGGTGTTGTTTATACCGCCATGTTTGCCTTCACTTTCTGTGTCCATGTCTACATATACCGCTTGTTGGTTTATACCGTCATGTTTGCCTTCACTTTCTGTGTCCAGTTCTACATGTACCACTGGTTGGTTTATACCGTCATGTTTGCCTTCACATTCTGTGTCCAGTTCTACGTGTACCACTGGTTGGTTTATACCGTCATGTTTGCCTTCACTTTCTGTGTCCAGTTCTATATGTGCCATTGGTTGGTTTATACCGCCACGTTTGTCTTCAATCTCTGTGTCCAGTTCTACATGTACCACTGGTTGGTTTATACCGCCATGTTTGCACTCACTCTCTGTGTCCAGTTCTACATGTGCCATTGGTTGGTTTATACCGCCATGTTTGCACTCACTCTCTGTGTCCAGTTCTACATGTGCCACTGGTTGGTTTATACCGCCATGTTTGCACTCACTCTCTGTGTCCAGTTCTACATGTTCCACTGGTTGATTTATACCGCCATGTTTGCACTCACTCTCTGTGTCCAGTTCTACATGTGCGACTGGTTGGTTTATACCGCCATGTTTGCACTCACTTTCTGTGTCCAGTTCTACATGTGCCACTGGTTGGTTTATACCGCCATGTTTGCCTTCACTCTCTGTGTCCAGTTCTACATGTGCCACTGGTTGGTTTATACCGTCATGTTTGCCTTCACATTCTGTGTCCAGTTCTACATGTACCACTGGGTGGTTTATACCGCCATGTTTGCCGTCACTCTCTGTGTCCAGTTCTACATGTACCACTGGTTGGTTTATACCGTCATGTTTGCCTTCACTCTCTGTGTCCAGTTCTACATGTACCACTGGTTGGTTTATACCGCCATGTTTGCCTTCACTCTCTGTGTCCAGTTCTACACGTGCCACTGGTTGGTTTATACCGCCATGTTTGCCTTCACTCTCTGTGTCCAGTTCTACATGTACCACTGGTTGGTTTATACCGCCATGTTTGCCTTCACTTTCTGTGTCCTGTTCTACATGTACCACTGGTGTGTTTATACCGCCATATTTACCTTCACTCTCTGTGTCCAGTTCTATTTGTACCACTGGTTGGTTTATACCGTCATGTTTGCCTTCACTCTCTGTGTCCAGTTCTACATGTGCCACTGGTTGGTTTATACCGCCATGTTTGCCTTCACTCTCTGTGTCCAGTTCTACATGTACCACTGGTGTGTTTATACCGCCATGTTTGCCTTCACTCTCTGTGTCCAGTTCTATATGTGCCACTGGTTGGTTTATACCGCCATGTTTGCCTTCACATTCTGTGTCCAGTTCTACATGTACCGATGGTTGGTTTATTCCGTCATGTTTACCTTCACTCTCTGTGTCCAGTTCTACATGTGCCACTGGTTGGTTTATACCACCATGTTTGCCTTCACATTCGGTGTCCAGTTCTACATGTACCACTGGTGTTGCTTATACCGCCATGTTTGCCTTCACTTTCTGTGTCCAGTTCTACATATACCGCTGTTGGTTTATACCGTCATGTTTGCCTTCACTTTCTGTGTCCAGTTCTACATGTGCCACTGGCTGGTTTATACCGTCATGTTTGACTTCACTCTCTGTGTCCAGTTCTACATGTGCCACTGGTGTGTTTATACCGCAATGTTTGCCTTCACTTTCTGTGTCCAGTTCTACATGTACCATGGTTGGTTTATACTGTCATGTTTGCCTTCACTTTCTGTGTCCAGTTCTACGTGTACCACTGGTTGGTTTATACCGTCATGTTTGCCTTCACTTTCTGTGTCCAGTTCTACATGTGCCATTGGTTGGTTTATACCGCCATGTTTGTCTTCACTCTCTGTGTCTAGTTCTACATGTATCACTGGTTGGTTTATACCGCCATGTTTGCACTCACTTTCTGTGTCCAGTTCTACATGTGCCACTGGTTGGTTTATATCGCCATGTTTGCCTTCACTCTCTGTGTCCAGTTCTACATGTGCCACTGGTTGGTTTATACCGTCATGTTAGCCTTCACATTCTGTGTCCAGTTCTACATGTACCACTGGGTGGTTTATACCGTCATGTTTGCCTTCACATTCTGTGTCCAGTACTACATTTGCGACTGGTTGGTTTATACCGCCATGTTTGCCCTCAATTTCTGTGTCCAGTTCTACATGTGCCACTGGTTGGTTTATACCGCCATGTTTGCCTTCACTCTCTGTGTCCAGTTCTACATGTGCCACTGGTTGGTTTATACCGTCATGTTTGCCTTCACATTCTGTGTCCAGTTCTACATGTACCACTGGGTGGTTTATACCGCCATGTTTGCCTTCACTCTCTGTGTCCAGTTCTACATGTACCACGGGTTGGTTTATACCGCCATGTTTGCCTTCACTCTCTGTGTCCAGTTCTACACGTGCCACTGGTTGGTTTATACCGCCATGTTTGCCTTCACTCTCTGTGTCCAGTTCTACATGTACCACTGGTTGGTTTATACCTCCATGTTTGCCTTCACTTTCTGTGTCCTGTTCTACATGTACCACTGGTGTGTTTATACCGCCATGTTTGCCTTCACTCTCTGTGTCCAGTTCTACATGTGCCACTGGTTGGTTTATACCGCCATGTTTGCCTTCACATTCTGTTTCCAGTTCTACATTTACCGCTGGTTGGTTTATTCCGCCATGTTTGCCTTCACTCTCTGTGTCCAGTTCTACATGTGCCACTGGTTGGTTTATACCGCCATGTTTGCCTTCACATTCGGTGTCCAGTTCTACATGTACCACTGGTGTTGCTTATACCGCCATGTTTGCCTTCACTTTCTGTGTCCAGTTCTACATATACCGCTGTTGGTTTATACCGTCATGTTTGCCTTCACTTTCTGTGTCCAGTTCTACATATGCCACTGGTTGGTTTATACCGCCATGTTTGCCTTCACTCTCTGTGTCCAGTTCTACATGTGCCACTGGTGTGTTTATACCGCCATGTTTGCCTTCACTTTCTGTGTCCAGTTCTACATGTACCATGGTTGGTTTATACTGCCATGTTTGCCTTCACTTTCTGTGTCCAGTTCTACATGTACCACTGGTTGGTTTATACCGTCATTTTTGCCTTCACATTCTGTGTCCAGTTCTACGTGTACCACTGGTTGGTTTATACCGTCATGTTTGCCTTCACTTTCTGTGTCCAGTTCTACATGTGCCATTGGTTGGTTTATACCGCCATGTTTGTCTTCACTCTCTGTGTCTAGTTCTACATGTGCCACTGGTTGGTTTATACCGCCATGTTTGCCTTCACATTCTGTTTCCAGTTCTACATTTACCGCTGGTTGGTTTATTCCGCCATGTTTGCCTTCACTCTCTGTGTCCAGTTCTACATGTGCCACTGGTTGGTTTATACCGCCATGTTTGCCTTCACATTCGGTGTCCAGTTCTACATGTACCACTGGTGTTGCTTATACCGCCATGTTTGCCTTCACTTTCTGTGTCCAGTTCTACATATACCGCTGTTGGTTTATACCGCCATGTTTGCACTCACTCTCTGTGTCCAGTTCTACATGTGCCACTGGTTGGCTTATACCGCCATGTTTGCACTCACTCTCTGTGTCCAGTTCTACATGTGCCACTGGTTGGTTTATACCGCCATGTTTGCACTCACTCTCTGTGTCCAGTTCTACATGTGCCACTGGTTGGTTTATACCGCCATGTTTGCACTCACTCTCTGTGTCCAGTTCTACATGTGCCACTGGTTGGTTTATACCGCCAAGTTTGCACTCACTCTCTGTGTCCAGTTCTACATGTGCCACTGGTTGGTTTATACCGCCATGTTTGCACTCACTCTCTGTGTCCAGTTCTACATGTGCCACTGGTTGGTTTATACCGCCATGTTTGCACTCACTCTCTGTGTCCAGTTCTACAGGTGCCACTGGTTGGTTTATACCGTCATGTTTGCCTTCACTCTCTGTGTCCAGTTCTACATGTACCACTGGTTGGTTCACCGCCATGTTTGCCTTCACTCTCTGTGTCCAGTTCTACATGTGCCATTGGTTGGTTTATACCGCCATGTTTGCACTCACACTCTGTGTCCAGTTCTACATGTACCACTGGTTGGTTTATACCGTCATGTTTGCCTTCACTCTCTGTGTCCAGTTCTACATGTACCGCTGGTTGGTTTATACCGTCATGTCTACCTGCACTCTCTGTGTCCAGTTCTACATGTGCGACAGGTTGGTTTATACCGCTATGTTTGCACTCACTCTCTGTGTCCAGTTCTACATGTGCCACTGGTTGGTTTATACCGCCATGTTTGCACTCACTCTCTGTGTCCAGTTCTACAGGTGCCAATGGTTGGTTTATACCGCCATGTTTACCTTCACTTTCTGTGTCCAGTTCTACATGTACCGCTGGTTGGTTTATTCAGTCATGTTTGCCTTCACTCTCTGTGTCCAGTTCTACATGTGCCACTGGTTGGTTTATACCGCCATGTTTACCTTCGCATTCGGTGTCCAGTTCTAAATGTACCACTGGTGTTGCTTATACCGCCATGTTTGCCTTCACTCTCTGTGTCCAGTTCTACATGTGCCACTGGTTGGTTTATACCGCCATGTTTGCCTTCACATTCTGTTTCCAGTTCTACATGTACCGCTGGTTGGTTTATTCCGCCATGTTTGCCTTCACTCTCTGTGTCCAGTTCTACATGTGCCACTGGTTGGTTTATACCGCCATGTTTGCCTTCACATTCGGTGTCCAGTTCTACATGTACCACTGGTGTTGCTTATACCGCCATGTTTGCCTTCACTTTCTGTGTCCAGTTCTACATATACCGCTGTTGGTTTATACCGTCATGTTTGCCTTCACTTTCTGTGTCCAGTTCTACATATGCCACTGGTTGGTTTATACCGCCATGTTTGCCTTCACTCTCTGTGTCCAGTTCTACATGTGCCACTGGTGTGTTTATACCGCCATGTTTGCCTTCACTTTCTGTGTCCAGTTCTACATGTACCATGGTTGGTTTATACTGCCATGTTTGCCTTCACTTTCTGTGTCCAGTTCTACATGTACCACTGGTTGGTTTATACCGTCATTTTTGCCTTCACATTCTGTGTCCAGTTCTACGTGTACCACTGGTTGGTTTATACCGTCATGTTTGCCTTCACTTTCTGTGTCCAGTTCTACATGTGCCATTGGTTGGTTTATACAGCCATGTTTGTCTTCACTCTCTGTGTCTAGTTCTACATGTACCACTGGTTGGTTTATACCGCCATGTTTGCACTCACTCTCTGTGTCCAGTTCTACATGTGCCACTGGTTGGCTTATACCGCCATGTTTGCACTCACTCTCAGTGTCCAGTTCTACATGTGCCACTGGTTGGTTTATACCGCCATGTTTGCACTCACTCTCTGTGTCCAGTTCTACATGTGCCACTGGTTGTTTTATACCGCCATGTTTGCACTCACTCTCTGTGTCCAGTTCTACATGTGCCACTGGTTGGTTTATACCGCCATGTTTGCACTCACTCTCTGTGTCCAGTTCTACATGTGCCACTGGTTGGTTTATACCGCCATGTTTGCACTCACTCTCTGTGTCCAGTTCTACATGTGCCACTGGTTGGTTTATACCGCCATGTTTGCACTCACTCTCTGTGTCCAGTTCTACAGGTGCCACTGGTTGGTTTATACCGCCATGTTTGCCTTCACTTCCTGTGTCCAGTTCTATATGTGCCACTGGTTGGTTTATACCGTCATGTTTGCCTTCACGCTCTGTGTCCAGTTCTACATGTGCCTCTGGTGTGTTTATACCGCCATGTTTGCCTGCACTTCCTGTGTCCAGTTCTACATGTGCCACTGGTTCGCTTATACCGTCATGTTTGCCTTCACTCTCTGTGTCCAGTTCTACATGTACCACTGGTTGGTTCACCGCCATGTTTGCCTTCACTCTCTGTGTCCAGTTCTACATGTGCCATTGGTTTTTTTATACCGCCATGTTTGCACTCACACTCTGTGTCCAGTTCTACATGTACCACTGGTTGGTTTATACCGTCATGTTTGCCTTTACTCTCTGTGTCCAGTTCTACATGTACCGCATGTTGGTTTATAACGTCATGTCTACCTGCACTCTCTGTGTCCAGTTCTACATGTGCGACAGGTTGGTTTATACCGCTATGTTTGCACTCACTCTCTGTGTCCAGTTCTACATGTGCCACTGGTTGGTTTATACCGCCATGTTTGCACTCACTCTCTGTGTCCAGTTCTACATGTGCCACTGGTTGGTTTATACCGCCATGTTTGCTTTCACATTCTGTGTCCAGTTCTACATGTACCGCTGGTTGGTTTATTCCGTCATGTTTGCCTTCACTCTCTGTGTCCAGTTCTACATGTGCCACTGGTTGGTTTATACCGCCATGTTTGCCTTCGCATTCGGTGTCCAGTTCTAAATGTACCACTGGTGTTGCTTATACCGCCATGTTTGCCTTCACTTTCTGTGTCCAGTTCTACATATACCGCTGTTGGTTTATACCGTCATGTTTGCCTTCACTTTCTGTGTCCAGTTCTACATATGCCACTGGTTGGTTTATACCGCCATGTTTGCCTTCACTCTCTGTGTCCAGTTCTACATGTGCCACTGGTGTGTTTATACCGCCATGTTTGCCTTCACTTTCTGTGTCCAGTTCTACATGTACCATGGTTGGTTTATACTGCCATGTTTGCCTTCACTTTCTGTGTCCAGTTCTACATGTACCACTGGTTGGTTTATACCGTCATTTTTGCCTTCACATTCTGTGTCCAGTTCTACGTGTACCACTGGTTGGTTTATACCGCCATGTTTGTCTTCACTCTCTGTGTCTAGTTCTACATGTACCACTGGTTGGTTTATACCGCCATGTTTGCACTCACTCTCTGTGTCCAGTTCTACATGTGCGACTGGTTGGTTTATACCGCCATGTTTGCACTCACTCTCTGTGTCCAGTTCTACATGTTCCACTGGTTGGTTTATACCTCCATGTTTGCACTCACTCTCTGTGTCCAGTTCTACATGTGCCACTGGTTGGTTTATACCGCCATGTTTGCACTCACTCTCTGTGTCCAGTTCTACATGTGCCACTGGTTGGTTTATACAGCCATGTTTGCACTCACTCTCTGTGTCCAGTTCTACAGGTGCCACTGGTTGGTTTATACCGCCATGTTTGCCTTCACTTCCTGTGTCCAGTTCTATATGTGCCACTGGTTGGTTTATACCCTCATGTTTGCCTTCACGCTCTGTGTCCAGTTCTACATGTGCCTCTGGTGTGTTTATACCGCCATGTTTGCCTGCACTTCCTGTGTCCAGTTCTACATGTGCCACTGGTTGGCTTATACCGTCATGTTTGCCTTCACTCTCTGTGTCCAGTTCTACATGTACCACTGGTTGGTTTATACCGCCATGTTTGCCTTCACTCTCTGTGTCCAGTTCTACATGTGCCATTGGTTGGTTTATACCGCCATGTTTGCCTTCACTCTCTGTGTCCAGTTCTACATGTACCACTGGTTGGTTTATACCGTCATGTTTGCCTTCACTCTCTGTGTCCAGTTCTACATGTACCGCTGGTTGGTTTATACCGTCATGTTTACCTGCACTCTCTGTGTCCAGTTCTACATGTGCGACAGGTTGGTTTATACCGCTATGTTTGCACTCACTCTCTGTGTCTATGTTTGCACTCACTCTCTGTGTCCAGTTCTACATGTGCCACTGGTGTGTTTATACCGCCATGTTTGCCTGCACTTCCTGTGTTCAGTTCTACATGTGCCACTGGTTGGTTTATACCGTCATGTTTGCCTTCACTCTCTGTGTCCAATTCTACATGTACCACTGGTGTTGTTTATACCGCCATGGTTTCCTCCATTTTCTGTGTCCAGTTCAATCTGACAGAATGTGCAGTCCGGGAGAGAAACAGGCGGCGTTGGAGATCCATTGCAGCCAACCTTCATTGGGGAGACATCACTGATTGATTGATTGATTTGATTGATTGATAGTTCTGTGATTCCAACTATATGAAAGCCCGTGTTAGTTTCATTACCCCCATCACATGCTGCTCAAGGTCATAGTGTCGGCACCACTGGCTTCTTGAAAGGTTCGGCCGGCTGCAGGTCCGTGAAGATCCTAGCACTTCTGTGCTGCTGTGTAACAGATCCATCTGTATAAATAAGCACATCGGCCAAGCGTGACAATGCAGGTGAAAGTGCAATAAAGTGCTTGAGGCTCAGGGATGCATTCCTTGCCGGAGTTGATATTGGTAAGACTATCAGTTATTAACACATTTATACGACTGCATCATGCTGGACAAGCAACAGAAAACACTTGCCCTGAACACAATCAAGATATTATACAACGGTGTAACTAGTATGAACATGGACTAACAACGCTACACAAGAACAAGTTAGATTGAATTGAACTGAATTGATCGTTATTTTCAAAGGGTAACAAATAGGGCACGTAGGCCCGTCCTACATTCGGCCCTTCCAATCACCCATCTTTCGTTCATCAACAGTGCAAGATGCATTTACATAGGAAAAAACATTGTCAAATGAATGTTGTAAGCATAAAAAATGCATATTCTCATGTTATGTGACACACCCCCCTCCCACACACCCATCCCGCACCAACCCACACACACATCCATCACCTACTCACACATCACCCACCCATACCCACACACTCACCACACAAGTTGAGTTGAGCTAAGAACCAACATCACAGCACTAGCGGCAATCCACACGTGGTCTGTCCTCATCTTCAACAGCCAGAGAAGAGCTCCAGTACTAATGATGCCAGCTGAGGTCATATTTATGTGTCCGTCTGGCCTCTCCTCTGAGTACCTAGTTTCGGCCAGAATCTCTGATCACACTCTATTGCACCAATCTCTCTAGGCTATGATGATTTTCCTGTTTTTCAACACAATTGAAATGATTCCAAAAGGCCCTAACAACGCTTGCCTTATCATGAAACAATACCCCACCTAACGGCACAGACCCAGCCAATCTGTCCGCCATCTCGTTTCGCACCGTATGTCCTGGGAAAAAGATCCAACAGATGCTCTCTTTCTTTTTTTTTTTTTTTTTTTTTTTAAATCAATTTTTCCACTCTGCACAAAGAATACTTGTCTTCACCCTTCTCTGCAAGCATGGTCAGTAGGTTACAATCACGACACTGGTGAGCGGTTTGCCCTCTAGTCACTGGAGCTCCGCAGCGATCGCCTCCACCTCCATGCTCAATGACAATGCACAGGATCAAGTAGAGATGAATCACAATAAAATAAAACTTGGGAATGTAGTGTACAAACGGTAAAGTCAGATTTTGAGCCACGAAGATAGGAAGGTGCACGTGAAGACCAGACACTTACTTTAACGGTATCCCGGAATCTCTAGCAGTACTATCTGCAATAAACCGCGATTGTGTTGCCAGTATAACACTGGGATTGTTGACGTCTCGGCTGACCGTGACTAAGGTATAGTTTACACTAGCAACCTCCGGGATGTCCTTCGGAATGGGGTGGAGAGACCTGGCTTGCTGGAGAAAACATGTTCATGTGTCTTCAATGTATCAATGTTTGCCTGTTTCTGTTAACTATCTCAGCTGCATGTTTGTGGTCTCTATGTTCATAGAGTGAATAGTTTAATGCAAATGCTTGTATTAAGTAAAGTCCCTCCTACACGCATGAGGAGCATCGGACATAACAGGTTGGATCTATATCTGTATTGACCAGACGTCCCTCAGTGGCTGATGTGGTCGGGTTTACGCCGCTCGCATTTGTTCCCTAAGACATTTCCAGGTGCCTGTTTTGCCTGGGGCAATCCAAGAGTTGAGGTCACATTTTGTTTAAACATTGGAAACGTCCTGATGGGGATTGAACCATAGATCTCTGGTACGGCAAGCGGACGTCAGGCCACAACGTCTCCGCGGTTGTTTGTACATCGTTGTACTCTGCTTTATTACAGTGCTTTATGACTGTACTCAATTTACATCGAGTGCTTTATGACTGTACTCAGTTTACATAGAGTGGTTTATGAGACATGGCTATATGATATTTTATTTATTGCACACGATTGTACTCTGGTTTATTGAAGTGGTTTATGACTGTTCTCAGTTTACATAGAGTGGTTTATGACTGGGTCCAGCTTACATAGAATGGTTTATGTCTGTACTCAGTTTACATAGAGTGATTTATGACTGTACTCAGCTTACATAGAGTGGTTATTATGTCCCCCCAATGGTGATACTTTTAATTTTTCTAAAGATATTTTCACTGTATAGGGAAACCGGGTCTTACGACATTACACATCCCTGTCGCAGGCCTCTCTTAATAGTCTGATATTCACCTACTTCATTATTAATCTTTATGGCAGCTTGCTGTTTCCATTATATGGTTTTTACAAGTCTGAGGAATGTCCTATCAATTTGTAGATCTGCAAGCATCTTCATCATGTTGACATGTCTGACTTTATGAAAATTGTTTGTGTAGACTACATTGACATATATTGTCAATGGATGTAACAACAACAAATATCAATAGATGCAAGAACAACAAATGTATTCAGTGAATGTAACAACAAAAAAATGTCACTGGATGTAACAACAACAAATACAGTTTCTAGATGTAATAACAACAAATATAATCTCTAGATGTAACAACAACATATATAGTCTCTAGATGTAACAACAACAAATATAATCTCTAGATGTAACAACAACAAATATAGTCTCTAGATGTAACAACAACATATATAGTCTCTAGATGTAACTACAACATATATAGTCTCTAGATGTAACAACAACAAATATAGTCTCTAGATGTAACAACAACATGTATAGTCTCTAGATGTAACAACAACGAATGTAGACACTATATGCAACAACAACATGTATAGTCTCTAGATGTAACAACAACATATATAGTCTCTAGATGTAACAACAACAAATATAGTCACTAGATGTAACAACAACATATATAGTCTCTAGATGTAACAACAACATGTATAGTCTCTAGATGTAACAACAACATGTATAGTCTCTAGATGTAACAACAACATATATAGCCACTGGATGTAACAAAAACAAATATAGTCTCTAGATGTAACAACAACATATATAATCTCTAGATGTAACAACAACATATATAGCCACTAGATGTAACAACAACAAATATAGTCACTAGATGTAACAACAACAAATATAGTCTCTAGATGTAACAATAACATATATAGTCTCTAGATGTAACAACAACATATATAGTCTCTAGATGTAACAACAACATATATAGTCTCTAGATGTAACAACAACAACATATATAGTCTCTAGATGTAACAAAAACATATATATATATATATACTCTAGATGTAACAACATCATAATATAGTCTCTAGATGTAAAAACAACAAATATAGCCACTAGATGTAACAACAACAAATATAGTCACTAGATGTAACAACAACATATATAGTCTAGAAGTAACAACAACAAATATAGTCAATAGATGTAAAAACAACATATATAGCCACTAGATGTAACAACAACATATATAGTCTCTATATGTAACAACAACATATATAGTCTCTAGATGTAACAACAACATATATAGTCTCTAGATGTAACAACAACATATATAGTCTCTAGATGTAACAACAACATATATAGTCTCTAGATGTAACAACAAATATAGCCACTAGATGTAACAACAACATATATAGTTTCTAGATGTAACAACAACATATATAGCCACTAGATGTAACAAAAACATATATAGTCTCTAGATGTAACAACAACAAATATAGTCTCTAGATGTAACAACAACATATATAGTCTCTAGATGTAACAACAACATATATAGTCTCTAGATGTAACAACAACAAATATAGTCACTAGATGTAGCAACAACATATATAGTCTCTAGATGTAACAACAACATATATAGTCTCTAGACGTAACAACAACAAATATAATCTCTAGATGTAACAACAACATATATAGTCTCTAGATGTAACAACAACATATATAGTCTCTAGATGTAACAACAACAAATATAGTCTCTAGATGAAACGACAACATATATAGTCTCTAGATGTAGCAACAACATATATAGTCTCTAGATGTAACAACAACATATATAGCCACTAGATGTAACAAAAACATATAGTCTCTAGATGTAACAACAACGAATATAGTCACTAGATGTAACAACAACGAATATAGCAACTAGATGTAACAACAACGAATATAGCCACTAGATGTAACAACAACATATATAGTCTCTATGTGTAACAACAAAATATATTGTCTCTAGATGTAACAACAACATATATAGACAATAGATGTAACAACAACGAATATAGTCACTAGATGTAACAACAACATATATATACACTAGATGTAACAACAACAAATATAGTCACTAGATGTAACAAAAACGAATATAGACACTAGATGTAACAACAACATATATAGCCACTAGATGTAACAACACCATATATAGTCTGTAGATGTAACAACAACGAATATAGACACTAGATGTAACAACAACATATATAGCCATTAGATGTAACAACAACATATATAGTCTCTAGATGTAACAACAACGAATATAGACACTAGATGTAACAACAACATATATATAGCATTAGATGTAACAACAACATATATAGCCACTAGATGTAACAACAACATATATAGTCACTAGATGTAACAACGCCATGTATAGCCACTAGATGTAACAGCAACACATATGGATTCTAGATGTAACAACTACATATATAGTCTCTAGATGTAACAACAACATATATAGCCACTAGATGTAACAACAACATATATAGTCACTAGATGTAACAACAACAAATATAGTCACTAGATGTAACAACAACAAATATAGACACTACATGTAAGAACAAACAAATAATGTCACTAGATGTAACAACATATATTGTCACTAGATGTAACAACATATACAGTACCTAGATATAACAACAACAAATATAGTCATTAGATGTAACAACAACGAATATAGCCACTAGATGTAACAACAACGAATATATCCACTAGATGTAACAACAACGAATATAGCCACTAGATGTAACAACAACATATATAGTCTCAATGTGTAACAACAAAATATATTGTCTCTAGATGTAACAACAACGAATATAGACACTAGATGTAACAACATATATATATATATATATATATATATATATATATATATATATATATATATATATATATATATATATATATATATATATAGCACTAGATGTAACAACAACATATATAGCCACTAGATGTAACAACAGCATATATAGTTACTAGATGTAACAGCAACATGTATAGCCACTAGATGTAACAACAACACATATAGATTCTATGTGTAACAACTACATATATAGTCTCTAGATGTAACAACAACGAATATAGACACTAGATGTAACAACAATATATATAGCCACTAGATGTAACAACAACATATATAGTCACTAGATGTAACAACAAAATATAGAGTCTCTAGATGTAACGACAACAAATATAGTCACTAGATGTAACAACAACATATATAGTCTAGAAGTAACAACAACATATATAGTCACTAGATTTAAAAACAACATATATAGCCACTAGATGTAACAACAACATATAGTCTCTATATGTAACAACAACATATATAGTCTCTAGATGTAACAACAACATATATAGTCTCTAGATGTAACAACAACATATATAGTCTCTAGATGTAACAACAACATATATAGTCTGTAGATGTAACAACAACATATATAGTCTGTAAATGTAACAACAACATATATAGTCTCTAGATGTAACAACAACAAATATAGTCACTAGATGTAACAACAACATATATAGTTTCTAGATGTAACAACAACATATATAGTCTCTAGATATAACAAAAACATATATAGTCTCTAGATGTAACAACAACATATATAGTCTCTAGATGTAACAACAACAAATATAGTTTCTAGATGTAACAACAACATATATAGTCTCTAGATGTAACAACAACAAATATAGTCTCTAGACGTAACAACAACAAATATAATCTCTAGATGTAACAACAACATATATAGTCTCTAGATGTAACAACAACATATATAGTCTCTAGATGTAACAACAACAAATATAGTCTCTAGATGAAACGACAACATATATAGTCTCTAGATGTAGCAACAACATATATAGTCTCTAGATGTAACAACAACATATATAGCCACTAGATGTAACAAAAACATATAGTCTCTAGATGTAACAACAACGAATATAGTCACTAGATGTAACAACAACGAATATAGCAACTAGATGTAACAACAACGAATATAGCCACTAGATGTAACAACAACATATATAGTCTCTATGTGTAACAACAAAATATATTGTCTCTAGATGTAACAACAACATATATAGACAATAGATGTAACAACAACGAATATAGTCACTAGATGTAACAACAACATATATATACACTAGATGTAACAACAACAAATATAGTCACTAGATGTAACAAAAACGAATATAGACACTAGATGTAACAACAACATATATAGCCACTAGATGTAACAACACCATATATAGTCTGTAGATGTAACAACAACGAATATAGACACTAGATGTAACAACAACATATATAGCCATTAGATGTAACAACAACATATATAGTCTCTAGATGTAACAACAACGAATATAGACACTAGATGTAACAACAACATATATATAGCATTAGATGTAACAACAACATATATAGCCACTAGATGTAACAACAACATATATAGTCACTAGATGTAACAACACCATGTATAGCCACTAGATGTAACAGCAACACATATGGATTCTAGATGTAACAACTACATATATAGTCTCTAGATGTAACAACAACATATATAGCCACTAGATGTAACAACAACATATATAGTCACTAGATGTAACAACAACAAATATAGTCACTAGATGTAACAACAACAAATATAGACACTACATGTAAGAACAAACAAATAATGTCACTAGATGTAACAACATATATTGTCACTAGATGTAACAACATATACAGTACCTAGATATAACAACAACAAATATAGTCATTAGATGTAACAACAACGAATATAGCCACTAGATGTAACAACAACGAATATATCCACTAGATGTAACAACAACGAATATAGCCACTAGATGTAACAACAACATATATAGTCTCAATGTGTAACAACAAAATATATTGTCTCTAGATGTAACAACAACGAATATAGACACTAGATGTAACAACATATATATATATATATATATATATATATATATATATATATATATATATATATATATATATATATATATATATATATATATAGCACTAGATGTAACAACAACATATATAGCCACTAGATGTAACAACAGCATATATAGTTACTAGATGTAACAGCAACATGTATAGCCACTAGATGTAACAACAACACATATAGATTCTATGTGTAACAACTACATATATAGTCTCTAGATGTAACAACAACGAATATAGACACTAGATGTAACAACAATATATATAGCCACTAGATGTAACAACAACATATATAGTCACTAGATGTAACAACAAAATATAGAGTCTCTAGATGTAACGACAACAAATATAGTCACTAGATGTAACAACAACATATATAGTCTAGAAGTAACAACAACATATATAGTCACTAGATTTAAAAACAACATATATAGCCACTAGATGTAACAACAACATATAGTCTCTATATGTAACAACAACATATATAGTCTCTAGATGTAACAACAACATATATAGTCTCTAGATGTAACAACAACATATATAGTCTCTAGATGTAACAACAACATATATAGTCTGTAGATGTAACAACAACATATATAGTCTGTAAATGTAACAACAACATATATAGTCTCTAGATGTAACAACAACAAATATAGTCACTAGATGTAACAACAACATATATAGTTTCTAGATGTAACAACAACATATATAGTCTCTAGATATAACAAAAACATATATAGTCTCTAGATGTAACAACAACATATATAGTCTCTAGATGTAACAACAACAAATATAGTTTCTAGATGTAACAACAACATATATAGTCTCTAGATGTAACAACAACAAATATAGTCACTAGATGTAACAACAACATATATAATCTCTAGATGTAACAACAACAAACATAGTCTCTAGATGTAACGACAACATATATAGTTTCTAGATGTAGCAACAACATATATAGTCTCTAGATGTAACAACATCATATATAGCCACTAGATGTAACAAAAACATATAGTCTCTAGATGTAACAACAACGAATATAGCCACTAGATGTAACAACAACGAATATAGTCTATAGATGTAACAACAACGAATATAGACACTAGATGTAACAACAACATATATAGCACTAGATGTAACAACAACATATATAGCCACTAGATGTAACAACAACATATATAGTCACTAGATGTAACAGCACCATGTATAGCCACTAGATGTAACAGCAACACATATAGATTCTAGATGTAACAACTACATATATAGTTTCTAGATGTAACAACAACATATATAGCCACTAGATGTAACAACAACATATATAGTCACTAGATGTAACAACAACAAATATAGTCACTACATGTAACAACAACAAATAATGTCACTAGTTGTAACAACATATATTGTCACTAGATTTAACAACATATACAGTACCTAGATTGTCAGCATCCCCAATAAGGGCTTACAGAAGTAATGAGTTAACACTAGGCTAGTAGGGAGACACCGGACAGAAGAGAGACACCGAGTACTATTAATAGCCTCACAAGGAGACACATTTGTGTCAGACCAGAGGTCGATGAGTACAGAAGAGTGAGGGCTTTCCCCAAGCAATTGGGTAGCTGGTCCTTGCAAGTAACCATGATATGGCGGGTTACTCGAACTCACCAGCCAGCGTGCTGGCAAGACCATGCACGCAATAAGGGCTACTGCACGGAGAGTAAAGTGTCCGTGCTTGTCCACGCAATGTGTAGCGTGTGGACAGACTGACTGGAGACGGTAGAGAGAGCAGACGTATCCTTGACCAATGCGATAGCTTTCTAGGCCATAGGCAAACATAGGGCTGTTCATTTAGATTGTGAAATGCTAACATCATCTATCATCACGAAAATGCATTCATGTTGTGTATGATGATGGAATACAACGCTCGTCGAGCCATTCAAATGTCGGCTCGGAATAAATTGCATTCCTTTCGCAAATGTCATGAATTGTTATTTTGTGCAGTGCGAAAGTAGCGGAGTCGTGAGAATCTGTAGCGCACAACAAATATAGCCACTACATGTAACAACAACAAATATTGTCACTAGATGAAACAACAACATATATAGCCACTAGATGTAACAACATATACAGTACCTAGATATAACAACAACAAATATAGTCTCTAGATGTAACAACAACGAATATAGCCACTAGATGTAACAACAACGAATATAGACACTAGATGTAACAACAACGAATATAGCCACTAGATGTAACAACAACATATATAGTCTCTGTATAACAACAAAAAATATTGTCTCTAGATGTAACAACAACGAATATAGACACTAGATGTAACAACAACACACACATATATATATAGCACTAGATGTAACAACACCATATATAGTCACTAGATGTAACAGCAACATGTATAGCCACTAAATGTAACAACAACACATATAGATTCTAGATGTAACAACTACATATATAGTCTCTAGATGTAACAACAACGAATATAGACAGTAGATGTAACAACAACATATATAGCCACTAGATGTAACAACAACATATATAGCCACTAGATGTAACAACAACATATATAGTCACTAGATGTAACAACAAATATAGCCACTACATGTAACAACAACAAATATTGTCACTAGATGAAACAACAACATATATAGCCACTAGATGTAACAACATATACAGTACCTAGATGTAACAACAACAAATATAGTCACTAGATATAACAACAACGAATATAGACACTAGATGTAACAACAACATATATAGAGACTAGGTGTAACAACAACGAATATAGCCACTAGATGTGATAACAATATATGTAGCCACTAGATGTAACAACAATATATATAGACACTAGATGTAACAACAACATATATAGTCACTAGATGTAACAACAACAAATATAGTCACTAGATGTAACAACAACAATTATAGTCACTACATGTAACAACAACAAATAATGTCACTAGATGTAACAACAACAAATAATGTCACTAGATGTAACAACATATATTGTCACTAGATGTAACAACATATACAGTACCAAGATATAACAACAACAAATATAGTCTCTTGATGTAACAACAACGAATATAGCCACTAGATGTAACAAAAACGAATATAGCCACTAGATGTAACAACAACGAATATAGCCAGTAGATGTAACAACAAAATATATAGTCTCTGTGTAACAACAACGAATATAGACACTAGATGTAACAACAACGAATATAGACACTAGATTTAACAACTATATATATATATATATATATATATATATATATATATATATATATATATATATATATATATATATAGCACTAGATGTAACAACAACATATATAGTCACTAGATGTAACAGCAACATGTATAGCCACTAGATGTAACAGCAACACATATAGATTCTAGATGTAACAACTACATATATAGTCTCTAGGTGTAACAACAACGAATATAGACACTAGATGTAACAACAACATATATAGCCACTAGATGTAACAACAACATATATAGCCACTAGATGTAACAATAACAAATATAGTCTCTAGATGTAATAACAACATATATAGTCTCTAGATGTAACAACAACATATAAAGTCTCTAGATGTAACAACAACAAATATAGTCACTAGATGTAACAACAACGAATATAGACACTAGATGTAACAACAACAACATATATAGTCTCTAGATGTAACAAAAACATATATATACTCTAGATGTAATACCATCATAATATAGTCTGTAGATGTAAAAACAACAAATATAGTCACTAGATGTAACAACAATATAGAGTCTCTAGATGTAACAACAACAAATATAGTCAATAGATGTAACAACAACATATATAGTCTAGAAGTAACAACAACAAATATAGTCAATAGATGTAAAAACAACATATATAGCCACCAGATGTAACAACAACATATATAGTCTCTAGATGTAACAACAACATATATAGTCTCTAGATGTAACAACAACATATATAGTCTCTAGATGTAACAACAACAAATATAGTCTCTAGATGTAACAACAACATGTATAGTCTCTAGATGTAACAACAACGAATGTAGACACTAGATGCAACAACAACATGTATAGTCTCTAGATGTAACAACAACATATATAGTCTCTAGATGTAACAACAACAAATATAGTCACTAGATGTAACAACAACATATATAGTCTCTAGATGTAACAACAACATGTATAGTCTCTAGATGTAACAACAACATGTATAGTCTCTAGATGTAACAACAACATATATAGCCACTGGATGTAACAAAAACAAATATAGTCTCTAGATGTAACAACAACATATATAATCTCTAGATGTAACAACAACATATATAGCCACTAGATGTAACAACAACAAATATAGTCACTAGATGTAACAACAACAAATATAGTCTCTAGATGTAACAATAACATATATAGTCTCTAGATGTAACAACAACATATATAGTCTCTAGATGTAACAACAACATATATAGTCTCTAGATGTAACAACAACAACATATATAGTCTCTAGATGTAACAAAAACATATATATATATATACTCTAGATGTAACAACATCATAATATAGTCTCGAGATGTAAAAACAACAAATATAGCCACTAGATGTAACAACAACAAATATAGTCACTAGATGTAACAACAACATATATAGTCTAGAAGTAACAACAACAAATATAGTCAATAGATGTAAAAACAACATATATAGCCACTAGATGTAACAACAACATATATAGTCTCTATATGTAACAACAACATATATAGTCTCTAGATGTAACAACAACATATATAGTCTCTAGATGTAACAACAACATATATAGTCTCTAGATTTAACAACAACATATATAGTCTCTAGATGTAACAACAAATATAGCCACTAGATGTAACAACAACATATATAGTTTCTAGATGTAACAACAACATATATAGCCACTAGATGTAACAAAAACATATATAGTCTCTAGATGTAACAACAACAAATATAGTCTCTAGATGTAACAACAACATATATAGTCTCTAGATGTAACAACAACATATATAGTCTCTAGATGTAACAACAACAAATATAGTCACTAGATGTAGCAACAACATATATAGTCTCTAGATGTAACAACAACATATATAGTCTCTAGACGTAACAACAACAAATATAATCTCTAGATGTAACAACAACATATATAGTCTCTAGATGTAACAACAACATATATAGTCTCTAGATGTAACAACAACAAATATAGTCTCTAGATGAAACGACAACATATATAGTCTCTAGATGTAGCAACAACATATATAGTCTCTAGATGTAACAACAACATATATAGCCACTAGATGTAACAAAAACATATAGTCTCTAGATGTAACAACAACGAATATAGTCACTAGATGTAACAACAACGAATATAGCAACTAGATGTAACAACAACGAATATAGCCACTAGATGTAACAACAACATATATAGTCTCTATGTGTAACAACAAAATATATTGTCTCTAGATGTAACAACAACATATATAGACAATAGATGTAACAACAACGAATATAGTCACTAGATGTAACAACAACATATATATACACTAGATGTAACAACAACAAATATAGTCACTAGATGTAACAAAAACGAATATAGACACTAGATGTAACAACAACATATATAGCCACTAGATGTAACAACACCATATATAGTCTGTAGATGTAACAACAACGAATATAGACACTAGATGTAACAACAACATATATAGCCATTAGATGTAACAACAACATATATAGTCTCTAGATGTAACAACAACGAATATAGACACTAGATGTAACAACAACATATATATAGCATTAGATGTAACAACAACATATATAGCCACTAGATGTAACAACAACATATATAGTCACTAGATGTAACAACACCATGTATAGCCACTAGATGTAACAGCAACACATATGGATTCTAGATGTAACAACTACATATATAGTCTCTAGATGTAACAACAACATATATAGCCACTAGATGTAACAACAACATATATAGTCACTAGATGTAACAACAACAAATATAGTCACTAGATGTAACAACAACAAATATAGACACTACATGTAAGAACAAACAAATAATGTCACTAGATGTAACAACATATATTGTCACTAGATGTAACAACATATACAGTACCTAGATATAACAACAACAAATATAGTCATTAGATGTAACAACAACGAATATAGCCACTAGATGTAACAACAACGAATATATCCACTAGATGTAACAACAACGAATATAGCCACTAGATGTAACAACAACATATATAGTCTCAATGTGTAACAACAAAATATATTGTCTCTAGATGTAACAACAACGAATATAGACACTAGATGTAACAACATATATATATATATATATATATATATATATATATATATATATATATATATATATATATATATATATAGCACTAGATGTAACAACAACATATATAGCCACTAGATGTAACAACAGCATATATAGTTACTAGATGTAACAGCAACATGTATAGCCACTAGATGTAACAACAACACATATAGATTCTATGTGTAACAACTACATATATAGTCTCTAGATGTAACAACAACGAATATAGACACTAGATGTAACAACAATATATATAGCCACTAGATGTAACAACAACATATATAGTCACTAGATGTAACAACAAAATATAGAGTCTCTAGATGTAACGACAACAAATATAGTCACTAGATGTAACAACAACATATATAGTCTAGAAGTAACAACAACATATATAGTCACTAGATTTAAAAACAACATATATAGCCACTAGATGTAACAACAACATATAGTCTCTATATGTAACAACAACATATATAGTCTCTAGATGTAACAACAACATATATAGTCTCTAGATGTAACAACAACATATATAGTCTCTAGATGTAACAACAACATATATAGTCTGTAGATGTAACAACAACATATATAGTCTGTAAATGTAACAACAACATATATAGTCTCTAGATGTAACAACAACAAATATAGTCACTAGATGTAACAACAACATATATAGTTTCTAGATGTAACAACAACATATATAGTCTCTAGATATAACAAAAACATATATAGTCTCTAGATGTAACAACAACATATATAGTCTCTAGATGTAACAACAACAAATATAGTTTCTAGATGTAACAACAACATATATAGTCTCTAGATGTAACAACAACAAATATAGTCACTAGATGTAACAACAACATATATAATCTCTAGATGTAACAACAACAAACATAGTCTCTAGATGTAACGACAACATATATAGTTTCTAGATGTAGCAACAACATATATAGTTTCTAGATGTAACAACATCATATATAGCCACTAGATGTAACAAAAACATATAGTCTCTAGATGTAACAACAACGAATATAGCCACTAGATGTAACAACAACGAATATAGTCTATAGATGTAACAACAACGAATACAGACACTAGATGTAACAACAACATATATAGCACTAGATGTAACAACAACATATATAGCCACTAGATGTAACAACAACATATATAGTCACTAGATGTAACAGCACCATGTATAGCCACTAGATGTAACAGCAACACATATAGATTCTAGATGTAACAACTACATATATAGTTTCTAGATGTAACAACAACATATATAGCCACTAGATGTAACAACAACATATATAGTCACTAGATGTAACAACAACAAATATAGTCACTACATGTAACAACAACAAATAATGTCACTAGTTGTAACAACATATATTGTCACTAGATTTAACAACATATACAGTACCTAGATTGTCAGCATCCCCAATAAGGGCTTACAGAAGTAATGAGTTAACACTAGGCTAGTAGGGAGACACCGGACAGAAGAGAGACACCGAGTACTATTAATAGCCTCACAAGGAGACACATTTGTGTCAGACCAGAGGTCGATGAGTACAGAAGAGTGAGGGCTTTCCCCAAGCAATTGGGTAGCTGGTCCTTGCGAGTAACCATGATATGGCGGGTTACTCGAACTCACCAGCCAGCGTGCTGGCAAGACCATGCACGCAATAAGGGCTACTGCACGGAGAGTAAAGTGTCCGTGCTTGTCCACGCAATGTGTAGCGTGTGGACAGACTGACTGGAGACGGTAGAGAGAGCAGACGTATCCTTGACCAATGCGATAGCTTTCTAGGCCATAGGCAAACATAGGGCTGTTCATTTAGATTGTGAAATGCTAACATCATCTATCATCACGAAAATGCATTCATGTTGTGTATGATGATGGAATACAACGCTCGTCGAGCCATTCAAATGTCGGCTCGGAATAAATTGCATTCCTTTCGCAAATGTCATGAATTGTTATTTTGTGCAGTGCGAAAGTAGCGGAGTCGTGAGAATCTGTAGCGCACAACAAATATAGCCACTACATGTAACAACAACAAATATTGTCACTAGATGAAACAACAACATATATAGCCACTAGATGTAACAACATATACAGTACCTAGATATAACAACAACAAATATAGTCTCTAGATGTAACAACAACGAATATAGCCACTAGATGTAACAACAACGAATATAGACACTAGATGTAACAACAACGAATATAGCCACTAGATGTAACAACAACATATATAGTCTCTGTATAACAACAAAAAATATTGTCTCTAGATGTAACAACAACGAATATAGACACTAGATGTAACAACAACACACATATATATATATAGCACTAGATGTAACAACACCATATATAGTCACTAGATGTAACAGCAACATGTATAGCCACTAAATGTAACAACAACACATATAGATTCTAGATGTAACAACTACATATATAGTCTCTAGATGTAACAACAACGAATATAGACAGTAGATGTAACAACAACATATATAGCCACTAGATGTAACAACAACATATATAGCCACTAGATGTAACAACAACATATATAGTCACTAGATGTAACAACAAATATAGCCACTACATGTAACAACAACAAATATTGTCACTAGATGAAACAACAACATATATAGCCACTAGATGTAACAACATATACAGTACCTAGATGTAACAACAACAAATATAGTCACTAGATATAACAACAACGAATATAGACACTAGATGTAACAACAACATATATAGAGACTAGGTGTAACAACAACGAATATAGCCACTAGATGTGATAACAATATATGTAGCCACTAGATGTAACAACAATATATATAGACACTAGATGTAACAACAACATATATAGTCACTAGATGTAACAACAACAAATATAGTCACTAGATGTAACAACAACAATTATAGTCACTACATGTAACAACAACAAATAATGTCACTAGATGTAACAACAACAAATAATGTCACTAGATGTAACAACATATATTGTCACTAGATGTAACAACATATACAGTACCAAGATATAACAACAACAAATATAGTCTCTTGATGTAACAACAACGAATATAGCCACTAGATGTAACAAAAACGAATATAGCCACTAGATGTAACAACAACGAATATAGCCAGTAGATGTAACAACAAAATATATAGTCTCTGTGTAACAACAACGAATATAGACACTAGATGTAACAACAACGAATATAGACACTAGATTTAACAACTATATATATATATATATATATATATATATATATATATATATATATATATATATATATATATATATATATATAGCACTAGATGTAACAACAACATATATAGTCACTAGATGTAACAGCAACATGTATAGCCACTAGATGTAACAGCAACACATATAGATTCTAGATGTAACAACTACATATATAGTCTCTAGGTGTAACAACAACGAATATAGACACTAGATGTAACAACAACATATATAGCCACTAGATGTAACAACAACATATATAGCCACTAGATGTAACAATAACAAATATAGTCTCTAGATGTAATAACAACATATATAGTCTCTAGATGTAACAACAACATATAAAGTCTCTAGATGTAACAACAACAAATATAGTCACTAGATGTAACAACAACGAATATAGACACTAGATGTAACAACAACAACATATATAGTCTCTAGATGTAACAAAAACATATATATACTCTAGATGTAATACCATCATAATATAGTCTGTAGATGTAAAAACAACAAATATAGTCACTAGATGTAACAACAATATAGAGTCTCTAGATGTAACAACAACAAATATAGTCAATAGATGTAACAACAACATATATAGTCTAGAAGTAACAACAACAAATATAGTCAATAGATGTAAAAACAACATATATAGCCACCAGATGTAACAACAACATATATAGTCTCTAGATGTAACAACAACATATATAGTCTCTACATGTAACAACAACAAATATAGTCTCTAGATGTAACAACAACATATATAGTCTCTAGATGTAACAACATCATATATAGTCTCTAGATGTAACAACAACAAATATAGTCACTAGATGTAACAACAACAACATATATAGTCTCTAGATGTAACAACAACATATATAGGCTCTAGACGTAACAACAACAAATATAATCTCCAGATGTAACAACAAAATATATAGTCTCTAGATGTAACAACAACATATATAGTCTCTAGATGTAACAACAACAAATATAGTCTCTAGATGAAACGACACCATATATAGTCTCTAGATGTAGCAACAACATATATAGTCTCTAGATGTAACAACAACATATATAGCCACTAGATGTAACAAAAACATATAGTCTCTAGATGTAAGAACAACGAATATAGTAACTAGATGTAACAACAACATATATAGTCTCTATGTGTAACAACAAAATATATTGTCTCTAGATGTAACAACAACATATATAGACAATAGATGTAACAACAACGAATATAGTCACTAGATGTAACAACAACATATATATACACTAGATGTAACAACAACAAATATAGTCACTAGATGTAACAAAAACGAATATAGACAATAGATGTAACAACAACATATATAGCCACTAGATGTAACAACACCATATATAGTCTGTAGATGTAACAACAACGAATATAGACACTAGATGTAACAACAACATATATAGCCATTAGATGTAACAACAACATGTAAAGCCACTAGATGTAACAACACCATGTATAGCCACTAGATGTAACAGCAACACATATAGATTCTAGATGTAACAACTACATATATAGTCTCTAGATGTAACAAAAACATAAATAGCCACTAGATGTAACAACAACATATATAGTCACTAGATGTAACAACAACAAATATAGTCACTAGATGTAACAACAACAAATATAGACACTACATGTAACAACAACAAATAATGTCACTAGATGTAACAACATATATTGTCACTAGATGTAACAACATATACAGTCACTAGATATAACAACAACAAATATAGTCACTAGATGTAACAACAACGAATATAGCCACTAGATGTAACAACAACGAATATATCCACTAGATGTAACAACAACGAATATAGACACTAGATGTAACAACAACATATATATATATATATATATATATATATATATATATATATATATATATATATATATATATATATATATATATATTTCACTAGATGTAACAACAACATATATAGCAACTAGATGTAACAACATCATATATAGTCACTAGATGTAACAGCAACATGTATAGCCACTAGATGTAACAACAACACATATAGATTCTAGATGTAACAACTACATATATAGTCTCTAGATGTAACAACAACGAATATAGACACTAGATGTAACAACAATATATATAGCCACTAGATGTAACAACAACATATATAGTCACTAGATGTAACAACAACATATAGAGTCTCTAGATGTAACAACAACAAATATAGTCACTAAATGTAACAACAACATATATAGTCTAGAAGTAACAACAACGTATATAGTCACTAGATGTAAAAACAATATATATAGCCACTAGATGTAACAACAACATATATAGTCTCTATATGTAACAACAACATATATAGTCTCTAGATGTAACAACAACATATATAGTCTCTAGACGTAACAACATCATATACAGTCTCTAGATGTAACAACAACATATATAGTCTGTAAATGTAACAACAACATATATAGTCTCTAGATGTAACAACAACAAACATAGTCTCTAGATGTAACGACAACATATATAGTCTCTAGATGTAGCAACAACATATATAGTCTCTAGATGTAACAGCAACATATATAGTCACTAGATGTAACAACAACATATATAACCACAAGATATAACAACACCATGTATAGTCTGTAGATGTAACAACAACGAATATAAACACCAGATGTAACAACAACATATATAGCCATTAGATGTAACAACAACATATATAGTCTATAGATGTAACAACAACGAATATAGACACTAGATGTAACAACAACATATATAGCACTAGATGTAACAACAACATATATAGCCACTAGATGTAACAACAACAAATATAGTCACTAGATGTAACAACAACAAATATAGTCACTACATGTAGCAACAACAAATAATGTCACTAGTTGTAACAACATATATTGTCACTAGATGTAACAACATATACAGTACCTAGATATAACAACAACAAATATAGTCTCTAGATGTAACAACAACGAATATAGCCACTAGATGTAACAACAACGAATATAGCCACTAGATGTAACAACAACGAATATAGCCACTAGATGTAACAACAACATATATAGTCTCTGTGTAACAACAAAATATATTGTCTCTAGATGTAACAACAACGAATATAGACACTAGATGTAACAACATATATATATATATATATATATATATATATATATATATATATATATATATATATATATGCACTAGATGTAACAACAACATATATAGCCACTTGATGTAACAATAACATATATAGTCACTAGATGTAACAACAACATGTATAGCCACTAGATGTAACAACAACACATAGAATCTAGATGTAACAACTACATATATATTCTCTAGATGTAACAACAACGAATATAGACACTAGATGTAACAACAACATATATAGCCACTAGATGTAACAACAACATATATAGCCACTAGATGTAACAACAACATATATAGTCACTAGATGTAACAACAAATATAGCCACTACATGTAACAACAACAAATATTGTCACTAAATAAAACAACAACATATATAGCCACTAGATGTAACAACATATACAGTACCTAGATGTAACAACAACAAATATAGTCACTAGATGTAACAACGACGAATATAGACACTAGATGTAACAACAACATATATAGACACTAGATGTAACAACAACGAATATAGCCACTAGATGTAATAACAATATATGTAGCCACTAGATGTAACAACAATATATATATATATATATATATATATATATATATATATATAGACACTAGATGTAACAACAACATATATAGTCACTAGATGTAACAACAACAAATATAGTCACTAGATGTAACAACAACAAATATAGTCACTACATGTAACAACAACAAATATAGTCACTACATGTAACAACAACAAATAATGTCACTATATGTAACAACAACAAATAATGTCACTAGATGTAACAACATATATTGTCACTAGATGTAACAACATATACAGTACCTAGATATAACAACAACAAATATAGTCTCTAGATGTAACAACAACGAATATAGCCACTAGATGTAACAACAACGAATATAGCCACTAGATGTAACAACAACGAATATAGCCACTAGATTTAACAACAAAATATATAGTCTCTGTGTAACAACAACGAATATAGACACTAGATGTAACAACAACGAATATAGACACTAGATGTAACAACAACAACATATATAGTCTCTAGATGTAACAAAAACATATATATACTCTAGATGTAATACCATCATAATATAGTCTGTAGATGTAAAAACAACAAATATAGTCACTAGATGTAACAACAATATAGAGTCTCTAGATGTAACAACATCAAATGTAGTCAATAGATGTAACAACAACATATATAGTCTAGAAGTAACAACAACAAATATAGTCAATAGATGTAAAAACAACATATATAGCCACCAGATGTAACAACAACATATATAGTCTCTAGATGTAACAACAACATATATAGTCTCTACATGTAACAACAACAAATATAGTCTCTAGATGTAACAACATATATAGTCTCTAGATGTAACAACAACATATATAGTCTCTAGATGTAACAACAACAAATATAGTCACTAGATGTAACAACAACAACATATATAGTCTCTAGATGTAACAACAACATATATAGGCTCTAGACGTAACAACAACAAATATAATCTCCAGATGTAACAACAACATATATAGTCTCTAGATGTAACAACAACATATATAGTCTCTAGATGTAACAACAACAAATATAGTCTCTAGATGAAACGACACCATATATAGTCTCTAGATGTAGCAACAACATATATAGTCTCTAGATGTAACAACAACATATATAGCCACTAGATGTAACAAAAACATATAGTCTCTAGATGTAAGAACAACGAATATAGTAACTAGATGTAACAACAACATATATAGTCTCTATGTGTAACAACAAAATATATTGTCTCTAGATGTAACAACAACATATATAGACAATAGATGTAACAACAACGAATATAGTCACTAGATGTAACAACAACATATATATACACTAGATGTAACAACAACAAATATAGTCACTAGATGTAACAAAAACGAATATAGACAATAGATGTAACAACAACATATATAGCCACTAGATGTAACAACACCATATATAGTCTGTAGATGTAACAACAACGAATATAGACACTAGATGTAACAACAACATATATAGCCATTAGATGTAACAACAACATGTAAAGCCACTAGATGTAACAACACCATGTATAGCCACTAGATGTAACAGCAACACATATAGATTCTAGATGTAACAACTACATATATAGTCTCTAGATGTAACAAAAACATAAATAGCCACTAGATGTAACAACAACATATATAGTCACTAGATGTAACAACAACAAATATAGTCACTAGATGTAACAACAACAAATATAGACACTACATGTAACAACAACAAATAATGTCACTAGATGTAACAACATATATTGTCACTAGATGTAACAACATATACAGTCACTAGATATAACAACAACAAATATAGTCACTAGATGTAACAACAACGAATATAGCCACTAGATGTAACAACAACGAATATATCCACTAGATGTAACAACAACGAATATAGCCACTAGATGTAACAACAACATATATAGTCTCTATGTGTAACAACAAAATATATTGTCTCTTGATGTAACAACAACGAATATAGACACTAGATGTAACAACAACATATATATATATATATATATATATATATATATATATATATATATATATATATATTTCACTAGATGTAACAACAACATATATAGCAACTAGATGTAACAACATCATATATAGTCACTAGATGTAACAGCAACATGTATAGCCACTAGATGTAACAACAACACATATAGATTCTAGATGTAACAACTACATATATAGTCTCTAGATGTAACAACAACGAATATAGACACTAGATGTAACAACAATATATATAGCCACTAGATGTAACAACAACATATATAGTCACTAGATGTAACAACAACATATAGAGTCTCTAGATGTAACAACAACAAATATAGTCACTAAATGTAACAACAACATATATAGTCTAGAAGTAACAACAACGTATATAGTCACTAGATGTAAAAACAATATATATAGCCACTAGATGTAACAACAACATATATAGTCTCTATATGTAACAACAACATATATAGTCTCTAGATGTAACAACAACATATATAGTCTCTAGACGTAACAACATCATATACAGTCTCTAGATGTAACAACAACATATATAGTCTGTAAATGTAACAACAACATATATAGTCTCTAGATGTAACAACAACAAACATAGTCTCTAGATGTAACGACAACATATATAGTCTCTAGATGTAGCAACAACATATATAGTCTCTAGATGTAACAGCAACATATATAGTCACTAGATGTAACAACAACATATATAACCACAAGATATAACAACACCATGTATAGTCTGTAGATGTAACAACAACGAATATAAACACCAGATGTAACAACAACATATATAGCCATTAGATGTAACAACAACATATATAGTCTATAGATGTAACAACAACGAATATAGACACTAGATGTAACAACAACATATATAGCACTAGATGTAACAACAACATATATAGCCACTAGATGTAACAACAACATATATAGTCACTAGATGTAACAGCACCATGTATAGCCACTAGATGTAACAGCAACACATATAGATTCTAGATGTAACAACTACATATATAGTTTCTAGATGTAACAACACCATATATAGCCACTAGATGTAACAACAACAAATATAGTCACTAGATGTAACAACAACAAATATAGTCACTACATGTAGCAACAACAAATAATGTCACTAGTTGTAACAACATATATTGTCACTAGATGTAACAACATATACAGTACCTAGATATAACAACAACAAATATAGTCTCTAGATGTAACAACAACGAATATAGCCACTAGATGTAACAACAACGAATATAGCCACTAGATGTAACAACAACGAATATAGCCACTAGATGTAACAACAACATATATAGTCTCTGTGTAACAACAAAATATATTGTCTCTAGATGTAACAACAACGAATATAGACACTAGATGTAACAACATATATATATATATATATATATATATATATATATATATATATATATATATATATATATATATATAGCACTAGATGTAACAACAAATATAGCCACTACATGTAACAACAACAAATATTGTCACTAAATAAAACAACAACATATATAGCCACTAGATGTAACAACATATACAGTACCTAGATGTAACAACAACAAATATAGTCACTAGATGTAACAACGACGAATATAGACACTAGATGTAACAACAACATATATAGACACTAGATGTAACAACAACGAATATAGCCACTAGATGTAATAACAATATATGTAGCCACTAGATGTAACAACAATATATATATATATATATATATATATATATATATATATATATAGACACTAGATGTAACAACAACATATATAGTCACTAGATGTAACAACAACAAATATAGTCACTAGATGTAACAACAACAAATATAGTCACTACATGTAACAACAACAAATATAGTCACTACATGTAACAACAACAAATAATGTCACTATATGTAACAACAACAAATAATGTCACTAGATGTAACAACATATATTGTCACTAGATGTAACAACATATACAGTACCTAGATATAACAACAACAAATATAGTCTCTAGATGTAACAACAACGAATATAGCCACTAGATGTAACAACAACGAATATAGCCACTAGATGTAACAACAACGAATATAGCCACTAGATTTAACAACAAAATATATAGTCTCTGTGTAACAACAACGAATATAGACACTAGATGTAACAACAACGAATATAGACACTAGATGTAACAATAACATATATATATATATATATATATATATATATATATATATATATATATATATATATATAGCACTAGGTGTAACAACAACATATATAGCCACTAGATGTAACAACAACATATATAGTCACTAGATATAACAGCAACATGTATAGCCACTAGATGTAACAACAACACATGTAGATTCTAGATGTAACAACTACATATATAGTCTCTAGATGTAACAACAACGAATATAGACACTAGATGTAACAACAACATATATAGCCACTAGATGTAACAACAACATATATAGCCACTAGATGTAACAACAACATATTTAGTCACTAGATGTAACAACAAATATAGCCACTATATGTAACAACAACAAATATTGTCACTAGATGAAACAACAACATATATAGCCACTAGATGTAACAACATATACCGTACCTAGATGTAACAACAACAAATATAGTCACTATATGTAACAACGACGAATATAGACACTAGATGTAACAACAACATATATAGACACTAGATGTAACAACAACGAATATAGCCACTAGATGTAATAACAATATATGTAGCCACTAGATGTAACAACAATATATATATATAGACACTAGATGTGACAGCAACATATATAGTCTCTAGATGTAACAACAACATATATAGACACTAGATGTTACAACAACATATATAGCCATTAGATGTAACAACAACATACATAGACACTAGATGTAACAACAACATATATAGTCTCTAGATGTAACAACAACTGATATAGTCACTAGATGCAACAACAACAAATATAGCCACTACATGTAACAACATCATATATAGTCTCTAGATGTAACAACAACATATATAGCCACAAGATGTAACAACAACATATATAGTCACTAGATGTACAACAAGATATATAGTCATTAGATGTAACAACAACATATATAGCCACTAGATGTAACAACAACATATATAGTCTCTAGATGTAACAACAACATATATATCCACTAGATGTAACAACAACATATATAGTCTCTAGATGTAACAACAACATATATATCCACTAGATGTAACAACAACGAATATAGACACTAGATGTATCAACAACGAATATAGACACCAGATGTAACAACAACGAATATAGACATTAGATGCAACAACAACGAATATAGACACTAGATGTAACAACAACGAATAAAGACACTAGATGTAACAACAAATATAGACACTAGATGTGACAACAACGAATACAGACACTAGATGTAACACCAACGAATATAGACACTAGATGTACTAACAACGAATATAGACACTAGATGTAACAACAACAACATATATATATATATATATATATATATATATATATATATATATATATATATATATATACACACACACTAGATG
>OY992888.1:8621537-8739037 GCA_963921405.1 Cepaea hortensis | reverse complement strand
CGTAGGGTAACGCAGCGCGCGAGAATTGGAAGCGGTTCTCGCCGCGTAGGTAACTTACGGGATAAATGAGCTGGCCGCTCAGAAAGAAATTGAAAACTACTGAGCGTAATCTTGGAAAGAAATCAACGACAGCGGTTAAATGCTGGGGTTGGCAGCGATGTCCTGTAAAGGATATGCGAAAGAAAAATATTATTATGAGTAGCTTTATTTATGCATATGGCCTATTGTTGTAGTATGCTGCAGATGTAATATATTACTCCATGGTGAAAGTCATACCATACTACAGTGATTGTGTTTGAAGCATAGGTGTTGTGGTGTATACATTACCCAAACTATATGTCGGGTATGTAGTATGCGTAGCCCTTACAAGTTCGTGTAACTCACACAAGGATCACACAGAGACTGATCACTGGCACTCACGTTGGCGAAGAAGTGGCTACAAAGAAACCGTGTGCCAGAATGAGTGACGTGGACTTAGGACACTCCATTCCTCAAGACATGACCGATAAGGCGAAGGCGGCAATTGTAACCAAGGGACCTGTTCAACTACGGAAATGTCCTTCCGACTCGACAGAGTGAGAGAGATAAAGAGAAGAGGAGAGGAAGAGAAAGGAGAGTAAAAGTGGTAAACCTGGATAAGAGACATTGCCAGATATTAACCCTATGTTTGTATAAGTGTATGTTGGTATATGTATAACAGCGCGAAACTGATACGTTCAGATGTGGCTGGTTAATGCAGAAACACCTCACCACCGTGGGAAACGTTGCTAAGCCAATGGCGATCCAGCAGCCATTTTGTGTGTTGACGGTCCGTCTCATTCACGGAGACTATCGATGTGGGAAGCTTGCCCTGATTGAATAGTTGATTTGTTGGCAGCACGTTGTCTTTGTATAACGTAAGTTTGAAATAATTAATTTAATAGTCAAGTTTTCTAAATTCCAGCACCGTGCAAAGATGTCGGCTTGAAACAATTTGTGTGCAGTGGACACAACATAGGTGAATATAACAGTTAGCTGAGATTGTAGGAACACATATTTTAAATAAATAGTATAATTAATATTAATGAAACTAACTGTTATAGAGACTGATGTAGTATTCCTGAAGATTTATGTAAATAATCATATGTCACATTAATAAACAGAGAAAATAGCAATCAAACATGATGACATAAAGTGTGGATATAACAAATGATCAAATGTGTTTATGACAGTGACATCAACTAGTCAGTGTGATTAATGGTTTTGTAGGTACCCATAGGGAAATATCCCAGAGTAGCAGAAATGTGGGGTGTCAGATATAAAATATATGTCATGAATGATTAAAATGTACTAAAATCTGAAATCATGCCATGTCGCACACGATTGTTTTGTAATTGATTGCTAAGTATGAATTCTCCTAAGATAATAGTGAGTGAATAAAGTCATGGTTATGCATTAACTATGTATAGTAAGTATGCAGCAAGAATTATTTTACGTGATTATTCCGTGGGGATAATGTGTTAATGGCTAAACGGACATGTGTTTAAGCCAAATGGGTTGTAACAGGAGAGAAAGAACTAAAATTGTATATGGTGTTTAGAAGTAGGTACCCAGATAACTAGGATTATCTAGATCAGTGGTTCTCAACCCTTTTTGGCCCGTGCCACCCTTCACCACATTTTCAGAATATCATTCGCCCCTCCCCATTTTCGTATTTCCTACCTAAAAATTTGGCCCGTGCCTCCCTTCCCCATATTTTCAGAACGTCATTCCCCCCTTTTGTATTTACTACCTAGATATCCCGCCCCTGCCCCTACACAGTATACGTAATAATGGAAGCTAACTGTAATAGCACATACTAAAACAAGTCTAGATATCCACATAAAACATGATTTATGAGTCTATTTACTTTATAAATTGAGTTTTAGAGACGTACAGAAGCGTACAGTATGACGGGAAAAACAATATCAAGTAATCGGGTCTTGTATTAAAGCGATCTTGAAATAATCTTAATCCCCCCCCCCCCTGGATATCCTAAAATTCCCCCCGGGAGGGGGCGGGGTATTCCCCACCGGTTGAGAACCACTGATCTAGATGAATCATTGCAGTACTCTAAAATAGTAAACTCATTCAGAACCATATGGTGGGTTTTCACCAAATGGTCACACAGTTAATGACTATATTTGACAACTGTTGAAGTGTGACATCACACCCAAGACCATGATGCAAGAGGTGTTTGTGTTAGAATGTGTATCAGATTGTTAGTGAAATCATTGTGACTGAGATTCCATCTCAAGTAAAACATGGTTCTTGCCATATCATGGAAAGTGTGTGGTTTTACGCTACATATCACCTATTGCGAAGATGTTCATGGGTATTATTTATGTCTCATGAGCCATAACAAATTGAAAATTGCAACCGGTATGCCACAAGAGGAATGGAGAAGAGAGAAAATAACTGGACATGTACTGTCTTGTCACAAAGGATAGTACACTAACTGTGGTTGACATTAGTTTGTGACAATAATATCAGGTGTGGTAAGCTGTATTGTATTATATTGGAGATATTGATGTGCAGCAGTCTTATTCAGCCATGAACATTTTAGCTGTATGTAGTTGGTGCCAGGTCACGTGTTCATTCAAATACGTTTAGGTCTGTAGAAGTAGGAGAGGGTGATGTAAATTCACTCTACTGATCTACAAGACATGTGTATGTGTTGCATCTTACAGGTAAATGTGTTTATAGATGGGCAAGTTAGATCTAATCTTTTATCACTGGTGTGTGTAGGATATGTATGTGATAGTTCCACTGAATTGGAGGCATTTTGTAAGTGAACACTATGCTACATGGAAAGTTAGAACAGGCTGAGAATATCAGAATAGAAGATGGTCAGTTCTAACAACATCAGGTGTTATTTTGTGATAGTGGTAGCACACACGGAGCGGATGGTAAGGTGGGTAATTTGATGATGCAAAGTGATTGTTGCATTTAACAATTGAATATTTATTCACCTTGAAAATTGGGGAATATAAGCATTTAATACTGAAGTAATCAATATGATTCATGTATGTATTACGAATTAACACAGATAATTAAATATACTTTAATGATGCTGGAATGGTTAATGACTGTGGTGTCAGATCTCTCCTGGGTTTATGCTAGTGTCACAACTATTTTTTTACGCTGGTGTTGCAACTTATGTGTTTGTAGATGTCCAATTATTTCTTTGTAAAGTATTTTATTTTTGTCAGTCAGTGTCAATGTTCTCCCGGTGAAGGTCTTGTGTTATGGTGTCTCGCTTCAGTAAATTGTCACATTTTACTTAACTTAGGTGTTTAAGCATTCGATAGTGCTACTTGATGACCCGATAGACTTGGCCTAAGGGCAGTGGTTTAGTTATTTTCCAGGACTACCCATTGTTAATGTTTAATTTTGGACAGCAGTTATCTTTAATTTTGGGCTTTAAGTTTTAATGTTTATATGGGCATTTGTTGTCATTGAAGTTGTAGAAATTAATAATTAATTAATTAGAGATTTTTGTATTGTTTTTTATTTTTATTTTCAGTCTGTGTAAGTTTAGTTTGTACATTTATTGTTGCTAATACAACCCTGTAATTTAATCCATAGTCTGGATTTGAACATGAGAGTTCCTGATTGAACATTAACAATATTTCTTATCCCTGTCTCTGGAATCCTTGAAAATAATCTTCTTCCTAATTACTTTCCCTTTTCTTGTAAGCTAGGGTAGGTGAGAGGGTGTTTCTCATTTTACTCCTTTTCTTCTTTGGCCTGAAAGCAGTCAGAGTTGTGCTCTCTACCTCACAACACCGTAAGGAGGAGATGTGATAGCAGTTCACACTCTCTGTTAGCTATCATTTATTATCTTCTCCTTTTCTCGGTTTCATACGTACCGATATGATTTTATATGTGTAGATCTTAGAAACTATTAATTCTTGATTATCTCTCAACCAGAGTGCCAGTTTACATAATTCTGTTTAGTGACAGTAAGGAGAAACCTGGTGGAGACAAAGATGTACATTCGCAGAGAACACTCAGCTGAGCCAAGGCGTAATCTCATTCTGAGACCTGTATTCCTATCATACAAGTAACATTTTAAGTTACATATTTTATCCTACATATTGATGTAAAATCATATTATTGTTTACATTATTGAATACGTCTATCATTTCAGAGCACTGCCTAATATATGTAACTCTCTTATGTCTCGAAATCACCAGTTCAATATTATTATATAAAATAAAACCCATCATGTTCTGTATGATTAATCTTGATAGAAATAAACACACATTGGTAGTTTGTTTAACAAATAGTGTTATCTTAATATTCTCCAAGTGTACGTAACTGTGGATGTGTACCTGTTACTTACAGTACCTAATTGAGGACTCGTTAACCAGGGGAGATTGTCAGGGAGACTATATGTCCTGCCTTGTAGTCAAATAAGAGATGTAAACCCTGGTATCTAACCTTATCCTTCCCACTCCTTGGGGTATACCAAGACCAGCTGCCTTTACCTTTAAACGAGCCATTTCCAGCTTTGTGCTTGTGTATCCAGGGACTTGATCTTTATTCAGCCTAAAAGAGACAGTTGTCCCGAGTTTGCTTGCTTGGATTGGGACCGTCAGGGAGGTGAACTTCAATTAACTCAATTAGCTAACAATATAAAGTTTGTGACACTCCTTAGTTAGAGACTTCTGATCCTGAGCTCTAAAGGTGGCCAGTCATAGCCACGTACCCACTGGTATGAGAGAAACATGCCATCTAAGAGTTATCCGCCCAGATACCCAAGCAGTGGTAGAATAGAAACAAGCCATCTAGGAGTTGTCCACCAAGATACCTAGGCATTGGTAGAAGAGAAACAAGCCATCTAAGAGGTGTCCGCCCAGATACTCAGGCACTGGTAGAAGAGAAACATGTCATCTAAGAGTTGTCAGCCCACATACCCAGGCATTGGTAGAAGAGAAACAAGCCATCTAGGAGTTGTCCACCAAGATACCTAGGCATTGGTAGAAGAGAAACAAGCCATCTAAGAGGTGTCCGCCCAGATACTCAGGCACTGGTAGAAGAGAAACATGTCATCTAAGAGTTGTCAGCCCACATACCCAGGCATTGGTAGAAGAGAAACAAGCCATCTAGGAGTTGTCCACCAAGATACCTAGGCATTGGTAGAAGAGAAACAAGCCATCTAAGAGGTGTCCGCCCAGATACTCAGGCACTGGTAGAAGAGAAACATGTCATCTAAGAGTTGTCTGCCCAAATATTCAGACATTGATTGCAGAGAAGACAGATTTAAAAGTGTTTGTTTTCTGTTAGCTTTTGACTGCAACGTAGTCCATACACGTGCTATCGCTAGTAACAGATGCTACTACTGAGGAGCTAAGTACTCATACTCTGATAACAGAGAAGACTGAGACAAACATTTATCAGTCAAGATCAAATTATTCATACACTGATAGCACCGACAACAGATCCAACCGTTGCCAGTTATTTAATTAATTCATCGTGTGCCATGCCGATAAGCGTGGGCGGCCATTTTTCGCCGTCTTTCACAATCATCAGATTTGTGGATCAGCTCCGTGTTCTTGTCTCGTCCATATCACGTGGCCAAGCTATATTGATATTTACTTCTTTGCCTTCCCCTTGTTCTCTCCCCCCTCCCCCCCCCCCCAATCCCTCACCCCACGATATTTCCAGTTGCCACCAAGTTCACTAGTTTATTTCTTCTTATACAGTGGCTAAAATGCTGACTGTCCACGTCTAATTTCTCTAATCAGTTTACGGTTTTCATTGGTTTCTTGTAGGACTTGCTCACTGGCTTTTCTGCCTGTCCATGGCATTATTTGCAATGTCGTCAGAAAGCTAGTCAACAGCCAAGTACTAAAATACTTATAACATAGACAAAATCTAACAGTTACAGCCAGGAGCCAAGTACTCATACACTGATCACGGAGAAGACTGAGACCTAATAGATGTCACTCAAGAGCCAAGTCCACATACTCACCTACATCCGCGACAGCTAACAACAGCAGCAGCAGAACAAACTCAACACGGAGTCTGAATTTACAGATGCTGCGTGTCTTCCCCATAGAAGGAACCATGACTGGCTGTGTGTAGTCGACACTTTCTGCGGGATTTTGCTTGGATCTGTAATGTCAATAACAACTGGAAAACGTGTCCCAAGCGGGCCTTTGATTATTCTGTTAAGACGTCTGATCTCTCTTTCAGGATATTAGTCAATCTCAGCTGTATTTGTCCTTGCCAGATTCGATATCTGCCGTTTTTGGTTTTACTTTCTCTCGTGTTTATAAACCATCTGTGTGTCTGGAGTAGGGAAAACTCGCTGACATGAAATGATAGAAACGTAAATGAGTTGTTACTTTAGCCATGTGTAACATTAGAGTAACTCTACCTAATACTTTTATCAGTCTGGTTTTAAATACTTTATACTGTTGCTAACGTTATTGTGGAGTACTGCTATACGTGAACATTAAAATGTCAGGATTATAAGACTAGTTTATATTTGGCTGGGTGGCAATCCTCTGGAAGACTGCCTGTTGATTTTTGGGTCCCATTTGTTGAATTTCTGAATCTTGAGTCCTGACAATCTCTTGTCCTGGTCTTAATTGGAGATAGGTTTGCGTGGAGACTTCACATATTATCTATAATTTATCATTGTCAATCGTGGTGAAAGTGAAGAACAGAGCCATTAAGAGATATTTTGAGCCAAATCTGTTGTACGTAAGCGAATCATGGGCATTTAGCAAAGTGAGTAAGTATGTGGAAGCTACAGACATGTGGTTATATAAACTAACGATGAGAACACCTTGTATGGATAGAAAGGGTCATGAAGATATCTTGAAAGAAGTTAACTCACAAAGAGAACTGGTTACGTGTATCAGAAGAGGTCATTCCGTATTCTTTGTACATGTCATGAGAAGGGGAAAGTTGGGGTTGTCGTCACAACGGGAAAATTGGAAAGAAGGAGAAGAAGAAGGAGACCAAGAGAGAAGATGCTGGAAAGTTTGACAGTCAATATTCTATGGGCATGAGATGTAAACAGCAGGATGTGTAGTCGAAACGGGAATGCTGGAATGAAAGAGTAACAGGGGGACATCAAGAAAGAGGATACAGGATATACTCACATCATGCCATGGAAGAATGTCCGTATCAGAACTGACTGGCTGAACGCGAGAAAGAAGACTGTGGATAGATATGATCACCAAAGCCACAGGGCATGGACTATAAGAAGAGGAGACTTCAAGTCTGACTCGGTACCTAAGTTTATCTCTGCAAGGACTGTACTACAATACTGGAGTGTCACATCAGTAGAATGTAAGCTGGACTGTCAGCCCACTATGTGCACAAACAGCTCTACGAAGATGTCTCCTCCCCCCTTCCCCCCAGGGTCTTGACGAGCGTGAAACCCCATTCTGTGTTGGCAATCTCAATTAGCTAGACACCTGCCTGCCCTTTTGATGCTCTTGAGTTTCAACCTTCGCGAACTAAAATATCAACATAGTGTATATGCGTATGCATGCGCGCGCACGTGTGTGTGTGTGTGTGTGTGTGTGTGTGTGTACGTATGTATGTGTATGTGCTTGTTTGTATGTGTGTGAGGGTGTGTGTGTATGTGTTTATGTGTGTGTGTTGGCAGATCAAAGCGAAACAAGACCCCGCCGTTACCTTGATACTCCTGTCGATACAAAGCAACGAGAAAGGCAGTCTGAACAAACACTAGCCACGGCAGCGTTATAATTAGACGCTAGCCTGCCGTCCCAGTTCGAAACCATACCGAGGAAGGCGAGTATAATTGACCGGGGTTCGCAGGTCTACCCAGCCGAAAATGGCCAGAAGGAAATTATTGTGAGAGTATAGACGGCCGGCCTGATAATGGTCACGTCATCCATCGAGAGCCCAGTGAGCTACAAACATTAGGATGGACCAGCATATGTCCAGTGAGCTACAAACATTAGGATGGACCAGCATATGTCCAGTGATCTACAAACATTAGGATGGGCCAGCATATGTCCAGTGAGCTACAAACATTAGGATGGACCAGCATATATCCAGTGAGCTACAAACATTAGGATGGACCAGCATATGTCCAGTGAGCTACAAACATTAGGATGGACCAGCATATGTCCAGTGAGCTACAAACATTAGGATGGACCAGCATATGTCCAGTGATCTACAAACATTAGGATGGACCAGCATATGTCCAGTGAGCTACAAACATTAGGATGGACCAGCATATGTCCAGTGAGCTACAAACATTAGGATGGACCAGCATATGTCCAGTGAGCTACAAACATTTGGATCTACAGGCATTAGCCCAATTCATCTTAAGTCGTGTAAATTGATAGGTTATTTTTTGTTTACCTTTAATAAACTGAATATCCATACGAAATAAAATGACACGAGAAACTAAAGATTTAAAGACAAACCTGTAAGCTCCTAACTGTCCACGAGACGATATCTAAAGGTGGGACAGGTAAAATACATCTACAATCGTACCTGAGGCTGGGTGTTACCTGTTTTCTTGTCCTTTATATAGCGCGGAGAGACACGGGTGAGGCGGGGCAAATGAAGAGGCACAGATGCACGAATCAATGGCCGACTGAACAATGTATTCTGCAGTCTTGTTGCTGGCTTGACAGTTGTTTTGTCATTGAGGGAATAGGCATATTTTGGGAGAGCAGGATTCTCCCTTTTATTCACATATTCAAGTTTATACTTTGAAGATCCCACACCAATCCATCCATCCATCCATCCATCCATCCATCCATCCATTAATCCATCCATCCATCCATCCATCCATCCATCCACCCACCCATCCATCCATCCATTCATCGAATCCATCCACCACCACCTATCCATACATCTATCCATCCATCCATCCATCCATCCAGCCATCCATCCATTCATCCATCCAGCCAGCCAGCCAGCAAGCCAGCCAGCAAGCCATCCAACCATCTATTCATCAAGCCAAAATATTCAATTATCCATCCATCCATTCGTAATTCCGTCCTTCCTTTCGTCGGTTCGTGTGCCTGTCTGTCCGCCTGTCTGCCTGTCTCCTTACCTGTCTGTCTGTTTATATGACATTCTCTGGTTCTGTTTGTCTGCCTATCTGTCTGTTGTTTTCCTTTCCTGCTTGGTCAGTCGATCCCTCGAAGTGACTATGTCTGTTTCTCGATCGGTCGTCCGGTCTATCGATCTATAAATGCGCCGTTCAGGAGTCGGGGCCCAGCTGGTTTGTTGCAATATTCGAGCTACTTTATCTGTTTATTAGCCTTCCTCTTGCTGCATATCCTGGCCACCTTAAACTGTAGACATCTCGGTAACTGACCGGACTTTGTCATGTCTTAAACTGTAGTCATCTCGGCAACTGACCGGACTTTGTCATGTCTTAAACCGTAGACATCTCGGCAACTGACCGGATTTTGTCATGTCTTAGACTGTAGACATCTCGGCAACTGACTAAACTGTGTCATGTCTTAAATTGTAGTCATCTCGGCAACTGACCGGACTTTGTCATGTCTTAAACTGTAGACATCTCGGCAACTGACTAAACTGTGTCATGTCTTAAACTGTAGACATCTCGGCAACTGACTAAACTGTGTCATGTCTTAAACTGTAAACATCTCGGTAACTGACCGGACTTTGTCATGTCTTAAACTGTAGACACCTCGATAACTGACCGAACTGTCGTAATATGTGTCATCCCTGGGGTGAAGGGAATCAACACCCACACTCTTTTAAACCCATATCATTATCTTGAGGATCTCCTAGCTTTCTGTCTACAACACCCCGTCAGTCTTCGGATAATTCTCTCTCTCTCTCTCTCTCTCTCTCTCTCTCTCTCTCTCTCTCTCTCTCTCTCTCTTCTCTCTCTCTCTTACCACTGGACCATGCCCCCTCTCATTCTTTTCCGAAACATACCCACACAACACTAGCCTCTAACACAAATGACAAATTAATTTAATAAAGAAAAAGTGTCAGGTGTGTGCAAAGTGTATGTGTAGAATGTCTGTCGTATAATCTAGTGTGTTGGCAGAATCAGACCGAACAGCTCAGAAGCAAAGTCTGTTTCATCACTGTACTGGCCACACAACAGCACCATATATCAAGGACGGAAGACCTCACCCAAATGATGTGTCTCTCCAGCCATGTGTTGACTTCCTCCAATAGCTCCTGGACAGCCTGGATGCTTGGTCATCAATAGTGGAAACAGTCCAATATTGATCATCCATCTAACACACACAGTGTAACTACTCTGTTCATAAAAGTTCTGTGATCAGAGAATCCTAACATAATGTTACTGTCACTTTGGAAAACTAAATGTTAGTATTTAACTGTTCATAGGAATTCCCCAATTGTAACACACACTGTTACTTTTCCAGGTATCTATCTCTACTAGTGTTCCTGGTACAGGTGTTATTGTCAGTGTCTTTATTTTACATATATTTATTCCGGCCTGAAAATTGAGACTACTAAATTACACGAAGGCAAAATGTCCGCCAATGCAAATCGACAGAAGACACTGTAGACCCTCTCCAGAATCAAGCTCGGAATATCGCACACGTCCGTATCGTTTCACAACATTTGGTTGACTGCCCCAAAGTTGTTTATCCCAACTGTTTTTATACTGGGTCTAAATGACGTCACAGGTTTGTCTAGACACTAGACGTCTAGAAGCTATTTTTCTCTCTCCGTTTCCCGACTGTATGTAAACAACTGGCTGGCTAATCCGCTTTCATCTGGGGACTTGTCCTGGTACTTCAAAAAGTCCCGCAGGTCTGTAATCTGGAGTATTCTTGTCCCCACAACAAAAGATCTTGCCGACTTTTACCCAGACAGTCCGTCTACCACATCAAAGAATGGCTGCCGCCTGCAGACGTATGGCGCGACAGTCTTTCCTCGATCAACAACACATTAAATAATGACGGCTGCTTGTAGACATATGGCGCGACATTCTGTCATTGATCGACAACTCCACAATTTTATGTGACACGGACTTTGTCATGTCTTAAACTGTAGACATCTCGGCAACTGACTAAACTGTGTTATGTCTTAAACTGTAGACATCTCGGCAACTGAACGGAATTTATCATGTCTTAAACTGTTGACATCTCGACCACTGACAGGACTTTGTCAAGTCTTAAACTGTAGACATCTCGGCAACTGACCTGACATCATTTGCATAAGTTGTCCCAACCACTGTTATGTCATGCCTTTCTTAAATACAGTGCTTGTTGTCTGTGCTATTCATGCTGTCAACAATTCAAATTGTCTCGGGTTTATTGAATTCGGTACCTTTTCACGAGTATTATACTTCAGACATAAAAGGTTGCCTTGCTTGTGATGTGGCCAAGGTTGATGCTTCGCACTTTTGGCAGGATATTGGTATTTTAACTATTTATAACCTGACGTTTTACTCTTGTACTGTTGATGGTTATGACGGCAGTGCTTAAGTTTCTGACTTTTGCTATGGCTGTTCTTAATCTGCCATTTTGCTTGGAAGTCTTATTTACCTCAAACCCGTCAGCCAACATTGTGCAAAGCCTTCGGGCGGAGAGGTGCAGTTGGAAGGGTACAAGCCTTATCCTGTGCTGAGAAATGCAAAATAAAGACTAAACGTCTTGACAGGGCAAACAAGGCCCTAATCCTTGGTCGGTAATTGGTATAGGATCGAAGAAACGACAGATTGACAGTTTTAGAATTGCTTTGCTGATCCCACAGCTTCTGCAGCTAGTCTTGTTTCAGATGTACCCGTGTTGCCTTTCCTCTGGATAAACTAGGCAGGGCGAGACATGCTGCATGTGCAACACTTGGTCTCTACAATTCAGCCCTAGCTTTGTGCTAAAATGAGGTACCGAAGGACATGTCCATCCGTGGCGAAGGGGCTACGGACCCAGTTCGTAAACCCGTATAGCCGAATTCGAAATACAGCTGTGTTGGTTTATTTATGAAATGGTATGGGTGCCGGTCGTTTAGAAAGCAATGGCAAACAATTGAACGTAAACTTGCCCAGGAACAGCCGAAAAAATGCTGGGGTTTACTGCTACGTCCTGTAAAAGGACATGGAAGTAACTTAACGTAAAAGTCTCGGGGTCGGCCTCTACTACGGTACTAGATGTATGTAAGCGGGACATTACTGATACAGGCATTGGTATTGCACCTACGGAGCAAGTTGGTGCTGATTGCGTTGCATGTTAGGAAACGATCAGGAATGAAATAAAGACAAAGGAAAATATCATTCTAAATATTTCACACATTGAGCGCGTGAGACGTCAGATGGTGCGTGATGGAGAAAATGATCACGTGTTCACATGTACCTATTGTGGACGAACATTTACCGCCCCAATCAGTCTGATCAGTCACATTCGCTACCGCAGGGTTTTGCAGTTATTATGTCCTTTGAAGCACAATATAACAGACTATCGTCTGTCAAGGCGGCAAGATGGCAGTCTTATCTCTCTAGATATTCGAACCATGAGATCTGTTTGATTGACAAGTTATTCATGTGTCCTCAATGTGTTTGTTTGGTATGTTCCAAGTCCAGGAACGATTGATTCTAGATTTTCAAATGAATGTCTATAGGTTTCACCCCTTCACTGATGAATAGAACACTGTTCTACTTTGGTGCATGTCAAAAGTGGGCGGCTATTTTTAAACTGTCGTTATAACGTCACGGTGTTCGTCTGTACGTTGTTGTCACGCGTTTAACACTCTAGATATTCTTCACAACAATATTGACAAGTCACAAGACAATGGTTATTGTAATATCTATCACACTTGTGAGGTTTTCATTTGTAGCCACTCGTATAAACTGCTTGGAAGAGAGGGGGATAAATCGAGGATTACACGTCGTACGTGCACAAAACGGTGTTGATTGTATGGAGACAGCTAATCACGGTTCTACACGTATACTCAATATGATATCCGTGGGTGTTTGACTGAGGACTCCCTTTAGGCAACAAACAATTCGGTTTACAACAACATAAAGTCAACAGAAGAATACACGAATCCACAAGTGTGATTTCACATACAGACAATTTAATGCGCGAAAATACGGAGTGTATGTAACGTAAATGAATATAACTATTTAAGCAACAGAAATGAAAAGCAGTGTTTGTGATAGTGAGACGGAAAAGGAAAGCCATACATCAAGACTCAAGTTATGTGATTCTTGTAGACCTGCACAAAGCTAGACGTGGCGAACGTCTCTTGTGTTAATGAGACAGAAAAGGAAAGCAATACATCATGACACAATGATGTGATTCCTGTAGATCTACACATGGCGAGCTTCTCGGCAGCCCATGTACATCGTCAACATCATCATTATCACGTGCTATGCCGACAGGCGCGGGCGATCTTAGCTTGCCTGATACAATCACCCGTCTCAGTTCAAGTTTGGGACCTTGACCCTATTATGATATATGACCTGGCCATCCATGTATTAATTAATCTCTTCGTAGTCCCCTGTTGGTCTCTTCCCAACAAGTTTCTCACTTGCCATTAATTGTTAAAATGTGTGACATCATCAGGTGAATTGGGTTTCATTATTTTATCAAGCCCGTGGCTCAGTACATAAAACTTCGACAAGTGTGATTTCTTCTTCTTCTTCTTCTTCTTCTTCTGCGTTAATCCGGAGCATTTTTTCCGACGTGATTGCGTTGTGCCTGTTTACAGCAGAGCTGCGTTCTTGCGCCGTTAGGCCGACACATCCGACTTCTGCGTGCATTTGTTGACCGGGTTAACCTTCCCGGCAGATGTGATTTTATTTGATTGCCTCTAGTTTACCCACAAGGCAACAGATTTGTGCCTCTCTTCGTCTGGTTCCTATGCCTTGACCTGTCCTACGTGGGAGACCCTACCAGAAGCTGCGCTCCAGCCCGCAATAGCTCTTGGTGTCATTGGAACATCTAGACCCCGTCACCATAGTAACATTGGCAGGCGGCTGTCTGGTTCTTCTTCTTCTTCTTTGCGTTCATCCGGAGTTCTTTTTCAGATGTGATTGCGGTGTGTCTAGTTAGGCACCCTCGGGCCGAAACCCTTAGGCCAACACATCCGACTTTCAGCGTGCATTTTTGACAGGTTAGCATTCCTGTGGGACTCTCACTTTTGTAGTGCCGTCCACATCCCAGCTTGTCAAGTTGGAACGGTCGAATGCTTCTCGATCAGCCCTCAAGGGAAGGCAGGGAGATTCCATGGCATTTTCCGCCATCCGGGATGGCTTCCATAGTTGCAGAGCCGACACATAGCGCCATGGTGCTGGGCTCACCGAGGGAATCGTTACGTCCTGCTCATGCCTGCTTTAATTCCTCACTTCCATCTATTGGGCATTTCGCTTGCCACTGGTCGCTCAAACACAAACCAGGAACGGTCAGTCTGCGAATGACATACCCTAGGTAAGCTTTCGCTTCGGACTTCGGACCACGCAATGGATTCGCTAGCCAGGCGTTCTATTTCGTATTATTGAGACGTTTTTTCCCCCTTGACTACACTCTCTATGAATATAGATACAGACATTTTTCGTAACCATTTCATGCGACTGGGGCACTTTTCTACTTTTAGTACTCGCTCACGAGGTAGGCTACATGTGTTGCCGGCTCAGCACCTTACCTCCGTGCGCGTTCAGTGAGCGAGAAACTGCCTGGCCCTCTCATCCGGGGATCCCTCATATTCCCCAGCTGAGAGCCATCGAACAAGTATCTGAACTAAGCATGTAGCGTGCTCAGCATCTCACCTCCATTTATCGGTAGGTGGGTATCGGTCCGGCTCTCACATCCGAGTAGCTAAGAGGCGTTCAGCCATATCCCTCAGCTGAGAGCCTTAGAGTATGTGCCCAGACCAAACTTTAGCGGCATCGTGAGCCTAATTTTTGACTGCTATCCTCAGTCTACCTGCAGAGCAGCAGGTTGTGTCTCTCTTGGTCTGGTCTTTAACCCAAGGCTTGTCCGACACGTAGTTGTGCATCCGTCGACAATGCTCTTGGGATCTCTGGGACACGCAAGGCCCCCCCCCCCCCACAGCGACAAGGTGGAGACACATCGGGGGGGGGGTGTCGGGTTCTCAAATGTATGTCTCATGTTAACGACTCAATAGCACGTGACTGCCAACGTGTATAGACGTCGTATACACGGCAGTGAAAGGTTGATAATATTAACAAGCCGATAGGGGAGGTGTCGGTGTGGTACGCAGACTGGGTTATCTTAATAAACCTGGATTATATAGTGTTCTTTCAATAATCCAATCACACAAGTGGGTCATCCCATTTGTATTTCAGACACTTGGAAGTATTATGACACCAAGACAATACTGAGGTGCTTGGGACCTACTTTTGACCGATGTCTCTGCTACAAATACCCAGTTTATATTTCCACTGAAATGTGTCAGCGGGTATTAAGTGCCCCGGAGGCAACAACCGTTGGTCATGTGGAACATAGACTAGTCTAGCGTTTGTTGCAACACTTGGGGACTGTCTGGGAACATAGACTTGTCTAGCGTTTGTTGCACCACTTGGGGACTGTCTGGGAACATAGACTAACCTAGCGTTTGTTGTAACATTTGGGGGGGGGGGGGGGTGTCTGTCATTGATTACTTGCTGGGAACATAGACTGCCGTAGCGTTTGTTGCAATACTTGGGGGTGTCTGTCATTGATTACTTGCTGGGAACTGAGACTACTGTAGCGTTTGTTGCAACACCTATGGGCTGTCTGTCATTGATTACTTGCTGAGAAAATAGACTGCTGTAGCATTTGTTGCAATACTTGGGGGTGTCTGTCATTGATTACTTGCTGGGAGCATAGACTGCTGTAGCTTTTGTTGCAACACTTTTGGGTGTCTTTCGTTGATTACTTGCTGGGAGCATAGACTGCTTTAGCGTTTGTTGCAATACCTGGGGTTGTCTGTCGTTGATTACTTGCTGGGAGCATAGACTGCTGTAGCTTTTGTTGCAATACTTGGGGGTGTCTGTCATTGATTACTTGCTGGGAGCATAGACTGCTGTAGCGTTTGTTGCAACACCTGGGGGTGTCTGTCGTTGATTACTTGCTGGGAGCATAGACTGCTGTAGCGTTTGTTGCAATACCTGGGGGCTGTCTGTCGTTGATTACTTGCTGGGAGCATAGATTGCTGTAGCGTTTGTTGCAACACTTGGGGGTGTCTGTCATTGATTACTTGCTGGGGGCATAGACTGCTGTAGCGTTTGTTGCAATACTTCGGGGTGTCTGTCGTTGATTACCTGCTGGGAGCATAGACTGCTGTAGCTTTTGTTGCAACCCCTATGGGCTGTCTGTCATTGATTACTTGCTAGGAAAATAGACTGCTGTAGCGTTTGTTGCAACACTTGGGGGTGTCTTTCGTTGATTACTTGCTGGGAGCATAGACTGCTTTAGCGTTTGTTGCAATACCTGGGGTTGTCTGTCGTTGATTACTTGCTGGGAGCATAGACTTCTGTAGCTTTTGTTGCAATACTTGGGGGTGTCTGTCATTGATTACTTGCTGGGAGCATAGACTGCTTTAGCGTTTGTTGCAATACCTAGGGTTGTCTGTCGTTGATTACTTGCTGGGAGCATAGACTGCTGTAGCTTTTGTTGCAATACTTGGGGGTGTCTGTCATTGATTACTTGCTGGGAGCATAGACTGCTTTAGCGTTTGTTGCAATACCTGGGGTTGTCTGTCGTTGATTACTTGCTGGGAGCATAGACTGCTGTAGCATTTGTTGCAATACCTGGGGTCTGTCTGTCGTTGATTACTTGCTGGGAGCATAGACTGCTGTAGCTTTTGTTGCAATACTTCAGGGCTGTCTGTCGTTGATTACTTGCTGGGAGCATAGACTGCTGTAGCTTTTGTTGCAATACTTGGGGGTGTCTGTCGTTGATTACTTGCTGGGAGCATAGACTGCTGTAGCGTTTGTTGCAACATTTGGGGGTGTCTGTCGTTGATTACTTGCTGGGAGCATAGACTGCTGTAGCTTTTGTTACAATACTTGGGGGTGTCTGTCATTGATTACTTGCTGGGAGCATAGACTGCTGTAGCTTTTGTTGCAACACCTGGGGGTGTCTGTCGTTGATTACTTGCTGGGAGCATAGACTGCTGTAGCTTTTGTTGCAACACTTGGGGGTGTCTGTCGTTGATTACTTGCTGGGAGCATAGACTGCTGTAGCGTTTGTTGCAATACTTGGGGATGTCTGTCGTTGATTACTTGCTGGGAGCATAGACTGCTGTAGCTTTTGTTGCAACACTTGGGGGTGTCTGTCGTTGATTACTTGCTGGGAGCATAGACTGCTGTAGCGTTTGTTGCAATACTTGGGGGTGTCTGTCGTTGATTACTTGCTGGGAGCATAGACTGCTGTAGCTTTTGTTGCAATACTTGGGGGTGTCTGTCGTTGATTACTTGCTGGGAGCATAGATTGCTGTAGCGTTTGTTGCAACACTTGGGGGTGTCTGTCATTGATTACTTGCTGGGAGCATAGACTGCTGTAGCGTTTGTTGCAATACTTGGGGGTGTCTGTCGTTGATTACCTGCTGGGAGCATAGACTGCTGTAGCTTTTGTTGCAACACCTATGGGCTGTCTGTCATTGATTACTTGCTAGGAAAATAGACTGCTGTAGCGTTTGTTGCAACACTTGGGGGTGTCTTTCGTTGATTACTTGCTGGGAGCATAGACTGCTTTAGCGTTTGTTGCAATACCTGGGGTTGTCTGTCGTTGATTACTTGCTGGGAGCATAGACTGCTGTAGCTTTTGTTGCAATACTTGGGGGTGTCTGTCATTGATTACTTGCTGGGAGCATAGACTGCTTTAGCGTTTGTTGCAATACCTGGGGTTGTCTGTCGTTGATTACTTGCTGGGAGCATAGACTGATGTAGCTTTTGTTGCAATACTTGGGGGTGTCTGTCATTGATTACTTGCTGGGAGCATAGACTGCTTTAGCGTTTGTTGCAATACCTGGGGTTGTCTGTCGTTGATTACTTGCTGGGAGCATAGACTGATGTAGCTTTTGTTGCAATACTTCAGGGCTGTCTGTCTTTGATTACTTGCTGGGAGCATAGACTGCTGTAGCTTTTGTTGCAATACTTGGGGGTGTCTGTCGTTGATTACTTGCTGGGAGCATAGACTGCTGTAGCGTTTGTTGCAACATTTGGGGGTGTCTGTCGTTGATTACTTGCTGGGAGCATAGACTGCTGTAGCTTTTGTTACAATACTTGGGGGTGTCTGTCGTTGATTACTTGCTGGGAGCATAGACTGCTGTAGCGTTTGTTGCAATACTTGGGGGTGTCTGTCGTTGATTACTTGCTGGGAGCATAGACTGCTGTAGCGTTTGTTGCTACACTTGGGGGTGTCTGTCATTGATTACTTGCTGGGAGCATAGACTGCTGTAGCGTTTGTTGCTACACTTGGGGGTGTCTGTCGTTGATTACTTGCTGGGAGCATAGACTGCTGTAGCGTTTGTTGCAATACTTGGGGGTGTCTGTCATTGATTACTTGCTGGGAGAATAGACTGCTGTAGCGTTTGTTGCAATACTTGGGGGTGTCTGTCGTTGATTACTTGCTGGGAGCATAGACTGCTGTAGCGTTTGTTGCAATACCTGGGGCTGTCTGTCGTTGATTACTTGCTGGGAGCATAGACTGCTGTAGCTTTTGTTGCAATACTTGGGGGTGTCTGTCGTTGATTACTTGCTGGGAGCATAGACTGCTGTAGCTTTTGTTGCAACACCTGGAGGTGTCTGTCGTTGATTACTTGCTGGGAGCATAGACTGCTGTAGCTTTTGTTGCAATACTTGGGGGTGTCTGTCGTTGATTACTTGCTGGGAGCATAGACTGCTGTAGCTTTTGTTGCAATACTTGGGGGTGTCTGTCGTTGATTACTTGCTGGGAGCATAGACTGTTGTAGCTTTTGTTGCAATACTTGGGGGTGTCTGTCATTTATTACTTGCTGGGAGCATAGACTGCTGTAGCTTTTGTTGCAACACCTGGAGGTGTCTGTCGTTGATTACTTGCTGGGAGCATAGACTGCTGTAGCTTTTGTTGCAATACTTGGGGGTGTCTGTCGTTGATTACTTGCTGGGAGCATAGACTGCTGTAGCTTTTGTTGCAATACTTGGGGGTGTCTGTCGTTGATTACTTGCTGGGAGCATAGACTGCTGTAGCTTTTGTTGCAATACTTGGGGGTGTCTGTCGTTGATTACTTGCTGGGAGCATAGACTGCTGTAGCTTTTGTTGCAATACTTGGGGGGTGTCTGTCGTTGATTACTTGCTGAGAACATAGACTACTGTAGCGTTTGCTGCAACACCTAGGGGGAGGGGGTGTCTGCCATAGATTACTTGCTGGGAGCATAGACTGCTGTAGCGTTTGTTGCAACACCTGGGGGGAGGGGGGTGTCTGTCGCTGATTACTTGCTCAGAACATAGACTTCTGTAGCGTTTGTTGCAACACCTGGGGGGAGGGGGTGTCTGTCGTTGATTACTTGCTCAGAACATAGACTTCTGTAGCGTTTGTTGCAACACCTGGGGGGAGGGGGGTGTCTGTCGTTGATTACTTGCTCAGAACATAGACTTCTGTAGCGTTTGTTGCAACACCTGGGGGGAGGGGGGTGTCTGTCGTTGATTACTTGCTGGGAGCATAGACTGCTGTAGCATGTGCTACAACACTTGGGACGGCCTTTCGCTGAGCACGTGATAGGAACACTGACCCTGTGCGACACACAGTGTTGCGTCTTCAAGCTTATCCAGAATGTTCTCTCTCTCAAACATGCCGGAGTAAAAAGTAATAAACGCACAGAGCAGCTGGCAAATAATGCACGGTGGCTTGTCTTAGATCGCGTTGCAAGTAGCATGAACCAGATGAAGGTATGTGCAGTGTTAGGACATATCCCAGGCATGGGAGCACTGAGGAATGTGTCCAGTCTATCACTCTCGTAGTGAACGACGATCCCTGGTATCTAAACCTCGTGCGACTGTGCGTACGCCATTGTTACAGCAGCTTCCTCACAGTTTGTCAGACAGACAGACGGATGTAGAGACAAAGAGACAAACGTAATTGTAAATAGTTATTTAGTTAGGTTTGTATCTAGGTAAGTACGTGGGTATGTAGGATGATAGGTAAGTTATCAGACAGATAAAGAGGCAGATATCTATATATATAAAAATCTTTGTGTGTATGTATGTATGTATGTATGTATGTATGTATGTATGTATGTATGTATGTATGTATGTATGTATGTATGTATGTATGTATGTATGTATGTATGTATGTATGTATGTATGTATGTATGTATGTATGTATGTATGTATGTATGTATGTATGTATGTATGTATGTATGTATGTATGTATGTATGTATGTATGTATGTATGTATGTATGTATGTATGTATGTATGTATGTATGTATGTATGTATGTATGTATGTATGTATGTATGTATGTATGTATGTATGTATGTATGTATGTATGTATGTATGTATGTATGTATGTATGTATGTATGTATGTATGTATGTATGTATGTATGTATGTATGTATGTATGTATGTATGTATGTATGTATGTATGTATGTATGTATGTATGTATGTATGTATGTATGTATGTATGTATGTATGTATGTATGTATGTATGTATGTATGTATGTATGTATGTATGTATGTATGTATGTATGTATGTATGTATGTATGTATGTATGTATGTATGTATGTATGTATGTATGTATGTATGTATGTATGTATGTATGTATGTATGTATGTATGTATGTATGTATGTATGTATGTATGTATGTATGTATGTATGTATGTATGTATGTATGTATGTATGTATGTATGTATGTATGTATGTATGTATGTATGTATGTATGTATGTATGTATGTATGTATGTATGTATGTATGTATGTATGTATGTATGTATGTATGTATGTATGTATGTATGTATGTATGTATGTATGTATGTATGTATGTATGTATGTATGTATGTATGTATGTATGTATGTATGTATGTATGTATGTATGTATGTATGTATGTATGTATGTATGTATGTATGTATGTATGTATGTATGTATGTATGTATGTATGTATGTATGTATGTATGTATGTATGTATGTATGTATGTATGTATGTATGTATGTATGTATGTATGTATGTATGTATGTATGTATGTATGTATGTATGTATGTATGTATGTATGTATGTATGTATGTATGTATGTATGTATGTATGTATGTATGTATGTATGTATGTATGTATGTATGTATGTATGTATGTATGTATGTATGTATGTATGTATGTATGTATGTATGTATGTATGTATGTATGTATGTATGTATGTATGTATGTATGTATGTATGTATGTATGTATGTATGTATGTATGTATGTATGTATGTATGTATGTATGTATGTATGTATGTATGTATGTATGTATGTATGTATGTATGTATGTATGTATGTATGTATGTATGTATGTATGTATGTATGTATGTATGTATGTATGTATGTATGTATGTATGTATGTATGTATGTATGTATGTATGTATGTATGTATGTATGTATGTATGTATGTATGTATGTATGTATGTATGTATGTATGTATGTATGTATGTATGTATGTATGTATGTATGTATGTATGTATGTATGTATGTATGTATGTATGTATGTATGTATGTATGTATGTATGTATGTATGTATGTATGTATGTATGTATGTATGTATGTATGTATGTATGTATGTATGTATGTATGTATGTATGTATGTATGTATGTATGTATGTATGTATGTATGTATGTATGTATGTATGTATGTATGTATGTATGTATGTATGTATATGTATGTATGTATATTTCATGACGGCATGCAGGCAAGAGTACAGGAAAATGGTGAACTGTCAGAACCCTTTCCTGTAACCAATGGAGTGAAGCAAGGATGTGTCCTGGCACCAACACTGTTCAGCCTCATGTTTTCAGCCATGTTGATGAATGCCTTTGAGAACGACGACATTGGAATAGACATCAACTACCGTATGGATGGAAAGTTATTCAATCTCAGAAGGCTGAAAGCTAAAACCAAAATTGACAGCGGCACCGTCAGAGAGCTCCTGTTTGCTGATGATTGCGCTCTATACGCCAACTCAGAGGCGGACATGCAACATAATGTTTCAGCTTTCTCACATGCCTGTGCCAACTTTGGGCTCAATATCAACTTGGAGAAGACTGTAGTTATGTACCAGCCAGCTCCAGGGAATAATCACACTGTGCCGAATATCAAAGTGAATGACCATAGACTAAGTGTTGTGGACAAATTCACCTATCTTGGCAGCACTGTGTCACAAGCTGCCACAATCGATAACGAAGTGAATGCAAGAATCTCCAAGGCCAGTGCAGCCTTTGGCAGACTGTACAAGAATGTATGGGACAGAACTGGAATAAGCCTGCAAACAAAGCTAAAAGTCTACAAAGCAGTTGTATTATCCACACTGCTATATGCTTGTGAAACCTGGACTGTTTATCAGCGACACGCTAGGAAATTAAACCACTTCCACACAGTCTGCCTAAGGAAGCTACTGAAGATTAAATGGCAAGACAAGATTCCAGACACTGAAGTCCTAGAAAGAGCATCCATGCCCAGTATCCACACTCTACTGATGAAGAATCAGATTCGCTGGGCTGGTCACTTGACCCGCATGCCAGATCACAGGCTCCCTAAACGAATTTTCTACAGCGAACTGCGTTGTGGTAAACGCTCCCAAGGTGGCCAGAGGAAACGTTTTAAAGACACTCTGAAAATTTCACTGAATGCTTTTGGAATTCGTCATGACACCTGGGAGGCTGCAGCCAGAGACCGAAATTCGTGGCGTGCATCATTGCGCAAAGGTGCAGTCATATGTGAGGCAACCAGGACTGCAAGAGCTGTGAAGAAAAGGCAGGACAGAAAAACCACTGCAGGAAATCCTCCTCCAGAGACGTCAAGCATTCTTTGCCCACATTGTCAAAGAACATTTCGAGCCAAAATAGGCCTTATCAGCCATCTTAGAACCCACGGCTCCACACCTTCAACCCCACTGGATGAAATGAATGGTCATCATCATTCTTGATGGACAAACAACATGTATGTATGTATGTATGTATGTATGTATGTATGTATGTATGTATGTATGTATGTATGTATGTATGTATGTATGTATGTATGTATGTATGTATGTATGTATGTATGTATGTATGTATGTATGTATGTATGTATGTATGTATGTATGTATGTATGTATGTATGTATGTATGTATGTATGTATGTATGTATGTATGTATGTATGTATGTATGTATGTATGTATGTATGTATGTATGTATGTATGTATGTATGTATGTATGTATGTATGTATGTATGTATGTATGTATGTATGTATGTATGTATGTATGTATGTATGTATGTATGTATGTATGTATGTATGTATGTATGTATGTATGTATGTATGTATGTATGTATGTATGTATGTATGTATGTATGTATGTATGTATGTATGTATGTATGTATGTATGTATGTATGTATGTATGTATGTATGTATGTATGTATGTATGTATGTATGTATGTATGTATGTATGTATGTATGTATGTATGTATGTATGTATGTATGTATGTATGTATGTATGTATGTATGTATGTATGTATGTATGTATGTATGTATGTATGTATGTATGTATGTATGTATGTATGTATGTATGTATGTATGTATGTATGTATGTATGTATGTATGTATGTATGTATGTATGTATGTATGTATGTATGTATGTATGTATGTATGTATGTATGTATGTATGTATGTATGTATGTATGTATGTATGTATGTATGTATGTATGTATGTATGTATGTATGTATGTATGTATGTATGTATGTATGTATGTATGTATGTATGTATGTATGTATGTATGTATGTATGTATGTATGTATGTATGTATGTATGTATGTATGTATGTATGTATGTATGTATGTATGTATGTATGTATGTATGTATGTATGTATGTATGTATGTATGTATGTATGTATGTATGTATGTATGTATGTATGTATGTATGTATGTATGTATGTATGTATGTATGTATGTATGTATGTATGTATGTATGTATGTATGTATGTATGTATGTATGTATGTATGTATGTATGTATGTATGTATGTATGTATGTATGTATGTATGTATGTATGTATGTATGTATGTATGTATGTATGTATGTATGTATGTATGTATGTATGTATGTATGTATGTATGTATGTATGTATGTATGTATGTATGTATGTATGTATGTATGTATGTATGTATGTATGTATGTATGTATGTATGTATGTATGTATGTATGTATGTATGTATGTATGTATGTATGTATGTATGTATGTATGTATGTATGTATGTATGTATGTATGTATGTATGTATGTATGTATGTATGTATGTATGTATGTATGTATGTATGTATGTATGTATGTATGTATGTATGTATGTATGTATGTATGTATGTATGTATGTATGTATGTATGTATGTATGTATGTATGTATGTATGTATGTATGTATGTATGTATGTATGTATGTATGTATGTATGTATGTATGTATGTATGTATGTATGTATGTATGTATGTATGTATGTATGTATGTATGTATGTATGTATGTATGTATGTATGTATGTATGTATGTATGTATGTATGTATGTATGTATGTATGTATGTATGTATGTATGTATGTATGTATGTATGTATGTATGTATGTATGTATGTATGTATGTATGTATGTATGTATGTATGTATGTATGTATGTATGTATGTATGTATGTATGTATGTATGTATGTATGTATGTATGTATGTATGTATGTATGTATGTATGTATGTATGTATGTATGTATGTATGTATGTATGTATGTATGTATGTATGTATGTATGTATGTATGTATGTATGTATGTATGTATGTATGTATGTATGTATGTATGTATGTATGTATGTATGTATGTATGTATGTATGTATGTATGTATGTATGTATGTATGTATGTATGTATGTATGTATGTATGTATGTATGTATGTATGTATGTATGTATGTATGTATGTATGTATGTATGTATGTATGTATGTATGTATGTATGTATGTATGTATGTATGTATGTATGTATGTATGTATGTATGTATGTATGTATGTATGTATGTATGTATGTATGTATGTATGTATGTATGTATGTATGTATGTATGTATGTATGTATGTATGTATGTATGTATGTATGTATGTATGTATGTATGTATGTATGTATGTATGTATGTATGTATGTATGTATGTATGTATGTATGTATGTATGTATGTATGTATGTATGTATGTATGTATGTATGTATGTATGTATGTATGTATGTATGTATGTATGTATGTATGTATGTATGTATGTATGTATGTATGTATGTATGTATGTATGTATGTATGTATGTATGTATGTATGTATGTATGTATGTATGTATGTATGTATGTATGTATGTATGTATGTATGTATGTATGTATGTATGTATGTATGTATGTATGTATGTATGTATGTATGTATGTATGTATGTATGTATGTATGTATGTATGTATGTATGTATGTATGTATGTATGTATGTATGTATGTATGTATGTATGTATGTATGTATGTATGTATGTATGTATGTATGTATGTATGTATGTATGTATGTATGTATGTATGTATGTATGTATGTATGTATGTATGTATGTATGTATGTATGTATGTATGTATGTATGTATGTATGTATGTATGTATGTATGTATGTATGTATGTATGTATGTATGTATGTATGTATGTATGTATGTATGTATGTATGTATGTATGTATGTATGTATGTATGTATGTATGTATGTATGTATGTATGTATGTATGTATGTATGTATGTATGTATGTATGTATGTATGTATGTATGTATGTATGTATGTATGTATGTATGTATGTATGTATGTATGTATGTATGTATGTATGTATGTATGTATGTATGTATGTATGTATGTATGTATGTATGTATGTATGTATGTATGTATGTATGTATGTATGTATGTATGTATGTATGTATGTATGTATGTATGTATGTATGTATGTATGTATGTATGTATGTATGTATGTATGTATGTATGTATGTATGTATGTATGTATGTATGTATGTATGTATGTATGTATGTATGTATGTATGTATGTATGTATGTATGTATGTATGTATGTATGTATGTATGTATGTATGTATGTATGTATGTATGTATGTATGTATGTATGTATGTATGTATGTATGTATGTATGTATGTATGTATGTATGTATGTATGTATGTATGTATGTATGTATGTATGTATGTATGTATGTATGTATGTATGTATGTATGTATGTATGTATGTATGTATGTATGTATGTATGTATGTATGTATGTATGTATGTATGTATGTATGTATGTATGTATGTATGTATGTATGTATGTATGTATGTATGTATGTATGTATGTATGTATGTATGTATGTATGTATGTATGTATGTATGTATGTATGTATGTATGTATGTATGTATGTATGTATGTATGTATGTATGTATGTATGTATGTATGTATGTATGTATGTATGTATGTATGTATGTATGTATGTATGTATGTATGTATGTATGTATGTATGTATGTATGTATGTATGTATGTATGTATGTATGTATGTATGTATGTATGTATGTATGTATGTATGTATGTATGTATGTATGTATGTATGTATGTATGTATGTATGTATGTATGTATGTATGTATGTATGTATGTATGTATGTATGTATGTATGTATGTATGTATGTATGTATGTATGTATGTATGTATGTATGTATGTATGTATGTATATGTATATTTCATGACGGCATGCAGGCAAGAGTACAGGAAAATGGTGAACTGTCTGAACCCTTTCCTGTAACCAATGGAGTGAAGCAAGGATGTGTCCTGGCACCAACACTGTTCAGCCTCATGTTTTCAGCCATGTTGATGAATGCCTTTGAGAACGACGACATTGGAATAGACATCAACTACCGTATGGATGGAAAGTTATTCAATCTCAGAAGGCTGAAAGCTAAAACCAAAATTGACAGCGGCACCGTCAGAGAGCTCCTGTTTGCTGATGATTGCGCTCTATACGCCAACTCAGAGGCGGACATGCAACATAATGTTTCAGCTTTCTCACATGCCTGTGCCAACTTTGGGCTCAATATCAACTTGGAGAAGACTGTAGTTATGTACCAGCCAGCTCCAGGGAATAATCACACTGTGCCGAATATCAAAGTGAATGACCATAGACTAAGTGTTGTGGACAAATTCACCTATCTTGGCAGCACTGTGTCACAAGCTGCCACAATCGATGACGAAGTGAATGCAAGAATCTCCAAGGCCATTGCAGCCTTTGGCAGACTGTACAAGAATGTATGGGACAGAACTGGAATAAGCCTGCAAACAAAGCTAAAAGTCTACAAAGCAGTTGTATTATCCACACTGCTATATGCTTGTGAAACCTGGACTGTTTATCAGCGACACGCTAGGAAATTAAACCACTTCCACACAGTCTGCCTAAGGAAGCTACTGAAGATTAAATGGCAAGACAAGATTCCAGACACTGAAGTCCTAGAAAGAGCATCCATGCCCAGTATCCACACTCTACTGATGAAGAATCAGATTCGCTGGGCTGGTCACTTGACCCGCATGCCAGATCACAGGCTCCCTAAACGAATTTTCTACAGCGAACTGCGTTGTGGTAAACGCTCCCAAGGTGGCCAGAGGAAACGTTTTAAAGACACTCTGAAAATTTCACTGAATGCTTTTGGAATTCGTCATGACACCTGGGAGGCTGCAGCCAGAGACCGAAATTCGTGGCGTGCATCATTGCGCAAAGGTGCAGTCATATGTGAGGCAACCAGGACTGCAAGAGCTGTGAAGAAAAGGCAGGACAGAAAAACCACTGCAGGAAATCCTCCTCCAGAGACGTCAAGCATTCTTTGCCCACATTGTCAAAGAACATTTCGAGCCAAAATAGGCCTTATCAGCCATCTTAGAACCCACGGCTCCACACCTTCAACCCCACTGGATGAAATGAATGGTCATCATCATTCTTGATGGACAAACAACATGTATGTATGTATGTATGTATGTATGTATGTATGTATGTATGTATGTATGTATGTATGTATGTATGTATGTATGTATGTATGTATGTATGTATGTATGTATGTATGTATGTATGTATGTATGTATGTATGTATGTATGTATGTATGTATGTATGTATGTATGTATGTATGTATGTATGTATGTATGTATGTATGTATGTATGTATGTATGTATGTATGTATGTATGTATGTATGTATGTATGTATGTATGTATGTATGTATGTATGTATGTATGTATGTATGTATGTATGTATGTATGTATGTATGTATGTATGTATGTATGTATGTATGTATGTATGTATGTATGTATGTATGTATGTATGTATGTATGTATGTATGTATGTATGTATGTATGTATGTATGTATGTATGTATGTATGTATGTATGTATGTATGTATGTATGTATGTATGTATGTATGTATGTATGTATGTATGTATGTATGTATGTATGTATGTATGTATGTATGTATGTATGTATGTATGTATGTATGTATGTATGTATGTATGTATGTATGTATGTATGTATGTATGTATGTATGTATGTATGTATGTATGTATGTATGTATGTATGTATGTATGTATGTATGTATGTATGTATGTATGTATGTATGTATGTATGTATGTATGTATGTATGTATGTATGTATGTATGTATGTATGTATGTATGTATGTATGTATGTATGTATGTATGTATGTATGTATGTATGTATGTATGTATGTATGTATGTATGTATGTATGTATGTATGTATGTATGTATGTATGTATGTATGTATGTATGTATGTATGTATGTATGTATGTATGTATGTATGTATGTATGTATGTATGTATGTATGTATGTATGTATGTATGTATGTATGTATGTATGTATGTATGTATGTATGTATGTATGTATGTATGTATGTATGTATGTATGTATGTATGTATGTATGTATGTATGTATGTATGTATGTATGTATGTATGTATGTATGTATGTATGTATGTATGTATGTATGTATGTATGTATGTATGTATGTATGTATGTATGTATGTATGTATGTATGTATGTATGTATGTATGTATGTATGTATGTATGTATGTATGTATGTATGTATGTATGTATGTATGTATGTATGTATGTATGTATGTATGTATGTATGTATGTATGTATGTATGTATGTATGTATGTATGTATGTATGTATGTATGTATGTATGTATGTATGTATGTATGTATGTATGTATGTATGTATGTATGTATGTATGTATGTATGTATGTATGTATGTATGTATGTATGTATGTATGTATGTATGTATGTATGTATGTATGTATGTATGTATGTATGTATGTATGTATGTATGTATGTATGTATGTATGTATGTATGTATGTATGTATGTATGTATGTATGTATGTATGTATGTATGTATGTATGTATGTATGTATGTATGTATGTATGTATGTATGTATGTATGTATGTATGTATGTATGTATGTATGTATGTATGTATGTATGTATGTATGTATGTATGTATGTATGTATGTATGTATGTATGTATGTATGTATGTATGTATGTATGTATGTATGTATGTATGTATGTATGTATGTATGTATGTATGTATGTATGTATGTATGTATGTATGTATGTATGTATGTATGTATGTATGTATGTATGTATGTATGTATGTATGTATGTATGTATGTATGTGTATATTTCATGACGGCATGCAGGCAAGAGTACAGGAAAATGGTGAACTGTCTGAACCCTTTCCTGTAACCAATGGAGTGAAGCAAGGATGTGTCCTGGCACCAACACTGTTCAGCCTCATGTTTTCAGCCATGTTGATGAATGCCTTTGAGAACGACGACATTGGAATAGACATCAACTACCGTATGGATGGAAAGTTATTCAATCTCAGAAGGCTGAAAGCTAAAACCAAAATTGACAGCGGCACCGTCAGAGAGCTCCTGTTTGCTGATGATTGCGCTCTATACGCCAACTCAGAGGCGGACATGCAACATAATGTTTCAGCTTTCTCACATGCCTGTGCCAACTTTGGGCTCAATATCAACTTGGAGAAGACTGTAGTTATGTACCAGCCAGCTCCAGGGAATAATCACACTGTGCCGAATATCAAAGTGAATGACCATAGACTAAGTGTTGTGGACAAATTCACCTATCTTGGCAGCACTGTGTCACAAGCTGCCACAATCGATGACGAAGTGAATGCAAGAATCTCCAAGGCCAGTGCAGCCTTTGGCAGACTGTACAAGAATGTATGGGACAGAACTGGAATAAGCCTGCAAACAAAGCTAAAAGTCTACAAAGCAGTTGTATTATCCACACTGCTATATGCTTGTGAAACCTGGACTGTTTATCAGCGACACGCTAGGAAATTAAACCACTTCCACACAGTCTGCCTAAGGAAGCTACTGAAGATTAAATGGCAAGACAAGATTCCAGACACTGAAGTCCTAGAAAGAGCATCCATGCCCAGTATCCACACTCTACTGATGAAGAATCAGATTCGCTGGGCTGGTCACTTGACCCGCATGCCAGATCACAGGCTCCCTAAACGAATTTTCTACAGCGAACTGCGTTGTGGTAAACGCTCCCAAGGTGGCCAGAGGAAACGTTTTAAAGACACTCTGAAAATTTCACTGAATGCTTTTGGAATTCGTCATGACACCTGGGAGGCTGCAGCCAGAGACCGAAATTCGTGGCGTGCATCATTGCGCAAAGGTGCAGTCATATGTGAGGCAACCAGGACTGCAAGAGCTGTGAAGAAAAGGCAGGACAGAAAAACCACTGCAGGAAATCCTCCTCCAGAGACGTCAAGCATTCTTTGCCCACATTGTCAAAGAACATTTCGAGCCAAAATAGGCCTTATCAGCCATCTTAGAACCCACGGCTCCACACCTTCAACCCCACTGGATGAAATGAATGGTCATCATCATTCTTGATGGACAAACAACATGTATGTATGTATGTATGTATGTATGTATGTATGTATGTATGTATGTATGTATGTATGTATGTATGTATGTATGTATGTATGTATGTATGTATGTATGTATGTATGTATGTATGTATGTATGTATGTATGTATGTATGTATGTATGTATGTATGTATGTATGTATGTATGTATGTATGTATGTATGTATGTATGTATGTATGTATGTATGTATGTATGTATGTATGTATGTATGTATGTATGTATGTATGTATGTATGTATGTATGTATGTATGTATGTATGTATGTATGTATGTATGTATGTATGTATGTATGTATGTATGTATGTATGTATGTATGTATGTATGTATGTATGTATGTATGTATGTATGTATGTATGTATGTATGTATGTATGTATGTATGTATGTATGTATGTATGTATGTATGTATGTATGTATGTATGTATGTATGTATGTATGTATGTATGTATGTATGTATGTATGTATGTATGTATGTATGTATGTATGTATGTATGTATGTATGTATGTATGTATGTATGTATGTATGTATGTATGTATGTATGTATGTATGTATGTATGTATGTATGTATGTATGTATGTATGTATGTATGTATGTATGTATGTATGTATGTATGTATGTATGTATGTATGTATGTATGTATGTATGTATGTATGTATGTATATGTATGTATGTATGTATATTTCATGACGGCATGCAGGCAAGAGTACAGGAAAATGGTGAACTGTCTGAACCCTTTCCTGTAACCAATGGAGTGAAGCAAGGATGTGTCCTGGCACCAACACTGTTCAGCCTCATGTTTTCAGCCATGTTGATGAATGCCTTTGAGAACGACGACATTGGAATAGACATCAACTACCGTATGGATGGAAAGTTATTCAATCTCAGAAGGCTGAAAGCTAAAACCAAAATTGACAGCGGCACCGTCAGAGAGCTCCTGTTTGCTGATGATTGCGCTCTATACGCCAACTCAGAGGCGGACATGCAACATAATGTTTCAGCTTTCTCACATGCCTGTGCCAACTTTGGGCTCAATATCAACTTGGAGAAGACTGTAGTTATGTACCAGCCAGCTCCAGGGAATAATCACACTGTGCCGAATATCAAAGTGAATGACCATAGACTAAGTGTTGTGGACAAATTCACCTATCTTGGCAGCACTGTGTCACAAGCTGCCACAATCGATGACGAAGTGAATGCAAGAATCTCCAAGGCCAGTGCAGCCTTTGGCAGACTGTACAAGAATGTATGGGACAGAACTGGAATAAGCCTGCAAACAAAGCTAAAAGTCTACAAAGCAGTTGTATTATCCACACTGCTATATGCTTGTGAAACCTGGACTGTTTATCAGCGACACGCTAGGAAATTAAACCACTTCCACACAGTCTGCCTAAGGAAGCTACTGAAGATTAAATGGCAAGACAAGATTCCAGACACTGAAGTCCTAGAAAGAGCATCCATGCCCAGTATCCACACTCTACTGATGAAGAATCAGATTCGCTGGGCTGGTCACTTGACCCGCATGCCAGATCACAGGCTCCCTAAACGAATTTTCTACAGCGAACTGCGTTGTGGTAAACGCTCCCAAGGTGGCCAGAGGAAACGTTTTAAAGACACTCTGAAAATTTCACTGAATGCTTTTGGAATTCGTCATGACACCTGGGAGGCTGCAGCCAGAGACCGAAATTCGTGGCGTGCATCATTGCGCAAAGGTGCAGTCATATGTGAGGCAACCAGGACTGCAAGAGCTGTGAAGAAAAGGCAGGACAGAAAAACCACTGCAGGAAATCCTCCTCCAGAGACGTCAAGCATTCTTTGCCCACATTGTCAAAGAACATTTCGAGCCAAAATAGGCCTTATCAGCCATCTTAGAACCCACGGCTCCACACCTTCAACCCCACTGGATGAAATGAATGGTCATCATCATTCTTGATGGACAAACAACATGTATGTATGTATGTATGTATGTATGTATGTATGTATGTATGTATGTATGTATGTATGTATGTATGTATGTATGTATGTATGTATGTATGTATGTATGTATGTATGTATGTATGTATGTATGTATGTATGTATGTATGTATGTATGTATGTATGTATGTATGTATGTATGTATGTATGTATGTATGTATGTATGTATGTATGTATGTATGTATGTATGTATGTATGTATGTATGTATGTATGTATGTATGTATGTATGTATGTATGTATGTATGTATGTATGTATGTATGTATGTATGTATGTATGTATGTATGTATGTATGTATGTATGTATGTATGTATGTATGTATGTATGTATGTATGTATGTATGTATGTATGTATGTATGTATGTATGTATGTATGTATGTATGTATGTATGTATGTATGTATGTATGTATGTATGTATGTATGTATGTATGTATGTATGTATGTATGTATGTATGTATGTATGTATGTATGTATGTATGTATGTATGTATGTATGTATGTATGTATGTATGTATGTATGTATGTATGTATGTATGTATGTATGTATGTATGTATGTATGTATGTATGTATGTATGTATGTATGTATGTATGTATGTATGTATGTATGTATGTATGTATGTATGTATGTATGTATGTATGTATGTATATGTATGTATGTATGTATATTTCATGACGGCATGCAGGCAAGAGTACAGGAAAATGGTGAACTGTCTGAACCCTTTCCTGTAACCAATGGAGTGAAGCAAGGATGTGTCCTGGCACCAACACTGTTCAGCCTCATGTTTTCAGCCATGTTGATGAATGCCTTTGAGAACGACGACATTGGAATAGACATCAACTACCGTATGGATGGAAAGTTATTCAATCTCAGAAGGCTGAAAGCTAAAACCAAAATTGACAGCGGCACCGTCAGAGAGCTCCTGTTTGCTGATGATTGCGCTCTATACGCCAACTCAGAGGCGGACATGCAACATAATGTTTCAGCTTTCTCACATGCCTGTGCCAACTTTGGGCTCAATATCAACTTGGAGAAGACTGTAGTTATGTACCAGCCAGCTCCAGGGAATAATCACACTGTGCCGAATATCAAAGTGAATGACCATAGACTAAGTGTTGTGGACAAATTCACCTATCTTGGCAGCACTGTGTCACAAGCTGCCACAATCGATGACGAAGTGAATGCAAGAATCTCCAAGGCCAGTGCAGCCTTTGGCAGACTGTACAAGAATGTATGGGACAGAACTGGAATAAGCCTGCAAACAAAGCTAAAAGTCTACAAAGCAGTTGTATTATCCACACTGCTATATGCTTGTGAAACCTGGACTGTTTATCAGCGACACGCTAGGAAATTAAACCACTTCCACACAGTCTGCCTAAGGAAGCTACTGAAGATTAAATGGCAAGACAAGATTCCAGACACTGAAGTCCTAGAAAGAGCATCCATGCCCAGTATCCACACTCTACTGATGAAGAATCAGATTCGCTGGGCTGGTCACTTGACCCGCATGCCAGATCACAGGCTCCCTAAACGAATTTTCTACAGCGAACTGCGTTGTGGTAAACGCTCCCAAGGTGGCCAGAGGAAACGTTTTAAAGACACTCTGAAAATTTCACTGAATGCTTTTGGAATTCGTCATGACACCTGGGAGGCTGCAGCCAGAGACCGAAATTCGTGGCGTGCATCATTGCGCAAAGGTGCAGTCATATGTGAGGCAACCAGGACTGCAAGAGCTGTGAAGAAAAGGCAGGACAGAAAAACCACTGCAGGAAATCCTCCTCCAGAGACGTCAAGCATTCTTTGCCCACATTGTCAAAGAACATTTCGAGCCAAAATAGGCCTTATCAGCCATCTTAGAACCCACGGCTCCACACCTTCAACCCCACTGGATGAAATGAATGGTCATCATCATTCTTGATGGACAAACAACATGTATGTATGTATGTATGTATGTATGTATGTATGTATGTATGTATGTATGTATGTATGTATGTATGTATGTATGTATGTATGTATGTATGTATGTATGTATGTATGTATGTATGTATGTATGTATGTATGTATGTATGTATGTATGTATGTATGTATGTATGTATGTATGTATGTATGTATGTATGTATGTATGTATGTATGTATGTATGTATGTATGTATGTATGTATGTATGTATGTATGTATGTATGTATGTATGTATGTATGTATGTATGTATGTATGTATGTATGTATGTATGTATGTATGTATGTATGTATGTATGTATGTATGTATGTATGTATGTATGTATGTATGTATGTATGTATGTATGTATGTATGTATGTATGTATGTATGTATGTATGTATGTATGTATGTATGTATGTATGTATGTATGTATGTATGTATGTATGTATGTATGTATGTATGTATGTATGTATGTATGTATGTATGTATGTATGTATGTATGTATGTATGTATGTATGTATGTATGTATGTATGTATGTATGTATGTATGTATGTATGTATGTATGTATGTATGTATGTATGTATGTATGTATGTATGTATGTATGTATGTATGTATGTATGTATGTATGTATGTATGTATGTATGTATGTATGTATGTATGTATGTATGTATGTATGTATGTATGTATGTATGTATGTATGTATGTATGTATGTATGTATGTATGTATGTATGTATGTATGTATGTATGTATGTATGTATGTATGTATGTATGTATGTATGTATGTATGTATGTATGTATGTATGTATGTATGTATGTATGTATGTATGTATGTATGTATGTATGTATGTATGTATGTATGTATGTATGTATGTATGTATGTATGTATGTATGTATGTATGTATGTATGTATGTATGTATGTATGTATGTATGTATGTATGTATGTATGTATGTATGTATGTATGTATGTATGTATGTATGTATGTATGTATGTATGTATGTATGTATGTATGTATGTATGTATGTATGTATGTATGTATGTATGTATGTATGTATGTATGTATGTATGTATGTATGTATGTATGTATGTATGTATGTATGTATGTATGTATGTATGTATGTATGTATGTATGTATGTATGTATGTATGTATGTATGTATGTATGTATGTATGTATGTATGTATGTATGTATGTATGTATGTATGTATGTATGTATGTATGTATGTATGTATGTATGTATGTATGTATGTATGTATGTATGTATGTATGTATGTATGTATGTATGTATGTATGTATGTATGTATGTATGTATGTATGTATGTATGTATGTATGTATGTATGTATGTATGTATGTATGTATGTATGTATGTATGTATGTATGTATGTATGTATGTATGTATGTATGTATGTATGTATGTATGTATGTATGTATGTATGTATGTATGTATGTATGTATGTATGTATGTATGTATGTATGTATGTATGTATGTATGTATGTATGTATGTATGTATGTATGTATGTATGTATGTATGTATGTATGTATGTATGTATGTATGTATGTATGTATGTATGTATGTATGTATGTATGTATGTATGTATGTATGTATGTATGTATGTATGTATGTATGTATGTATGTATGTATGTATGTATGTATGTATGTATGTATGTATGTATGTATGTATGTATGTATGTATGTATGTATGTATGTATGTATGTATGTATGTATGCATGTATGTATGTATGTATGTATGTATGTATGTATGTATTTCCGTCCTTCATGCGTTCGCGAACGGTCCAACCGATTGAGATGAAATTTTCTACACGTTTTCCTTTCATTCCTGTGCAACCAACTGTGATAGTTTTATCTATCAGCTATCAGCTATTACCTTCCTAAAATTTAATTTTGTAATTACATGACTGAACATAAGAAAATATAAAAATATGTGACAAAAAGGGATATAACTTTTAGTATAATTGTTATATCTTAAGTTACGTCCCCTGAGTTTAAATGAGTTGATTGACAATGAATTAAATGAGATGCTCCACATAGATAGATAGATAGATAGATAGATAGATAGATAGATAGATAGATAGATAGATAGATACATAGATAGATAGATACATAGATACATAGATAGATAGATAGATAGATAGATAGATAGATAGATAGATAGATAGATAGATAGATACATAGATAGATAGATACATAGATACATAGATAGATAGATAGATAGATACATACATAGATAGATAGATACATAGATACATAGATACATAGATACATAGATAGATAGATAGATAGATAGATAGATAGATAGATAGATAGATAGATACATAGATAGATAGATAGATACATAGATAGATAAATAGATACATAGATAGATAGATAGATAGATAGATAGATAGATACATAGATAGATAGATAGATAGATAGATAGATAGATAGATACATAGATACATAGATAGATCCCCACCAGAGCCTGGGCGAAGCCGGGCCGGGCAGCTAATATTTATCAAGGGGACTTAACATAAGAAAAGTTATTTCAAGGGTTATAACTTTTAATAACATCACTATTATTTTATGTACAGATTGTTGCATTGTTTTCACAGATTTATAAACTCTTTTCTATAGTTATTTACAGGCATATGAGTTATAATAAATAATGATATAATCTTTAAGGCATTTTCAAAGTGTTCATAAAAATAATGCATAATGCATAACATTGTAACCCATCTTTTTTCTGCTTAAAGAACTTATCAACTGTCATGTCGGTGATTAAAAACAGTTTTCATTAAAAATAATGAATGGTGTGTGGAAGGACATTCTTTTAAGTTACTGTGCGCCAGGAGCTGGGCGAAACCACGCCGGGTCAGATAGATAGACAGACAGACAGATAGTCGGGAACGGGAGCTTATTTGACTACTTATATGAATTAAATGAGATGCTCCCCACCAGGGATTGGGTGAAGCCGGGCCGGGTCAGACAGACAGACAGATAGACAGACAGTCGGGAACGGGAGAGCTTATATGACTACTTATATGAATTAAATGAGATGCTCCCCACCAGGGACTGGGTGAAGCCGGGCCGGGTCAGCCAGACAGACAAACAGATAGTCGGGAACGGGAGAGCTTATATGACTACGTATATGAATTAAATGAGATGCTCCCCACCAGGGACTGGGTGAAGCCGGGCCGGGTCAGACAGACAGACAGACAGATAGACAGACAGACAGATAGTCGGGAACGGGAGAGCTTATATGACTACTTATATGAATTAAATGAGATGCTCCCCACCAGGGACTGGGTGAAGCCGGGCCGGGTCAGCCAGACAGACAGACAGACAGACAAACAAGCAGACAGACAGACTGATAGATAGATAGATCCCCTCCAGGGCCTGGGCGAAGCCGGGCCGGGTCAGCTAGTACTGATATATAACGAACGAACGAACAGGTCAGAGAGAGCGAGAAAAAAAGGAAGACAGAGAGAGAGAGAGGGAGAGAGAAAGGCAGAGAGAGAGAGAGAGAGAGAGAGAGAGAGAGAGAGAGAGAGAGAGAGCGAGAGAGAAAGTGAGATAGAGGCGGACGTATATAGCGTTAAAGAGAGAAATAGAGAGCAAGAGAAAGAAAGAGACATAAAAGGAGAGAGACAAAGAAACTCAGAGAGAGATAGAGAGAGAGAGAGAGAGAGAGAGAGAGAGAGAGAGAGAGAGAGAGAGAGAGAGAGCGAGAGCGAGAGACACAGAGAGACACGTGTAATATGTAATGACAAACACTATGATTATGCGCTAATGTAATTTATTCTTCTTTAGTGCACGTGGTTTGGAAAACAAATAGGACAAATGTGTATTTTAAAACAGTATTAATTAAACATAAATTTTATTTAAATTGTGGGACATTGGACTCAATCGACATGTTTGTAACTTATTGGCGACAGGAAATAAAGTTTGCATGTTCAGGAGGTAGGACACAAAGTCTGAATGTTCAGTAGACGGGACATCAAGTCTGCGTGTTCAGAAGATGGGGCATAAAGTCTGCATGTCCAGGAAATAAGACATACAGTCTGCATGTTCAGGAGAAAAAACATACAATCTGCACGTCCAGGAGATAAGACATAAAGTCTGTATGTTCAGGAATTGGCAGCTCTTCTCAATCATCTCATCCTGAAGATGCTGATTTTGCGTAAGTGTGATTGGGACAATGTCCTTTATTGACATTGGTAGCATAATGTTGGTGTGAATATGTTATTTATTATCTGGAGTACTGTGATTTCGGCTCTTGACTCAACTCATACATATGCATATAATTTTCTCATCAACATTATTATTATTTAAGAGATTGGGCTATACAACTTTGGAAACATCGATTAAGCAGTCAGAAATCACACCAGGTTAGTGATTATACTTTTAGATATCCGGTTTCTTTCATCCACGTTCTGATGACTTGGAAGTTTTTGCGCATCCAGATAATGTTGGTGTTGATCTTGTCACGTATCTGTATTTCAAAGGCAGATTTCTCAAAATCCGAACATTGTTCAATCGCGAAATACGACGCCTGTAGGAAACAAATTTACAAAATATTTGAAGAATTCCAATCGTTAAATAACAGGCGAACATACGTTTAAAGGTCGTCAAGTTAGCGAAGTTGATGGCAAACTACACGGGTCATGTCATGAGCACGGTCGCTCGCGGTTACGATGTCAGAGCTCGTCGCTAGCCATGCGAGGTAAAGACTAGACATCTGGCCCTCTGTACTCACAGGTTAAAAACATGTAATGGGGATATCACATCTCAGGCCCATAGCAGCAATCTGATCCGAGACAATATAATATTATTTATAATTATACATTAGAAGTAGAGAGCCGGTAGAGTAGTGGATAGACTCCCCCGCACCGCTCGTGTAGTGACTAGACACTCTCCTGTCCCGGTAGTATAGCGAATAGACATTCTACTGTCCCAGTAGTGTAGTGAATGGACATTCTCCTGTCCCGGTAGTGTTGAGACTGGACATTCTCCTGTCCTGGTAATGTAGTGAATAGACATTCTCCTGTCCCGGTAGTGTAGTGACTGGACATTCTCCTCTCCGGTAGTATAGTGACTAGACACTCTCATGCCCGGGTAGTATAGTGACTAGACACTCTCATGCCCGGGTAGTGTAGTGACTAGACACTCTCATGCCCGGGTAGTATAGTGACTAGACACTCTCATGCCCGGGTAGTGTAGTGACTAGACACTCTCATGCCCAGGTAGTGTAGTGACTAGACACTCTCATGCCCGGGTAGTGTAGTGACTAGACACTCTCATGCCCGGGTAGTATGGTGACTAGACACTCTCATGCCCGGGTAGTATAGTGACTAGACACTCTCATGCCCGGGTAGTGTAGTGACTAGACAATCTCATGCCCGGGTAGTGTAGTGACTAGACACTCTCCTGTCTCGGTAGTGTAGTGACTAGATAATCTCCAGCCCGGGTAGTGTCGTTACTAGACACTCTCATGCCCGGGTAGTGTAGTGACTAGACAATCTCATGCCCGGGTAGTGTAGTGACTAGACACCCTCCTGTCCCGGTAGTGTAGTGACTAGATAATCTCCAGCCCGGGTAGTGTAGTGACTAGACACTCTCCAGCCTGGGTAGTGTAGTGATAGACACTCTCATGCCCGGGTAGTGTAGTGACTAGACACTCTCCTGTCCCGGTAGTGTAGTGACTAGATAATCTCCAGCCCGGGTAGTGTAGTGACTAGACACTCTCCTGTCCAGGTAGTGTAGTGACTAGATAATCTCCAGCCCAGGTAGTGTAGTGACTAGACACTCTTATGCCAGGGTAGTGTAGTGACTAGATAATCTCCAGCCCAGGTAGTGTAGTGACTATACACTCTCATGCCCGGGTAGTGTAGTGACTAGACACTCTCATGCCCGGGTAGTGTAGTGAATAGACACTCTCATGCCCGGGTAGTATAGTGACTAGACACTCACATGCCCGGGTAGTGTAGTGAATAGACACTCTCATGCCCGGGTAGTGTGGTGACTAGACACTCTCATGCCCGGGTAGTGTAGTGACTAGATAATCTCCAGCCCGGGTAGTGTAGTGACTAGATAATCTCATGCCCGGATAGTATAGTGACTAGACACTCTCCTGTCACGGTAGTGTAGTGACTAGACACTCTCATGCCAGGGTAGTGTAGTGACTAGATAATCTCCAGCCCAGGTAGTGTAGTGACTAGACACTCTCATGCCCGGGTAGTGTAGTGACTAGACACTCTCATACCCGGGTAGTGTAGTGAATAGACACTCTCATGCCCGGGTAGTATAGTGACTAGACACTCTCATGCCCGGTTAGTGTAGTGAATAGACACTCTCATGCCCGGGTAGTGTGGTGACTAGACACTCTCATGCCCGGGTAGTGTAGTGACTAGACACTCTCATGCCCGGGTAGTGTAGTGACTAGATAATCTCCAGCCCGGGTAGTGTAGTGACTAGACACTCTCATGCCCGGGTAGTATAGTGAATAGACACTCTCATGCCAGGGTAGTATAGTGACTAGACACTCTCATGCCCGGGTAGTGTAGTGACTAGACACTCTCATGCCCGGGTAGTGTAATGCTAGTGACTAGACACTCTCCTGTCCCGGTAGTGTAGTGACTAGATAATCTCCAGCCCGGGTAGTGTAGTTACTAGACACCCTCCTGTCCCGATAGTGTAGTAACTAGACACTCCCCAGCATCGGTAGTGTAGTTACTAGACATTCTTCTGTCCCAATAGTGTAGTTATTAGACACTCTCCTGTCCCGATAGTGTAGCGACTAGACAATCTCCTGTCCCGATAGTGTAGTGACTAGACACTCTCCTGCCCGGGTAGTGTAGTGACTAGACACCCTCCTGTCCCGGTAGTGTAGTGACTAGATAATCTCCAGCCCGGGTAGTGTAGTGACTAGAAACTCTCCAGCCTGGGTAGTGTAGTGACTAGACACTCTCATGCCCGGGTAGTGTAGTGACTAGACACTCTCCTGTCCCGATAGTGTAGTGACTAGATAATCTCCAGCCCGGGTAGTGAAGTGACTAGACACTCTCCTGTCCAGGTAGTGTAGTGACTAGATAATCTCCAGCCCAGGTAGTGTAGTGACTAGACACTCTCATGCCAGGGTAGTGTAGTGACTAGATAATCTCCAGCCCAGGTAGTGTAGTGACTATACACTCTCATGCCCGGGTAGTGTAGTGACTAGACACTCTCATGCCCGGGTAGTGTAGTGAATAGACACTCTCATGCCCGGATAGTGTGGTGACTAGACACTCTCATGCCCGGGTAGTGTAGTGACTAGACACTCTCATGCCCGGGTAGTGTAGTGACTAGATAATCTCCAGCCCGGGTAGTGTAGTGACTAGATAATCTCATGCCCGGATAGTATAGTGACTAGACACTCTCCTGTCCCGGTAGTGTAGTGACTAGACACTCTCATGCCCAGGTAGTATAGTGAATAGACACTCTCATGCCAGGGTAGTATAGTGACTAGACACTCTCATGCCCGGGTAGTGTAGTGACTAGACAATCTCATGCCCGGGTAGTGTAGTGACTAGACACCCTCCTGTCCCGGTAGTGTAGTGACTAGACACTCTCATGCCCGGGTAGTGTAATGCTAGTGACTAGACACTCTCCTGTCCCGGTAGTGTAGTGACTAGATAATCTCCAGCCCGGGTAGTGTAGTTACTAGACACCCTCCTGTTCAGGTAGTGTAGTGACTAGACACGCTCCTGTCCCGATAGCGTAGTTACTAGACACTCTCCTGTCCCGATAGTGTAGTAACTAGACACTCCCCAGCATCGGTAGTGTAGTTACTAGACATTCTTCTGTCCCAATAGTGTAGTTATTAGACACTCTCCTGTCCCGATAGTGTAGCGACTAGACAATCTCCTGTCCCGATAGTGTAGTGACTAGACACTCTCCTGCCCGGGTAGTGTAGTGACTAGACACCCTCCTGTCCCGGTAGTGTAGTGACTAGATAATCTCCAGCCCGGGTAGTGTAGTGACTAGAAACTCTCCAGCCTGGGTAGTGTAGTGACTAGACACTCTCATGCCCGGGTAGTGTAGTGACTAGACACTCTCCTGTCCCGATAGTGTAGTGACTAGATAATCTCCAGCCCGGGTAGTGAAGTGACTAGACACTCTCCTGTCCAGGTAGTGTAGTGACTAGATAATCTCCAGCCCAGGTAGTGTAGTGACTAGACACTCTCATGCCAGGGTAGTGTAGTGACTAGATAATCTCCAGCCCAGGTAGTGTAGTGACTATACACTCTCATGCCCGGGTAGTGTAGTGACTAGACACTCTCATGCCCGGGTAGTGTAGTGAATAGACACTCTCATGCCCGGGTAGTATAGTGACTAGACATTCTCATGCCCGGTTAGTGTAGTGAATAGACACTCTCATGCCCGGGTAGTGTGGTGACTAGACACTCTCATGCCCGGGTAGTGTAGTGACTAGACACTCTCATGCCCGGGTAGTGTAGTGACTAGATAATCTCCAGCCCGGGTAGTGTAGTGACTAGATAATCTCATGCCCGGATAGTATAGTGACTAGACACTCTCCTGTCCCGGTAGTGTAGTGACTAGACACTCTCGTGCCCGGGTAGTGTAGTGACTAGATAATCTCCAGCCCAGGTAGTGTAGTGACTAGACACTCTCATGCCCGGGTAGTATAGTGAATAGACACTCTCATGCCAGGGTAGTATAGTGACTAGACACTCTCATGCCCGGGTAATGTAGTGACTAGACACTCTCATGCCCGGGTAGTGTAATGCTAGTGACTAGACACTCTCCTGTCCCGGTGGTGTAGTGACTAGATAATCTCCAGCCCGGGTAGTGTAGTTACTAGACACCCTCCTGTTCAGGTAGTGTAGTGACTAGACACTCTCCTGTCCCGATAGCGTAGTTACTAGACACTCTCCTGTCCCGATAGTGTAGTAACTAGACACTCCCCAGCATCGGTAGTGTAGTTACTAGACATTCTTCTGTCCCAATAGTGTAGTTACTAGATACTCTCCTGTCCCGGAAGTGTAGTTACTAGACAGTCTCCTGTCCCAGTAGTGTAGTTACTAGACACTCTCCTGTCCCGATAGTGTAGTAACTAGACACTCTCCAGCATCGTTAGTGTAGTTACTAGTCACTCTCCTGTTCCTGTAGTGTAGTGACTAGAAACTCTCTGCCCCGGTAGTGTAGTGACTAGACACTCTCCTGTCCCGGTATTGTAGTGGCTAGACATTCTCCTATCCCGGTAATGTAGTGGCTAGACACTCTAATGCACTGTAGTGAAGTGACTAGACACTCTCCTGTCCCGGTAGTGTAGTAACTAGACACTCTCCTGCCCCGCTAGTGTAGTAACTAGACACTCTCCTGTCCCAATAGTGTTGTGGCTAGACACTCTCCTGTCCCGGTAGTGTAGTAACTAGCCACTCTCCTGCCCCGCTAGTGTAGTAACTAGACACTGTCCGGTCCCGGTAGTGCTGTGACTAGACACTCTCCTGTCCCGGTATTGTAGACTAGACACTCTCCTGCCACGGTATTGTAGACTAGACACTCTCCTGTCTCGGTAGTGTAGACTAGACACTCTCCTGCCACTGTAGTGTGGACTAGTCACTCTCCTGTCTCTGTAGTGTAGACTAGACACTCTCCTGTCTCGGTAGTGTAGTGGCTAGACACACTTCTGACCTGGTAGTGTAGTGGCTAGACACTCTCCTGCTGGTCCAGTGGTCATTGGTTTGATGGGCATCGGGGATTATTCGAATGTTTATAATTCAGCTGAACTAATGTGTTGACCCATTCTAAAAGTGGTTCCAAAAAATGGCGTGAGAAACAAAGGCGGTCGATATCATACTGACCTCGTCACCCACAGAGAGTGGATCGGGCTATAAGAACATGTTCTAGGATCATATACCCAATGCACCAAAGACCTTACATTACTTGTACATTGTCGGGCAGTTAACGTCGACCCAGTGATATGTAACACATATGCGGACATACACGGGAAGTCAATAATTAATACACTTATTATAAGGACTATACTAAGTTTTGGGGAAAACGATGAAACCCACGTGGTAGCCGCGGTAGCGCAGTTGCTAGCAGGTTTGCCTGATGGTCCGATAGATATGTGTTCGAACACCACCCAGGTGGGATGTTGTATTTTCCATTGACCTGGGCTCCATGTTGCCGACAGTAAAGAAAGCAGACGTGATATCATCACATCCCTCAGCTAGTGCCAATTGGTCTACATGAAAGCACAGCACCATATACCCGGTCAGCTCTCATGTAGTATCACCTCACGGAGCCCTAAAGCTGATCAAGAGTTTATCATGTCTGTACAGGAAACTGAGACGATCACATCAATAAAAGCATTGAAAATGACGTCAAACAAACATCGCAGTCAATAAAAGCATTGAAAATGACCTCAATCAAACATCCTACTTAATACAGACATTGAAAATGACGTCAAACAAACATTCCACTCAATAAAGTCATTGAAAATGACGTCAAACAAACATCACGGTCAATAGAGACATTGAAAATGACGTCAAGCAAACATCACGGTCAATAGAGACATTGAAAATGATGTCAAATAAACATCACAGCCAATAAAGACATTGACAATGACGCAATTAATGAATAATAAATATCGATAATGGCGATAATGGCGACTGTTGAAAAAAAAAAAGCCTCAGATTGATCATAGCAAAACAAAAATTAAATAGTATTACAAGGCTTCGGCATAACACCAGCACAACATTAAAGTAACGTTGTTGAGTACAATCATCTTTCCTTGCCAACAATCTGATCTGTATTGTAGACATTTTGCAGTCACTCAAGATGAAAATCGGCACTTAAAAAAATTGCTTAAAAGTCGACAGGATCGACTTCATTGCACCGTGTTTTATCCCATATGGCGCAGTCTCTTTCCACAGTGCGGAAAACGTCGCACAAAGCATAAACTCCGTAGCTCCAGCAAAAACCCACGGAAGTCACCGAAAAAATTCACTCGTGACCCGAAGGACGAACCCACAACCTTCAGAGTCTGAGTCAAACGGCTTGATGACCTCGCCACGGAGCCTTCTATCTCCTGACTGCTACTTAAATGTTACAGGGAAATTCTGAGAAATTCACACACAGTTACGGTTACTGACATAGATGAAATGAACATTGAGGAGATGAACGTAAAGAGTCTCTGTAGGGAGTCTCTGTGGCGAAGTGGTCAAGCCGTGTGTCTCGTGCTCCGAAGGTTGTGGGTTCGATTCCGGACCGTGTCCTTCGGTTTAAGAGTTAAATGTTTCGGAGACTCCCGTGGGTCGTCGCTAAAAGCTTCGGAGTTCGTGCTTTGTGCGACGCTTTCCGCGCTGCGGAAAGAGACCGAGCCATATGGGATAAAACCCGGTGCAATGAAGACGACTTTTTTTTTAAACGTAAAGAAGATGAACATAGATAAAATGAACATACAGAAAATGAACATATAGACAATGAACATACAGAATATGAACACAGAAAAGATTAACATCGAGAAGATAGACATAGAGATGAAAGTTGTACTAAAATGCACGCTACCTAATGATTTACCTCATACATATTCATAATAAATAATTTACAATATGGCCGATCTTACTTCCTTTAGTTCCAGCTTTGTATTGAAGTATTGTACGATCTTAGGTAGAGATATGGGGCATCTTAAGTCAGGATACCTGTAGGATATACCAGTCCACTGTTAAATGACGCTGAGCACCAAGAACTACATAATAGAGGAGTCTGGTGTTAACATATACAGGAGCACCAAGAACTACATAATATACGAGCCCGGTGTTAACATATACAGGAGCACCAATAACTGCATAATATAAGAGACCAGTGTTAAATGATGCAGGAGCACCAATAACTGCATAATATAAGAGACCAGTGTTAAATGATGCAGGAGCACCAATAACTGCATAATATAAGAGACCAGTGTTAAATGATGCAGGAGCACCAATAACTGCAAAATATAAGAGACCAGTGTTAAATGATGCAGGAGCACCAAGAACTACATAATATAAGACAAAAGTTCTTAAATTGTATAGGAGCACCACGAATTGATACAGGAGCACCTAGAATTACATAATATAAGACTCCAGTATGGAATGATACAGGAGCACCAAGAATTACATGATATACGAGCCCAATGGTAAATGATGCAGGAGCACCAATAACTACATAATATAAGTGTCCACCGCCTCAGTCCATCCAACATTATTTACCTCCATACCACCGCCTCAGTCCATCCAACATTATTTCCCTCCATTCAATCGCCTCAGTCCATCCAACATTATTTCCCTCCATACAATCGCCTCAGTCCATCCAACATTATTTCCCACCATACCACCGCTTCATTTCATCCAACATTATTTCCCTCCATACCTCCGCCCCAGTTCTTCCAACATTATTTCCCTCCATACCACCGCCCCAGTTCTTCCAACATTATTTCCCTCCATACCACCGCCTCAGTCCATCCAACATTATTTCCCTCCATACAATCGCCTCAGTCCATCCAACATTATTTCCCACCATACCACCGCTTCATTTCATCCAACATTATTTCCCTCCATACCACCGCCCCAGTTCTTCCAACATTATTTCCCTCCATACAATCGCCTCAGTCCATCCAATATTATTTCCCTCCATACAATCGCCTCAATCCATCCAAGTGACGCAGAGGTGTTCCCAAGGCACCAGGGCCGGGTTATATACTGGCCAAGACCTATAGACGCGTCCTCGTCGAGCGTCATGGGCAACAGGTCCCTTCGGGGTCCTGGCTAAAGTCAATAGGATCGCCGATTCCTCCGAAGTAGGAGAGTGTCTGCCTGTACGGCGAGGAATCACCAGTCTGCACACCAGTAAGCCAGACATGGGACAACGGATAGTCACGCAAACCCCAGGTTCTGTATGACATCACACTGATGTTGGACATCAGGATGCCTTCATCCGACATACAGGACTTCGCGTTGGAGCTCAAGCCAACAAACACAAGTAAGCAAGCAGTCCATCCAACATTATTTCCCTCCATACCACCGCCCCAGTCCATCCAACATTATTTCCCTATATACCACCGCCTCAACTCCATCCAGCATTGTTATCTCCATACCACCGCATCAGTCCATCCAACATTGTGTCCCTTCATACCACCGCCTCAGTCCATCCAACATTGTGTCCCTCTATACCACCGCCTCAGTCTATCCAGCAATGTTCCCTCCATACCACCGCCTCAGTCCATCCAACATTATTTTCATCCATACCACCGCCTGAGTCCATCCAACATTATATTCATCCATACCACCGCCTCAGTCCATCCAGCATTGTTACCCTCCATGCCACCGCATCAGTCCATCCAACATTGTTTCCCTCCATACCACCGCCTCAGTCCATCCAACATTGTTTCCCTATATACCACCGCATCAGTCCACCCAGCATTGTTTCCCTTGGATTGTATATGCTTATGCTCCGGTTGATCTGTCCAATAGTCACCATGTTTTTCATTGCTTTTCTTCTCATGACACGATCAAAGAACTGTATTTATTTATGCCCAAAGCAGTATATAATGGTACACATTAGCTCTTGTTCAGGCAATCACTGCTAGTTACTCTGGCAGTCCACGGTATTCTCAGTTCATCATTACAATAGATGAATTATTAAATATACATTACATCATTAGTAGCACTAACTTATTCAATTCGAATTTCGTCATTAGTGTAAGTTTATCATTACTGTAGATACATTATTCTAAATATATCACTAGTGTAGCTTCTTCCACCCATCCATCCATCCATCATGTGCCCTGCCGATAAGCATGGGCGGTCATGTGTCGCCATCTCACTCGATCACCAGAGTCGTAGATCAGATATGTGTTTCTGTCTCGACCATGCCACGTAGCCAAGCCATCCAGGTATTTACTTCTCGGTCTTCCCCTTGGTCTCTTCCCTTCGATCTTGCCAGTTGTCAAAAATGTTTCCAATTATCTCTAGCGTAGCTAACTTATTTAATTCTAAGTTTATCATTAGTATAGCTAACTTATTATAAGTGTACCATTAGTGTAGATAACTTATTCTAAGTTTACCATTAGTGTAGATAACTTATTCTAAGTTTACCATTAGTGTAGATAACTTGTTCTAAGTTTACCATTAGTGTAGATAACTTGTTCTAAGTTTACCATTAGTGTAGATAACTTATTCTAAGTTTACCATTAGTGTAGATAACTTGTTCTAAGTTTACCATTAGTGTAGATAACTTGTTCTAAGTTTACCATTAGTGTAGCTAACTTGTTCTAAGTTTACCATTAGTGTAACTAACTTGTTCTAAGTTTATCATTAGTGTTTATAACTTTTTCTAAGTGTATCATTAGTGTAGATAACTTATTATAAGTGTATCATTAGTGTAGATAACTTATTCTAAGTGTATCATTAGTGTAGATAACTTATTCTAAGATTATCATTAGTGTAGATAACTTATTCTAAGTGTATCATTAGTGTAGCTAACTTATTCTAAGTGTATCATTAGTGTAGCTAACTTATTCTAAGTTTATCATTAGTATAGCTAACTTATTCTAAGTTTATCATTAGTGTAGCTAAGATTTTCAATTGTAAGTTTATCATTAGTGTAGCTAACTTATTCTAAGTGTATCATTAGTGTAGATAACTTATTATAAGTGTATCATTAGTGTAGATAACTTATTCTAAGTTTATCATTAGTATAGCTAACTTATTCTAAGTGTATCATTAGTGTAGCTAACTTATTATAAGTGTATCATTAGTGTAGCGAAGATTTTCAATTGTAAGTGTATCATTAGTATAGCTAACTTATTCTAAGTGTATCATTAGTATAGCTAACTTATTCTAAGTTTATCATTAGTGTAGCTAACTTATTATAAGTGTATCATTAGTGTAGCTAAGATTTTCAATTGTAAGTGTATCATTAGTATAGCTAACTTATTCTAAGTGTATCATTAGTGTAGATAACTTATTCTAAGTGTATCATTAGTGTAGATAACTTATTATAAGTGTATCATTAGTGTAGATAACTTATTCTAATTGTATCATTAGTATAGCTAACTTATTCTAAGTTTATCATTAATGTAGCTAAGATTTTCAATTGTAAGTGTATCATTAGTATAGCTAACATATTCTAAGTTTATCATTAGTGTAGATAACATATTCTAAGTTTATCATTAGTGTAGATAACATATTCTAAGTTTATCATTAGTGTAGCTAACTTATTCTAAGTTTATCATTAGGGTAGCTAACTTATTCTAAGCATATCTTTAGTGTAAATAACTTACTTAGTGTTTAGAAGATTATAATTGTCCCTGTAGAAGTCCCAGGCCAGATGTCTCCCCTTGGGGTTCATGCCTACCTGGGCAATGATGACAAAGGCATGACCTTCACTGCATAGGAAGTCATCATCTAAGAGCATGTGCAGGAAGCTGAAAGAACAAGCGCGAGTGTTACTGGTATGTGTATGACAGCAGAGGCGCGCTACCTTCAGTTCAAATAAATGAATAGTACGAGGAGAAGTTAATAATTTGCAAGAATTTAACGAAATACTGTTTTACAGTGATGCGAACCAGTCAATTTGCATGTGCTATTTCTCAACATAGGCCCCCATGCCTGGCAACACACTTGGTCAACGTGTCACCTAGTGTGACCTAGCTTGTTGACCCCTTTTAGAACGGGTTTTTGGGTGTGGCCTCAACCAGTCCTACACCTTCCCCATTACCTCGCTGTCATCTACAAATCTCTGACCCCACAAATGGCTTTCGAGTGCCCACACAAGTGGACGTCCGATGTTGCCAATTCTGGACAATATGCCGGATGGTTCATGACGTCAAATTTTAGTACATACAGTGGATCCACCGTCCAGCGGTATGAAGACGGGCGTTGCCGTGCAGCGAGAGAACTCCTTTTGAGAAAAGACTCTAGCGTTTCGATCCTATCGCGGACTTCAGTTTGTCCACTAGCATGTCACTGTATAGACAACTAGTCACAATTTTCTGGCAATACATTGATTTAGGGCCCTCTGACTCCCTCCCCCCTTTCCCCTCCCCAAACATGAATAAGATCTTGTTGTTCTTCCGCGGTACAAGCCAGTAGTGGGGCAACCAGTTTGTAATCCCTATTGTACATGGGCAAACTGCTCGATCCTCACGAGGGTATTGTTTAAGAGCCAGTTTGTGTCATGAAATAAGATTTTCCATTGCCCATACTCTTCCATCCACTTTATTTAAACAATTCCTGTTAAGTAATGACCTTCACTTGAAGAGAGGTCGTTTGTGGGTGTCTCTAGGATGCACTAGTCAAATGCAGCCAGTCAGAGAACTGGCGGGGATATGGTTGCACTTTCTGAGACAGAATTAACCTTAGACTAAGTTTTGCTTGTCATTTATGTGCCAACTATTGACAGTACATGTCTAATTCCTTAATCCAGGGGTGGGCAAACTACGGCCCGCGGTCCGCATGCGGCCCGCCAACTGCTCTTATGCGGCCCACGAGGGTATTTAGAAATAAAAATGTTTACCTCGTTTTTAAGTTATTTTGTTGAATTTTACAGAATTTCATGTACCGTTGTGATTGTTTAACATTTTCGATAAAGTGTCTTTCTAATTATCTATTTTTGTAAACAGTCATTGACCTTTGTAATGTAATGCTTCTTCTTCTTCTTTCGTTCACCTTAAATATGTCTATAACTGCAATGTTGCCTCTTGTATGAATTTAACTGTCCTTTTTAATTCACTCAGCGGCCCATAGAGTTTATCTTCCACTGTTGTCTCTCTAGGCCAGAAGGTTTGCCTAGACATGTTGTAATTTGGGCAGTCTTTGAGTATGTGTTTTGCTGTCTGCGACGCCAAACCAGTGTGCACATGGCTGATTCACCAATCTTGAATCTTGTATACATGTGGTTGCGCAATCTATTGTGTCCTGTTCTGAGGCACAGAATAATGACTTGTTCTGGTCTGTCCATAACGTTGTAGTCGTTCGTCTTGAGCAGGTTTTGGTGGCCTTCTGACTGATTTAATCATTCTTTTCTTTTGGTGGTATGTAACGGACACATCAGGCTGTTCTTCTTTTGCTCCTTCCTTAGCCAATCGATCAGTTCTGTCGTTTCCGGGTACTCCACAGTGGGGATGGTATCCACTGTATGGTGATCTTATGCTGAATGCTAAGTTCAGAAAGTAGTGTCCTTAGTACTGGCAATTTCCCAGACATCATTTCGTTTTCGTTGAGTTGAGTTTCTTGCAAGCAGCATACGCTTACCCTTTCTTCGCTCAAGATGTTCTCTAGTTCTATTGGTTTGTTACTGACTCCCTCCGCATTCCAATGCATTACTTTTAGTCTTTGTTTGGTATGGCCAGACGCTCTATTCTCAGGTTCCCTGGCTCCACATAACCTCTGAGAAGGACCTCCAGTAGCTGTGGTTTGACCCTTTCGAGGCATAGGGCCCGGCACTGCACCTGCCTGGGGGTCCAAAGCAGGGCGAGCAACATAACATGTAGCAGTAGTCGACATATTTTATTACGCGTGATTGCGTGGCATCCTGACTTCTGTGGTGCGTCACCTGGCTGGTCGCCTCTGTCCTCAGCACCTTTCCTTTGCTAGAGAAGAGTGTGGTCTTACTGGAATTTAGGTGTGTAGGTACGCACACACATATCTGCGCATGCATATACGTGCATACACATCTTGAGTGTTCTGGTTATTTCTCAGCGCCAGTGACTCGTCGCCGCCCCTTCTCCTGTTAGTTAAAACAGTCCCGCCACGAGAAGGTCAGGAGTTGGAATTTTGCTGCTTTGATGAATGCTCGAGCCATTGGGGTATTTATGCAAGGTTGGGCACTCACCCCATCCATGCCCCCGGCTACATACAGCAACATTTGGATCCATGTAATGCTAAAATGCGAATTTATCGATTTTCGTATAGATAAATATTTATCGACATGTAGAAATTTAATAAGGATGATTTATTAAAAACATATATTTCTCCGGTGAATAATATGATTTATTTTGCAAGAAAATATTAAATGTAAAAGTGTTTTGCTGTTATAAATTATTTCAGCTTTTACAATTTTCAAATTAATTTATTTGTTGTAGCAGTCTTGATATATATCTGAAATTTATTCTGAGTTTACTACTTGTTTTCCGAATATTTTATTTTCACACACAGCTGGAAGTAGATTTTGTTTCATTTCCGTTTTAAAGCTTTGTAAATTCTAACTGATCGAATTTTATTAAAACCATGAGTGTCCATAACAAACGTAATATTGAAGATGAATGCCGTATTTTTAATGATGAATGGACAACTTAGTACTGTTTTATAAAAGTTAGTAGTAAATCAGTTTGTTTGTTGTGTCGTGAGTCAGTGACTGTCTTCAAGGAGTAAAATTTAAAAAGACATTATCAAACAAAACATTCCGAATTCGGACACAAGTTAACAACCGAAGGGAGGGAAAGGAAATGCCTGGAGATCGTGAAAAATTTGGAGAAACAGCAAACTGTTTTCACTAAGCAGTCTTCAATTCAAGATGCTGCAACTGAAGCTAGTCTTGTGCTGTCACAAAGAATTGTAAAACATAACAAACCATTTTCTGATGGCGAGTTCATCAAAAGAATGTTTGCTAAATGCAGCAAACATTGTGTGTCCAGAACACACACGCACACACACAAAAACCAGATTTGACAACATTATTTTATCAAGGAGAACTGTGGTCAGACGTGTTGACAAGATAAGTGACACTTTGATGCATTAACTTCAAGATGCAAGTAAACAATTTGTGTGTTACTCTCTTGCATTGGATGCGAGTAACGATGTACATGATACTCACCAGTTATTGATGTTTATACGTGGAATAAACACTTCTTTCAAACTCACTGAAGAGTTACTGAGTGTTGAGTCACTCAAAGACACAACCACAAGCCATATATTCAATGCTGTTACTAACAGTATTGAAAGGACTTGGTTGGTTTGGAACAAAATGGGAAGTATTACAACAGACGGAGCTTGTGCTTTGACTGGAAAAAATGTAGGTATGGTAAATTTTATAAGTGATACGATTAAAGCAGAATATCCAGACCGCAGATTATTGCCACTTCACTGTGTGATTTATCAAGAAAGTCTGTGTAAAACTGTTTTGAATAGCAAGCATGTTATTGACCCAGTTGTCAGTGTCATCAACCTCATCAGATCAAGAGGGCTTAATCACAGACAGTTCAAGGCATTATTTGACGTTTTGGAAACTGAACATTCCGATGTCCTGTACCACACAAGTGTTAGATGGCTGAGTCTCGGCAAGGTGTTGAGGCGAGTGTTGGGACTCAAAGAAGAAATAGTGATGTTCCTAGAGATGAAGGGCATTGAATGTGACTTTTATACTAATATTGTCAATAAAGAGTGGAAGTTAGACTCTATGTTTGCCATTGAAATTATGGAAAAGTTAAATAAACTGAATGTCAAACTTCCGAGCAATGGTGCGTTTGCACATGAATTGTATGTACATGTAATATCATTTCAGGCAAAACTCTCATTGTTCTCCAGACAAGCAAGTGAAAAAAGATTGTGTCACTTCCCTTTGCTGAAACAAGAAACTATTTCTTGTGAAATGACCGAAAAGTACAAAGCCCAATTAGATGCATTGTTTGAGGAATTTGGATGGAAATTTCAAGCTTTCAAGAACTTAGAGCCACAGTTCAATATTCTCAGTTACCCTTTTAGTGCAGAAACTGATACAGCCACGGAGGACATACAGTTAGAGTTACTTTACTTACAAACAGATCATGACCTGAAAGAGAAATTTAACTCAGATTGTTTGCTGGATTTCAATGGATCTTTATCACAAGAATCATTTCCCAACTTGAAAAACTATGCAGCTAAATTTTTATCATTGTTTGGATCAACATACATTTCGAACAAGCATTCTCTAGCTTGAAGATCAACAAATCTAGGAATAGGTCTTTATTGTCGGACTGCAACTTGCATGCTGTCATACAAATTTCAACAAGTAAACTTGCTCCAGATTTCAAGAATATTGTCAACAAGTGCAAGCAGTTACATACATCTCATTAGAAAATCAACAATTATAGTGACAATGTAGTTGGTTTGTGTTTAAATTAAAGCCATTGATAGATAATAAAGAATGTTTTTGTCCATATTGACAGATATAATGTATAAGTGTATAAGTAAAATAAAATTGCAATAATTAGTTATTTATACTGCTTAACAACCTATAAATAATTAATTATTTAATGTGTTAGGTTGCTGTAAACAAAATAGACATTATATATATATATATATATATATATATATATATATATATATATATATATATATATATATATATATATATATATATATATATGCGGCCCGCCAATAACTTTACATTTGTCAATGCGGCCCTACGCACAAAAAGTTTGCCCTCCCCTGCCTTAATCAGTTTGTGGTTTTCATTTCTTTCAAGAGTGCCTCATATATTTTGTGTCCACTATTGAATTCTTTTCAAAGCCATCACTTATTGTCCACTATTCACATTCACGCGACAGAAGAGACTGGATACAGCATCCTTCTCACTGCAACTGAAGCTGGAGTTTGGTGAGTATGTTCTCTTCTTTGCAAAAGATGACTTTCGATATATCTATTCCTGTTCTAAATACTACAAGGCTTCTCCTACCAGAAGTTCTGAAGACTGTCACAGTACAGATTTACCGATACACTTGTTTTATCTTCCTTTTAATTCTCATGTCAAGACGTTACTTTAGGTACTTTTTAAAAGGGAAAATCACTTCCGTGTTTGATGTACTGTTTCTTGGCGCAGAAATAAGCGAATTATTCTCCATTTTAGTTAATTACCCATGTCCGTATTCCCCAAGATCTTTCCAAAACCCGTGTTATCCGATCCTCTCTTTATTCAATCAGGTCACCCATCAAAATGTTTATTTCTTAATTTCTTTTATAGCCTAGAAATCATTTTGGGGGTTTCTTGTAAAATTCTTAAATAATTGTTTCAACCTTGTCATTTGTGGTTGGGTAACAATGGATTACATTCATATTTATTTATTGTTTTCTTTTGCTGTAGTTGTAAACATTGCTGGTATCATTCTGGAATTCACTGCTTCCCATTGTATTAGTGGATAACATTAGGACCAGTAGGTGCAGGAGAGCCTGGTATATGATACCACAACATCTAACTTAAGAATGGAGGTGGAGGCAGTTAGTGCAGCTTTCCGCTGGATGGAAAATACGATACACACACATCGTGATTGTAACTGACTCAGAAAGCATGCTGAGTAGGGTGAGGACAGGCAGGCTTCGTGCAGAGTAACTTGCTTCGCTTCGGAAGTCACGGGTGACAAGCATCGTCTGGATCTTTTCTCAGGGGCATGCGGGTGTGCTGGGGAATGGACAGACAGACAAATTGGCTGGCTCGGCAAAACTTGGTGGAGTATTGATGCATGACACGGCAGACGTGGTTGTGGCCTTGTGGGAGCACGTGGACACTTTGAAGGAGCAAATGGATTACCATGGTCTGGTAAGAATGAGACAGCGAGGTGTGACAAGGGGATTTGGCTGACGCTCAACGCTCAGAGGAAAGGCGAGACGGACATATAATCAGATTGCTAATGGAACTATTAGTGTTGGAACTCTTTGCTGGCTGCTGACGATGGGGACAGAGCGCTTATGGGAATGCCCCGAATGCTGCGATGCCGGTTCCTAAATCAGTCAATCAGTCAGGGCCACCCCTCCGCTGTGGAGAGCAGTTTCATGCGTATCGCCTGAAAACAGCACTGTTTCACCTGTGCATAGAAACGGTCTTTCCCAATTCACACACAATTCTAACAATCCAGGTGCCATTTATGAAAATGTCGTTCTGTGAAAGGATGAAATTCTCCTGTCCGGGCTTCATTCTTTCTCTGCATCGCAGCTTTTCTCTTCTGGAAAGAATACCATATAATGTGCTTGTCTGCAAAGACAATAGTCTGGTTTCAGTTACCATAGCAGGCATAATTTATTGTTTAGCCCAGTGCAGCCCTGGCGTTGACTCTTTCTCTGTAAAGTGGACACAGGGCAGTTTGCAGAAATATCTGACGATTGTCTGGACACGACAGGTGACGAGGAATAATACATGGGGGTCTATAATTTATATATATCCCAATTCACACACAATTCTAACATTCAATCAATCAATCATGTGCCATGCCGGAAAGCGTGGGCGGTCATGACTCGCCATTTCACTCGATCACCAGTGTCGTGGATCAGCTCAGTGTTCCTGTCTCGTCCATGCCATGTGGCCAAGCCATCCAGGTATTTTCCTCTCGGTCTTCCTCTTGGTCTGTTCCCTTCGATCTTGCCAGCTGTCACTAAGTTCTCCAGTCCATTCTTCTCATAACATGTCCAAAAAATTTTGACTGTCTACGTCTAATTTCTCTAATCAATATACGATTTTCATTTGTCTCTTGTAGTACTTGGTCATTGGTTTTTCTATCTGTCCATGGTATTCTTTGCATTTTCCTCAGAAACCACATTTCTGCAGCCATCAGATGTTTTTCAGCTTGACTGCTCATTGTCCAAGTTTCATATCCATACAAAAGAACACGCTCTATGTATCCCCTCAACATTCTTTTTCTCGTTTCAATTGACATCTTTTTATTGGTCAGAATGTTTTTCATCTTGCTAAAGGCTACTTTCGCCATGGCGATCCTTGTTATAATCTCTTCAAGGCATCTCCCATCAGATGTTATGACTGTTCCAAGATAATTGTACCAATTCACTTGTTAAAGAATATTTCCATTTACTTGTATATTACATTGTGGCACTTCTTTCTTCCTAGTGAGGACCATAACCTGAGTCTTTTTACAATTTAATTCTAACCCCAGTTGCTCACTGTGTACAACAACCGCATCAACTAATTGTTGCAGATCCTGCTCATTGTCTGCAATCAATACTGTATCATCTGCATATCTAATGTTATTGATGTTTCGTCATCTAATGCTGATTCCATTTATATCCTCTCCATTTCTGAAAATATTTTCACTGTATAGGGAAAAAAGATCTGGAGACATTACACATCCCTGCCTAACACCTCTCTTGATAGGTTGGTATTGTCCCACTTAATTATCAATCCTTATGGCAGCTTGTTGTTTCCAATATAGGTTTTTTTATAAATCTAATGTCTTTCCCATCAATTTGTAGATCTGCAAGCATATCCATCATGTTGACATGTCTAACTCTATCAAAAGCCTTTGTGTAATCAATAAAGCAAAGATGTATATCCTTGTTTACTTCTATAGCACGTTCAATAACTGTTCGCAGCATATACACAGCATTTACTGTACCCTTTCCTTCTACAAACCCACATTGTTCTTCCCCGATTTCAGGTTGTATTTTCTTCCTCACTCTTTGCATGATAATTCGTAACAAGATCTTTGTGATGTGACTCATTATACTAATTGTTCTATGTTGATCACATTCCAAGGTTCCTGATTTCTTTGGGATTGCAATAAATACAGAATTACATAATTCAGAAGGTATATCTCCAGTATCATATAATGTGTTCAGCAGTCTGGTGACTTGCTCTAGTCCAAATTCTTCTAAAGCTTTAATTATTTCTGTTGTGATGTTATCTGCAACGGGGGCCTTGCCAGCTTTCATATGCTTAAGAACATTTCTAACCTCCATCTTCAAAATTGGCGGTCCATTATTACATCTAATATCATACTGTTCCTCTCTGTTATTATCATAAAGGTATTTCACATAATCTGTCCATACATGTAGATCTGATCTTTCTCTATTATGATTTTGCCATCTTTAGTTTTTAGACAGCCAACTGATGCACTTGTTCTTTTATTAGTAAGTTCCTGAATTCTTTTGCGCATTAATTTGGTATTTTGACTGTTGTGTTGTTTTTCAATTTCTAAGCACTTTTCTTCCAGCCATGCTTCTTTTGTCTCTTTACATAACATTCTGACTTGCCTGTGAATTTCTTCATATTTGACAAAATTATTTTTGTTGAGTCTTCTTGTTTCCAATAGGTGTCAAATTTCTTCAGTCATCCATTTCTTACGACCCATCTTCTTTAATTATGGAATAACTGTTTCTGCAGCCAAACTGATTGAATTCTTTTACATTTCCCATTGATCATCCACATCCTGGAATAATATCTCTAGATCAGACAATATTTCAAATCTGTTCTGTACTTCTATGTTGAATTTGTTTTGTATTTCCTTGTCATTACTCAATGTACACAAATCATATTTAGTGTTTCCTGTTATATACTTGACTTCCTTCAACTTTATCCTTAATGTTCCTGTGAGTAATCTGTGGTCACTATAACAATCAGCACTGGGAACTGTTTTTGCTATTGTTTGTGCGTTTCTAAATCTTCTGCTGATGAGAATGTAGTCAATCTGGTTTCTAATCCTGCTATCAGAACACCTCCATGTCCATAATCTTCTAAGGTGTTGCTTAAACCAGGTGTTTCCTACAATCATTTCCTGTTCTTATGCCCACTCTACGAGTCTGTATCCTTTTTCATTTCTCTCTCCTAAACCATAGTTTCCTACCGTGTATCTATCACCTTAATTTCCTACTTCTGCATTGAAGTCCCCTATTATGATGTTTATTTCTGAATTTTTACATTTCTTTAAGGCAAACTCTATGTCATTATAAAATTCCTCTACACTATCTTCATTGGATTCTCTAGTTGGGACACACACACACACACATACACACACACACGCACGCACGCACGCATACACGGAGAGAGAGAGAGAGAGAGAGAGAGAGAGAGAGAGAGAGAGAGAGAGAAGGCTTAAATAGAGATACTTACTAATTAAGGATCCATGGTTGGTTGGTGCATGCCATTGCGGTTAGAATAGCTTCTCTGGCTGTAGCGCTTTCAGTCTTCTTGTACATCTAAATGTGAGCACAGAGTTTGGTCAACATGAGTTTACTTAAACAACATAAGCTGCGGAATCATAAACTATTCGTCATGTAATCATACGCTACGTGTGATGTGATCATCAGCTATACGTTGTGTAGTTATATGCTATGAGTACTGTAATCGTACAGTATGTTTGATGTGTAGTATACGGTCTCCCTGGCTAAAGGCTTGCAAACGCGGTTCGTGAGCTGCTTACCAGACGTTCGAAACTCAGCTGCGACTGATTTGTGCAGCAGACTGTGTCGCGTTGTGTTATAAAGTGTTGGTATGGAAGCCGATCGTTCAGAAAGCAATGGCGAACTACTGAACGTAAAACTTGCCCAGTACATCAACAGCAGCCGAAAAATGCTGTGTTGACTGCAACGTCCTGTAAGGGATATGCAACATTTAAAAAAAAACAAAAAAAAAACAAAAAACAAAACATATGTGATGTAAGTATATAGTGTGCTTGTTATTGTATATTTTATACGTGGTGTCATCATACACTATATGTGGTGTAATTAAAAATATGAATGAGGTTATTATACATTATGTGTGACATAATTATAAACTATAAGATACGTGCAATCAGAAACTACGCGTGGTGTAGTCATAGAATTTACGTTTTATAATATATATAATATATATATATCCGGACACTTGTGTTTGACAGATGTGCGCGCCCTTACGGTCCAGGCACGTACGAGGCCCTCACCTGTGGGACTTGGCTGAACGCCTCTAAGCCGGGTCCCTTGGGTGTCAGGGTCTGGTCATCTCGCCATCTGCTCGTGGTGGCGAGGTCCTGGAGGATTTGACGCTGTGCCGCCAGCGTCTGCAACCTATCTTGTGCCAGACGTATTGGTTACCCATTCCTCTGGAATACACAAGACCTTAGGTCGAGAGAGGGGACGTGTCGTTTGGGCATCACTTTCTCTGAAGCTCTGCCCAGGCATTGTGATGGCCACATTTTGGCCACATTCCAACTCACATACTTTGGTCTGTCAGGACTGCAAGGTGCCAAACTATATATATATATATATAATAACACACAGTAATGCAGCTTTACAGAACACAGTTACGGAAACCACAGGACGTTGCGGCGGCTAGTCTTCATCAGCAAACACATATATACACAAAACACACCATATAATCACACTACATTAATACATAACGAGCTAGAGAACGTAAATAAGCCTACGACATTAATGTTATTCATACATTAACTATACTTATAACTGCAATTAAATGAACGGTCTCGTCTTGTTAATCTTCATATGTTTTTATTAGTGGTGTTTGAGTTTACTCATGATGACCAAACTATGTGTGGTGTGATTATAAACTTTGTCTTGTGTAGCCACAAACAATGCCAAGTGTAATCATACGCTATGCGTGTTGCGATCATAAATTGTGTATGGTGTAATCAGTAATCGCGAATAGTCTAAGTTTATACTAAAAGTGTTGTAATCATAAACTATGCGTAATGTAATCATAAACTATGGGTGATGCTATTGAACTCTATACTTAATGTAATCATAACAATGCGTGGTGTTATCATAAATTGTACGTATTGTAATTATAAACTATGCATGTAATCGTATACTGTATGTGTGATCTATCTTTTTGTAATAATAATTGATGTGTCATGAAAATATATGTGCTGTATTCATAAACTATGTGTAGTGTACTAATTAACAACGTGTTATGAAATATACATTACGCGGGGTGTAAACATATACCATACGTTAAGTAATAATAAACTAGGCGTGGTGTAATCATCAAATATTCGTGGTGCAATCAACAACTGCGCGTTAAGTAATCGTACTTTTCCTGGTGTGATCTTAAATTATGTGAGATGTAATCATAAGCTATTCGTGCTGTAAATAAATATACGCTATGCAAAATGTAATAATAGACTATGCGTGGTGCAGTTATAAACCTTGCACAACGTCTATTCGAACATGTCACCCATAAATGAGACAGCGCCTCGCTACAGGAACAGCTTTCGTCGTCATTTTCAGGTAACAGGTTCGAATCCCGATGTGGCAACTGCAGCTTTAAGTCTTTAAGATTTTATGCTGCCTAGCGAGTCCTGTAATATTTATTTACTTCTTCTACTTCTATAAGCGCCAATCAATACTTTTACATTTGCTTATGGGCTGTCTTAGTGGCCATATGGGTTCTCCAATTTATATTTCTGTTTTCTGCCAACATGCAGATATTCACTAAGCCAGGGTACACAACTGTAAGATGCTCTCTCATAACTTACTTCTAGAGCAAACTTCCACTCGTCCCATCCACCACTAGCTATGGCTCGGCAGTAAAATGCTTTCCTAAAGTCCGGAAGAATTCTGCATACACAGACATCAGTACAGCATGAGTGACATAGCTATTGCATTAAAAACAAGCAATGTATAAATGGTAGTAACAGTGTGCCATAATAATCTGGCACAATCCCTTAGCAAAACGTCGCCCTGGTGATATCCCGCCGGCAAAACTCTTGATCTGTAGTCGGTTCCCTACGCCATATACTTCTATGCCAAAACTTCTGACAGCAGGAAATATAAGGGAATAATCAACTGTGAGGAATTGAAGCCTGCCACACTTCACCCTTCTCAACATGCTCTCCGAGTCCGTTACAGTCAGAAGTATATGTTGTTTTGTTGTTGTTGCGTATCCCTTACGGGACGTTGCAGTCAACACCTGCATTTTTCAGCTGCTGTTGGTTTACTAGGCAAGTGTTACGTTCAGTAGTTTGCCATTGCTTTCTGAACGACCGGCTCTCATACCAGTACGTTATAACACAACACGACACGGTCTGCTGCACAAATCGGTCGCAGCTGAGCTTCGAACGCCTGGTACCTGGCTCACGAACCGCGTTCGCAAGCCTTTAGCCACGGATCTGGTATGTTCTTAGAATATCTGTAATAAACTTATATTGGTACTCCCCTTTTCCCGTCTTTTGTGTCTTACTTTTATTTGACAACAATGTTTTCCCTTTTGTGAATCTGAATAAAGAAGACAACAACCGATTTATTGATTTATTGCCTGACATATCTAGCCGCATCTTGGCTAGTACATACTGCAGACATCGACAACATAAACTAATGCAATAAGATGAATCCTTCAAGCTAAAATATACAACATACATATTCACACAGTAATTTGAATTGTCCACCACGATAATGTTAAACTGACTAACATGTCTTTTTGTTTGCACAAAGTTGGTGTTTGTAAATGAATGACAATTGCCCCTGCCAGTTTTAACATGCGACCATTACTTTTATTTCTCCACGTAATGGTTCTTAATTCCCGCATGTCAGCGTCAGACTTGTCTTCCCATTTACTAATACATTTCTGAATGGACTATTTATCAGTTGAAGTTAGTTCCATATCCGTTTCAGGACGTGGCAGCCACCCCCAGCATTTTTATCCGTTTGTGATTTCTTGGCAGGTGTATATTCTGGTGGCATATATTCTGTGATTTCCAGCTGGTTCTATAGGTCTTCTTTGATGTCCAGATGGTTCTTTAAATATTCTTTGATGTCAAGCTGATTCTTTAAGTATTCATTGATGTCCAGCTGGTTCTTTAAGTATTCTTTGATGTCCAGCTGGTTCTTTAAGTATTCTTTGATGTCCAGCTGGTTCTTTAAGTATTCTATGATGTCCAACTGGTTCTATAACTATTCTTTAATGTCCAGCTGGTTCTATAAGTGTTCTTTATACGCCTCGTGACCAAATCATAAGCGTGTCTATATCAGGCGGAGGTAAGCTTCCGCCTTGCTTAGCCAGTAAGTCAGCCTCTACTTCCGCCTTGCTTAGCCAGTCTGTCAGCCCGTACGTCCGTCTTTCTTAGCTAGTCTGTTAGTCTCTACTCCCGCCTTGCTTAGGCAGTCTGTTAAGCTTTATTTCCGCCCTGCATAGTCAGTCTGTCAGTCTCTACTTCCACCCTGCATAGTCAGTCTGTCGTCCTCTACATTTGCCCTGCTCAGCCAGCATGTCAGCCTCTACTTCCACCCTGCTCAGCCAGTATGTCAGCCTCTACTTCCGCTCTGCTCAGCCAGTCTGTCAGCCTCTACTTCCGCCCTGCATAGCCAGTCTGTCGTCCTCTACTTTTGCCCTGCTCAGCCAGGATGTCAGTCTCTACTTCCGCCCTGCTCAGCCAGTATGTCAGTCTCTACTTCCGCCCTGCTCAGCCAGTATGTCAGTCTCTACTTCCGCCCTGCTCAGCCAGTATGTCAGTCTCTACTTCCGCCCTGCTCAGCCAGTCTGACAGCCTCTACTTCCACCCTGCTTATCCAGTCTGTCAGTCTCTACATGTCCAGCATACTGCCAAGTGATGGCATCCATTGTGTTGCAGCTCTTTCAGATTTCTGCCATAGTCCATGGAGTGCTACTCTTAGGTCTGCACGTTCTTCCCTGCTTTTACTCTTCAGCATTGAGGCAAGCGACTTCGCATCTGTGAGAAATTGTATGTGGGAAATTTGTGATCCAGCAAGATGGGCTGTATTAGAGATAGTGTAAGGGCAGTTTGTGAGCCAGCAAGATGGCTGTAACAGAGAGATGGTATATGGGCAGTTTGTGAGCCAGCAAGATGGCTGTAATAGAGAAATGGTATACGGGCAGTTTGTGAGCCAGCAAGATGGGCTGTATTAGAAATAGTGTAAGGGCAGTTTGTGAGCCAGCAAGATGGACTGTAATAGAGAGATTGTATAAGGGTAGTTTGTGAGCCAGCAAGATGGGGTGTAATAGAGAGATGGTATAAGTTCAGTTTGTGATCCAGCAAGATGGGCTGTATTAGAGATAGTGTAAGGGCAGTTTGTGAGCCAGCAAGATGGGGTGTAATAGAGAGATAGTATAAGGGCAGTGTCGTAGTAATCCTTTAGTGTCGTCCCTGGAGTGAGGGGAATCAACACCCACAATTTTATTAACCCAATATTATTGTCCTAGAGAAACCACAAAAATCCATCCACAAAACTCCTTCAGTCTGTTGACACCTCTTTCTTATTCTCATTCACCCCTGGATCATGCCCCCTCTCATGCTTCCCCAACACAACATACTCAACAACTCTAGCTTCAACAAATAAATAAAAGAAATAATTTATTAAAGCAAAGAGTATGTTTGTGAGAAGTGTGTGTGTGTAATGTGTAGAATGTATGTCGAATATTCTAAGGTGTATGTAGAATCAGACCAGTGAATCAGGAGCAAAGTCTGTTACATCAGTGTGCTGAGCACACCACAGCACCATGTATTCCGGACAGAACACCTCACCCAGAAGATGTTTCTCCGGCCACGTGACGACTTTCTCCGACAACTCTCAAACAAACAGGATGCTGGTCATCAGATAGACACTGTTCGATATTGGTCTTCACTCTAACAAACACTGTGTATTTACTCTGTTCAATAATGTTTGTTGATCAGAGAATCTTTCAATAACTTAAATGTCACTTGGGAAAATCTAACTGTTCATAAGTCACTGGTTATGCGATTTCCCCCATCTTAAAAAAAAAAACAACTTATTAATGTTCTAGGTATATGAGTTATGAATCTTCGGCGATGAAGCTTATCACTCAAGAAAAACAACACTTATGTTCATCAAGTCCGGCTCAGCAGAAGCCAGGTTTCTGTAGACCAACTAGGTTCTGAGACCAGTGTAAAAGCCTCTCAGTAACCTCTGTCTTCAATTCGTGAGCCATCATTTTGTATAACTTTGATACTGCTTCTTGGTAATATATCGTCGCACACTCAAATGGACCTGTAAGTGGAACCTGTAGAACAGAGAATCCCCTGGTAAGAGCAACTCAATTCTGACCTTAATTAGGTGAGTGTAGGCCGATAGCAGCACTCAGATCTATAACAGAGAACCGAACTCTGTTATACGGCCAAATAGCTCATCACATTGGTCTGAGACGTGGAAACACAAGGAAAGATTAAAGGAAACGGGTAGAAACCCAGCAGATGCCCTACTGGAAGATCCTACCATTTCACATTCCCATCATCCCTCCCAACCATCCTCAATCTCTCTAATTATTATCCCATTACATTGTCCTTAACTCCCTGAGTTAAATGATATATCACACAAGCTTGTTAAAGATACACAATAGGCTACTAGTGCCGACGCTCCTATAATACTTTCTAAACAGCACTTATAGAACATTCTATCACCGCACCTATAATACATTATATCACCGCACAGTACTGTACTCTATTCCTAATCATACTCTAAGTTAGATATGATTAATATAATACCATATGGCCTATTCCGGTTGATGATTGAGACTATGCAATCACATACTGGATCTATGTCCGCCAATAAATATCAACACTTTGACACTATAGTCTCTTTCAATTAACACAACTCGGAATACTGCGCCGATCTTTAACACTTCAGAACCTTTGGTCGACTCACTCCAACTTGTTTACCGCAACTGGTTTTAAATCGGGGCTTGATTGACGTCACCATAAAGTCTAGACGCTGATCAGTCCAGATTCTGGCTTTCTCCCTGTTTTAGACTGACTGGAATCACCTCGCCGTCTAGTTTGCTTTCATCGGGGAAATCTTTGCCTCGTACAACAAAAGTCCTGTCTGTCTGTGAACCAGGGGATTTTCCCCCACATCACAGAATCCAACCGACGTCTGTCCAGACATTCCATCTACTACTTCAAAGGCTGGCTACCGCCTTGCAGACGGATGGCGCCATTGTTCGTTTCTCGGGCAACAACTTGTTAACAAAATGCCGACCGGGTGTAGACATTTGACACGACTTATTTTGTTCCTCAGTCCCCTTCTCATCAAAGGGTTGCCGGTGTTTGTGTAGACGAATGTCTCTTTCTGTCATCGATCGAATCTATCAAATTTTTCGTGACAGGCAGTTTGTGAGCCAGCAAGATGGGGTGTAATAGAGAGATAGTTTAAAAGCAGTTTGTGAGCCAGCAAGATGGGGTGTATTAGAGAGATAGTATAAGGGAAGTTTGTGAGCCAGCAAGATGGAGTGTAATAGAGAGATAGTATAAAAGCAGTTTGTGAGCCAAGATGGGGTGTAATAGAGAGATAGTATAAAAGCAGTTTGTGAGCCAGCAAGATGGGGTGTAATAGAGAGATAGTATAAAAGCAGTTTGTGAGCCAGCAAGATGGAGTGTAATAGAGAGATAGTATAAGGGCAGTTTGTGAGCCAGCAAGATGGGCTGAGAAAGATAGTATAAGGACACTTTGTGAGCCAGCAAGATAAGCTGTCCCTGAAAGATAGTATGAAGCAATTTTGTGAATTGGCAACCTGGGCTGTTTTGATAAAGAGGTCGACAAATGCACATCATGATAGATGAGTTGTCAGGAAAGCACGGTAGGCGATCATGGTTGGGAATTATCAAGGACACAGAGCGCAGCTGTTCATGGAGGAACCTGCTTACCTGGGTCATGCTCAATGCCACGTGATGATGACATATACATAAGGTAGACTGTCACAGTCCTATAGTATTATTGTTGGCCGACTACTAGGAAACACTAGACACGCTGCAAAAAGCCATCAAGAATAATCTACCCGGCATGCTTTCTCGCAGTGTGATTTTGTTGCACGATAATGCTCGTCCGCATGTTGCAAAGATTGTGCAGGAAGCATTAGCTTGGAAGAAGTAGGCAATTCTGCAACATCCAGCCTATAGTCCAGATTTGTCACCATGTGATTTTCATTTGATCGGACCTCTAAAAAGAAAGCTCTCAAGGGGCAACGATTTCACACAGGTGCAGACATAATGAAGGCGGTAAACACTTTGTTCAGTGAGCAACCACAATCCTTTTTTTTGTGGATGGCATTCGCCGGCTACCTAAGTAATGGGATGCTTGCCTGATTGCCTGTGGCGACTTCTTCTGACCAACCCATGGTGCAAAATTCATTCAAAATAAATGCTTTGTTTAATTCTACCACACCTGTTACTGTTTCTTTCATGCTTTTGTAATTAAGCCATTGGAATGGCTTTCAAATGAACGATATATATATATATATATATATATATATATATATATATATATATATATATATATATATATATATATATATATATATATATGACAACAGCTCAGAATCAGGCAGAAATTAGAATCAGTTAGAAAAGGTTAACATAGTTCAAGGACACAGACGAGTGTTGATAGTCAACAACAACTCCTATGAAGTGGTCGGGGGCATGAGTGATTTAAAGTGAGAACGGACAGAAAGTGGAAGAGACTTGTTAGTGTGTGTTGGACATTCGACGGAGAGGGACACTAGACTGAGAGTTAGACTGTGCAGCGTGGTATGGACATAATTATGTGGACGAGTAATAGGTAGCAAAATTAGTGACTGACAATAAACCCCATCGATAATGTTACATTAAATTGTGTCAAGGATTTGGGCATCATGACTGAAGTGTAATAACCGGTGCTGATGTATGGTTACGGTATAAACGCAGAGTTGAGCTAGAGTATTTGGATAACCTCGCTTATTTATTAAATCGGGTTTGGTGTAATATAATATTGTATGGAAAATAAAATGTATTATTTCCTGATATTGGAGTATAGTATATCCATAAGACTGACTATTTGTCAGTCCTACGCTTAGTGAACTCATAGTTAACGTTTGAGTGCTTGGAATAATAAATCCATGACAGATAATATGTACACTACTGTACTCACTATCACGTGGTGACCACATATACATAAGCTAGAGCACTATTGTAGGCATTGCCAGTTACTTACGTGTTCGTCGTGGGGTCACCCATCAGCTGTTGATACTGTGTTATCGACTCACTCACGCACGCCTCAATACCGTAATAACATGACAGTTGTACAATCAGTATCTGCGTCAATCTTGAAATGTGAACATGAAAACAGGAAAACTAAACTTAAGGGAAGAACATAAAAACCCACAAACATATTACCCAATTATTTCACAGGTTAATGAAGTAAAAATGAATAATAGTTAGTTAGTTAGTTAGTTAGTTAATTAGTTAGTTAATTAGTTAGTTAATTAATTAGTTAATTAGTTAGTTAATTAGTTAGTTAGTTAATTAGTTAGTTAGTTAGTTAGTTAGTTAGTTAGTCGACAGATCATCCTCACTGCACATCGAACCATTCACTCCATAAGTGCTCGGATCCCCCCTCAGCAAATCCCGCGGCGTGTAGCGGCTAACGACACCAGTTCTGTGTTGGTTTATCAATATTATTTGGCTTCCTGCGTAGTGTTCTTGTTTGGCAACACCTCTTTTAATTTGCTGATCTCGCAGGCTGCCCATGGTTGTAGATTCACAGTCATCACTTGGTTCTCGCAAAAGTCTTACTTCTCGTAGAGCATTCAGAATGTCAGCCTGGTCCATGGCGCGTCCGCCTTCCACAGTAGCTTTACCTGCGAGCTTGTGACCCCGCTCATTTACTTGTACTTCTGCATGCCCTGGCACGAAGATGACACTAATCTTTGTCAGCCGAGGCCGCTCCAGAGACAGCTACAACTCTCTTCGGATTCCCCCCATCTTTATCCTCATGAGCATACTCATTGAGTCGCTAAGGAAACATGCCCTATTGAATGTCTGTGTCTCGAGCCATGTTATTGTTTTACTTACTGCCATAACTTCCATAGTCAGGCTACTTGTGGTCTCAACAAAAGCACCAGAGTCCTCCTTCACAATTCTCCCTCCGGCCAGCGTCGTGAAGGCCCATGAGCTTCTCACATGTCGGACGACTGACCCATCTGTGTAGATGACAGCATCACTGTCTAACGAATTCTCGAAAATCAACGCTTCTACTTCCGCCTCCACAGCAGCCGGATTTTCTTGTCTGCATTTTCTGTTAGGTGGATGCAAACTGAAAGGGACGTACAGAAATCTGTTGGCACTTGTACCCACTCCTCGCCAGGTTCTAAGTCCTCCAGTAAACACACCATTGGAAGAACGTCTTCGGGTTGACCCATCCACGACCCTCCTCTGTGTAACCTGCTGCCCTTCACCTTCCTAATTTCACTATGCAGTGGATGTTGTGTGTTTGCGTTGACTCTGAGGTAGGCACGTGCTCTGCAAATTTGTAGTCTGTCTTCAATGGTTGGAAAATCAAGAAGGTAGCGCATCGCCCTGCAAGCTGTATCTCTTGTACATCCAAGAATAATGCGCATAGCTTCGTTTTGTATCCTTTCCATCCTTTCTATCTGCTTACGACTGAGAGTCAGGATTGCCATCGCATACTCAAAAACAGACATAACCAGCCCCTCATATAGGAGGCATAGATGGCGCTGCTCACAGTTTGCTGCCGCCTTCATGCGCATCGCAGCCAAACCCCACTTGGCCTTTGATATCACCTGGTCTATGTGCTCGTTATAAGAAAGGCTTTGATCAAAACGTATCCCCAGGTAATTCATTGCCTGCGTTCTTTCCACCGTCTCTGAACACAGATTGACAGTTGGTATTGGAGTGTTGACAATGTGATTATTCAAAGAGAACCATGTCACTGTTGCCTTTGTTGGGTTAACCATTGTCTCAGCTTCAGCACACCAAGTTCTTATGCGTTTGAGTTCGGTTTGCAGTTCCTCTGCAACCTGATTTCTATCCTTACCCTAACGATACACTAAAGCATCGGCATATGTCGGCATATGACAATGTCCTGCCAGGTCCAGTGATCTGCTCACTGGTGATTCTCACTGTGTAGGCGTTGAACAGTACCGGAGATAATGGTGATCCCTGTGGTAGGCCAGGATATATTGTTGTTGGTTCTGAAGTCCAACTGCCACATCTAAAAACTACTTTCCGTTGGAATAGGGCTGCAGCGATCCAACTAATGAGGAACAAACTTATCTTGAGCTCAAGAAGCTGAAGCATTAGAAAATCCAATGGGACTCTGTTGTAAACGTCCTCAATATCAATCGCCGCAGCAAAGGTTTCAATGCCTGAGTGGAAACCTTCATAAACATCATGGGCAAAAACTGCTGCATTGGTCCAGGTTTCTCTTTTCGGACGGTACCCTCCCAGGGTAGGCGGGAAAACACCTTGCTTCTCTAGCTGGCTTGATATTTTTCTGACAATTAACTTCTCCAGCAGCTTGCAGCAGATTGTATTCTGCATGGTGATTACTCGATATCACTGAATTTTTGTGTGGTCTTTGACAGGCTTCGGCAAGGGAATCAAATGGCTGTGTAACCACTCCTCCTTGATGCTAGCACTCCCTATACTGTTATTGTACATGTCTGTTAGTTTCTCTAGCTCGTTGTCGGTACACCTATTGATATCGTCATATCTTATGCCATCTGGCACTGGAGCGCTGTTTTTTTTTTGTCGTTTATGCACAGCCGATTTCTTTCACTGTCACTGTGTCTTCATCGGAAATGTTCTGGGCCTTACACCTGTCTGAGGTGACCTTCTTGGCAAGATTTCGGCCCCTCATGTCTGTCTGGTTGCTCTGCTCTAGATAGCGTTCGAAGAGGGCTTTGCACTTGTTCTCGTCAGTTCTCTGCTTGATGAGGTCAGCACCTTGGAAGTCAGAAATTCTCTTATTGTTGACTACCCCACTCATGCTTTTATGTAGTCGCCAGAACAATTTCAGTGACTTGTCTGTGCTTATACCTCTGCCCATTATGCACCTTTAACCACCTTAACCAGTTTGTTTTTAAATAGATTACTTTTATGTGCATCTCTCTTTCTAGGTGCACGCAGGGACAAGGATGGGCAACTCTGTTGTTCTTGGCATTTTGCCATTTCTCTACAGCGTTACGCTTATCCATCCAGGCCTTCTCCACCTCTAAATTCCACCCAGGTGGCTGCTACCAGCTGTTTTTCCTGCCCTGAAACTTTCTGCGCTTGTCTTGCATTATTTTACTCACCACATCTTGCCCTGTACTATCATACTGGAAAGTCTAGACCCTTGACGTGTGCTGCCTGGTTATGCCTTTCTCCACCAATATGCTGTAAGGGTGGTGGTCGCTGCCGTGGTACCCTAAAACACCCCATCTACACAATATAGTGAGTGAAGGAGAAACCAGCGCCAGATCTATAGCACTGTTCTCATCACCTGGGCTGCTAGCTGTCCTGGTGACACAGCCACTGTTGATACAAACCAGGTCAATGGTTTCAAGTGCAGTCTCAAGCTCCTCCCCCTGTGTGTTGGGGGAAATGGTTCCCCATGATCTGCCTTTAGCGTTGAAATCGCCACAGAAAATGACATTTAAAAAACCATACAGAGAACGAAGGAAAATGTTCCCCAAGAAACAGCTGCAACCATACATTGAACGAAGGAATCGGTCCTCCAGGAAGCAACAACTGAAACCATACAGAGAACGAAGAAAACAGTCCTTCAGGAAGTAACTGAAACCATACAGTTAACGAAGGAAACAGTCCTCCAGGAAGCAACACCTGGAACCATGCAGTGAACGAAGGAAAATATCCCCCAAGAAACATCTGCAACCATACATTGAACGAAGGAAAATGTCCCCCAAGAAATAGCTTAAGCCATACAGCGAACGAAAGAAAGTGTCCCCCAAGAAATTGCTTAAGCCATACAGCGAACGAAAGAAAGTGTCCCCCAAGAACTAGCTTAAGCCATACAGTGAACGAAAGAAAATGTCCCCCAAGAAATAGCTTAAGCCATACATTGAACGAAGGAAAATAAGCTCCAGGAAGCAACTAAAACCATACAGTGATTCGATCTAGAAGTCAAGATTAACTAGACCCGTTACGGGGAGACTAGGTGTCATCTGCAAACTGAATGGAACAAGAGCAATGGGAAGGCAAAGAGATACATATCCGACTGGCTTGGACATATAACATAATCGGATCTAGAGCACGACCCTGACCCAACTGGCTTGGAAACATAACATAATCGGATCTAGAGCACGACCCTGACCCGACTGACTTGGACATATAACATAATCGGATCTAGAGCACGACCCTGACCCGACTGGCTTGGAAACATAACATAATCGGATCTAGAGCACGACCCTGACCCGACTGGCTTGGACATATAACATAATCGGATCTAGAGCACGACCCTGACCCGACTGGCTTGGAAACATAACATAATCGGATCTAGAGCACGACCCTGACCCGACTGGCTTGGAAACATAACATAATTGGATCTAGAGCACGACCCTGACCCGACTGGCTTGGACATATAACATAATCGGATCTAGAGCACGACCCTGACCCGACTGGCTTGGAAACATAACATAATCGGATCTAGAGCACGACCCTGACCCGACTGGCTTGGACATATAACATAATCGGATCTAGAGCACGACCCTGACCCGACTGGCTTGGAAACATAACATAATCGGATCTAGAGCACGACCCTGACACGACTAACTTGGACATATAACATAATCGGATCTAGAGCACGACCCTGACCCGACTGGCTTGGAAACATAACATAATCGGATCTAGAGCACGACCCTGACCCGACTGGCTTGGACATATAACATAATCGGATCTAGAGCACGACCCTGACCCGACTGGCTTGGAAACATAACATAATCGGATCTAGAACACGACCCTGACTACTCATTCTGATGATGGTATGAGATTGCGACCTATGACCGCGCATGCTTATATATATGGCACATGATGATAATAAAATAATGTAATTAAGTTATTTCTAGAACATACAATAATTCGTCTTCTGCATTCACTTTCAGACATCAAAATGAATACATCAAATGGCACAAGTCAGCTAGAGCTTCAAAGAGTCATCAAAAGACATTTGAAACAATTTTTATTTTGCGTTCGCTCGCTTTTGAAGTGAAGTGTAGTCCATACACAAGCTAATACGTTTAGTGCACTAGACTTATTTTTGCGTGTGGATGAGCTTTCCCTGTTATTAGTGCCCCCCGCCATCAGACGAACCCACTCCGTCTTCAGAGATACTTGCTACAACCCAAAATCAAGGGCGAGAAGTCAACATTTTAGTCCAACTAACCGGTTTTGTTATCTACCCATTACCTCGACATCAACACGCCCGTACTAATTCTTGTAAAATCTCTGTGGAGATGTCAGCAAACTCAAGTTGATCGCTGGTTTCTATGGATATATTGTACTGACATATGGAGGTAAAACTGAGAGAAGAATTATTTTATTTTCTTGAAATTAATGTAAGTTTTTGTAGATCAGGAAAAGGCTTTCGACAGACTAGACAGATACAAATTATGGACCATCCTTGAAGACTATGGAATACAAGGGCAACTGCTAGAAAACATCATAGCCATGTACCACTCGAGCCGAAGTGCAGTAAGAACACAAGAAGGTATATCAGATATGTTCACAGTCAATACAGGAGTGAGGCACGGATGTGTACTCTCTCCCCTGCTATTTAATATCTACATGGACATAATTTCCAAAGAAGCAAGTCTCGACAGAACAGATTCAGAAAATTTAGAACTCTTTACTCCAGATGAAACAACTGATCAACAGGAAATAAATGAACTTCTATTTGCAGTGCTTGTTTTATAGCGACGAGGGCAGACTGCAAAATCATATTAATAATCTGAGTTTAACATGCAGGAGATACAATATGAGTATAAATGCAGTCAAAACCGAAGTAATGCAAGTTAGCAGATCGCCGGGCCCACTAAGTATACAGATAAATAGCACAACTCTGAAACAAGTTAAACAATTCAAATATCTTGGAAGTATGATCACAGAAGATGGCAGATTGGACAGAGAAATCGAAATCAGATGTCAAAAAGCTAGTGCACTTACACATCAACTATCACCCTTACTGAAACATCCAAATATACCCATGTCCGCAAAACGACAGATAATAAACAACATATTGACACCAACCCTACGCTACCAATCTAAAACACGGACTTTATCCAAATTACACCTTCGCAAAATCAACACCTGCGAAATCAGATGCCTGAGGAGAGCTGCCAACTTAACAATCCGAGACCGGGTAAGTAATGATGTAATTAGACAGACAGTAAGATCAACACCCTGTGCCACATTTATTGAAAGACAGAAGATCAAGTGGTTTGGCCATGTCGTTAGAATTCAACACCAGCAACTACCATTCTGACCTTACATCAATGATCATCTGCGACCAGACTAAGAGGACGTCCAAGAAGAAAATGGATTGACGACATCAAAGACATTGTACAATCACACGGAATTGATTGATTGATTGATTGATGTAGGAATCGACATCACGGCATTCGGGGCATTCCCATTAGTGCTCCGTCCCCATCCTCAGCAGCCAGCGAAGAGTTCCAACACTAATAGTACCAGTAGCAATCTGATTATAAGTCCGTCTCGCCTTTCCTCTGAGCGTTGAGCGTCGGCCAGATCCCCTCGTCACTCCTCGTTGTCTCATTCTTGCCAGACCATGGTAATCCATTTGCTCCTCCGAGGTGTGCACGTGCTCCCACAAGGCCGCAACCACGTCTGCCTTATCATGCATCAATACTCCACCAAGTTTTGCAGAGCCAGCCAATCTGTCCGCCTGTTCATTCCCCAGCACGCCGGCATGCCCCGGAGAACAGATCCAGGCAATGCTTGTCACCCGTGACCTCCGAAGCGAAGCAAGCCACTCCGCACGAAGCCTGCCCGTCCTCACCCTCGTCAGCAAGCTTTCTGAGTCAGTTACAATCACGATGTATGTGTGTGTCGTATTCTCCATCCAGTGGAGAGCCGCAGTGACTGCCTCCACCTCCATTCTTAAGCTGGATGTTGTGGTATCAATCACACGGAATGACACTATCCAGTGCCGCCCACCGGGCGCTGGAGCGCAAATTATTCCTCCGCATGACGCTTGACGACAGAAGTGGAAGATGATGATGATGATATACCAGTTTATGCAAGATGGATGGCATGCATTATTAATGCCGTGATGATGTCATGAAAACCGTAAACTGATTCAAGAAATTTAGATTTGACAGTCAACATCTTTGTGCGCACGCTATAAGAAGAAATAAACTAAAAACCTTTGTGCTTGCTTGCTTGCTTGCTTGTGTTCGCTGGCTGTGAACTCCAGCACAAAGTCCTGTATGTCGAATGAAAACATCCTGTTGTCCAACATCAGTGTGATGTCATATCGGACTGAGGTGTGTGTGGGTATCTGTGGTCCCATGTCTGGCTTATTGGTGTGCAGACTGGTGGTTCCTCGCCGTACAGGCAGACACTCTACGACTTCGGAGTTAAAAACTTTTGTAACAACTGGGAAGATTGAGGAGAGAAGGAAACATCGAAGATAGAACTATGTGATGGCTTGAACAAATGACGTAATCGAGACAAGATAGCAGGGTCGATCCACGAATTTGGCGATCACGTGAGAATGCGAAACATGACCGCCCACGCTTACCGGCATGCTACATGTTGATGGTGATGATTATAATGGCGATTATAATTTAATCTATACATTATCATTGGTTTATATACACTTAAACATTACACACCAGTCAAAAGTTTGTTATTATCAGCATTTAACAAACATGTGTACGAAGAATAAGACTCACATTTCGGACTGATTGCTGGAGATTTTGTCAATTCCAAAGTACTCGAAACTATTCTGTAGTTTTTCCCTCATGAACTTCTGTACACAAGTCAATATGAATATATTACATACAGATGCAACATTACATTCAATCCAGTCTACAGAAACATGACATACACGAGGAGGAGGAGGACGAGGAGGAGGAGGAGGAGGAGGAGAAGGAGGAGGAGAAGGAGAACGAGTTGGTGAAGAGAAAAAAGGAGGCCAAGATGGAGGAATATGAGGAAGCGAAGAGAAGGAGGAGGAAAAAGAGGAGGTGAGGTGAGAAGAAGAAGAAGGAGAAGAAGAAGAAGAAGTTAAGAAGGGTTAAGAAGGGTTTAAAATTAAAAGTTCATTTAACACTACATTTTTAATCAGTTTCGAAAATCGCAATTAATGTAATTAATTTACAATTGTAACTATTCTTTATAACCAGTTACTTAAGTTTAGATTCCAGTTTATCAATGTCTAGGCACAAATCTGTCGTGCCCAAAGTCATAAACACCGCTAGGTTACTGTCGGTGAGTCTGGAACGTTGCTTGTTTTCTTTTTTTTTGTAACGATCATTGCGGTAAATGACTGCTCGTATCTGTAAGTCGAACCAAAACGACAAATGTATCTCTGGGCGAATTAACGCAAGTGTTCAAATTGTTCGACAGGCAATAGTCGCCAGAAAGAAATCATATGATCAGCTGAAGGTGAAGCAGGCTGCTTTAGAAAGTTACATCTCAGTGCAGAATTGCATTTCAAATCAATTACTTCGCGCTGAATATTTTGCTGTAATTGACGGAGCTTGGCATCTGGAAATACCTACGGATTTATGAAGAGGGCAAAATTATCCTCTTCTATTGTGAAATCTTGCAATCTCAGCTGAAATTTATCCAGAAGACTTTCAACATTTACTTTGTACTGTAACAAGTAGCATTTCTTTTCCACCACAAGCGTCTTCAGAGTTGGAAACCCCTCTGAAGTCCCCTCAGTCAGCTGTCTGATAAACAGGTGTAGTATCATTTTAAATGAAAAAATATCACCGCACAAATTTGTGAATAATTTGTGTTCCCCCCCCCCCCCCCTGGATCCTTGCATTTAAAGAGTTTAGATGAGACGTGATGTCCACCAGAAATGCCAGGTCATTAAGCTATTCACCGTTCAGCAAACATTCCCGTTCTGTAGGCAATTCATTTATTTCAGACAGAAACAGATAGACACTATTTTCAGTGCCCAGAAACGTGACAGACCTTTCTCTTTAGATAGCCATCTGACATAACAGTGTAACAGTAGCTCACCGTATTCTTAGTTCAGATGCGATAGAAACTGTCTGAACTCAGGCCTGTTCAGCGCCTTACTTCGAATTTTGCTCACACATCATTGAACAACATTGATAACATGTTTCAGATTTAATATATTTCCACACAGAGCTTCTTGGTGAATGATACAATGATATTTTAATATAATGCGGCCAAGAAACTGTCCCAATAATGCTAGACATCCAGACTTTTTACCAGTCAAAGCCGGAGCACCGTAGTTGTATACACTGTCCACTTTGGTCCATTCTATGTTGTTTTTCTTTACACACACAACTTCAAAGTTTCAAACAGATCAGTCCCTTTGGTAGTTGCATGCATCGATTCAAGTCCTAGAAGTTCTTCAATGACTTCAAATTTATCGTTTATTGCTCGAACAAAAACTGCGACCTGAGCTGTGTCAGAAATGTCAGTGGATTCATCCATTGCCAATGACAAAAAAATTTACAATTTTACAACAGAAGAGTGACTTCGTACAACACAACGACAGCACTCTTGCTCTGTTCGTTAGCCTTGGTGAAAAATGACTGCTGCCTAGTCAGAGAACTTTCTTTTTTTAGCTATTAAATCTTTTCTTAACTTCGAACTGAAGTGTCGTTCCAGATTAAATTGTTTTGTAACAGAAACACAACATCCGCAAATTAAGCAAACTGGTGTACCACTACGGCTAGGCATAAACATAAATTTCCAAGTCCAATCGTCGTTGAATTCACGACAAGAACGTCTTCACATTTTCGCTTTTTACCATTGTTTGATTTTAGATTTTCCACACACATGCTTATAGGTTTTAACGGTACATTTGTATTTGATTTAAAAAAAAAAATCTAATTTCAAGACAATACTACCGACTTTGCTAAACAGTTGTAACAGACGACAACATGGCGCCTTGCGCACTCTGATTGGTCGACAAGGCTGGGATATGGGAACTTCATAACGTTTCGTCACGAACTGCACAGACGCATTCGATAATATCTGAGCGTAACAACCACGAGCAGATTAAATTATGGCGAGCTGACTGGGCGCTCTGAGTGCATTTTTGAAATTATTAAAATATATTATATTAAATATTTAGGCCTCGCGTGCCACTTTCTGACAGCTGGCGGACCACAAGTGGCCCGCGGGCCGTGGTTTGGGAACCTCTGCTGCATTGTTCTTCACATAAGGCATTGTATTGGCACCTTGCCGTCTTGACAGACCATAGTTTGTTACATTGTGCTACAAAACAGGCATAATATCAGTTATCAGTTATCAGTTGGAGTATCTTCGTTGCACTCCGGACATGTCCATAGGTGCTCAGATCCTCCCCCCACCCCCCAGCATATTCATCAGCGTCCGGTGGCTAATAGTGCCAGTTCTGTGTTGGTTGACGAGGCGCTTTGTTTTCCCGATGTACCTCTCGCGTCTGGCTGTGCCGATTCTTACTCCCAGGTCTTTCCTCCTGGACAGCGATGTGGAATCACTGACGTCAAAGTCCTCTGTTCTCGCCATATCTTTAAGGACGTTAATAACATCGGCACGATCCATGGGCTGGCCATCTACAGGGGGTGCAGAGCCAGCCAGTTTGTCAGCTCGTTCATTTCCCTCGACTCCCGCATGTCCCGGGACGAAGATGAAGGTGACTTTACGGACAACAGACTTCCTCAGCGATTCAGTCCACTGTCTACGTACAGATCCAGCTTCGACCTTCTGAATCATGCTCATTGAATCACTTAGTACACACACGTTGGTATAATGCTGTGATTCCTGTGAGGCATAATAGCTACAACCCATGGCGGTAGCGAATGTGACTGATCAGACAAATTCGCGCTGTAGATGTTTGTTCATGATGGATACATGTGACACATATTTATTTTCGCCATCACGCACCATCTTACGTCTCTCGCTAAGTGCGTGACCTTTCTGCAATCATTTTCTCCTTTGTCTTTATTCCATTTCTGATATTTGCAGTCCATGCAACACGTTCGGCAGTGACTTGCTCCCAGTGTGCATTATCAATCCTCATTAAGCCTGCATCAATCATATCCCGCTTACACACAATTTTGTATCGTAGCAAAGGCCGACACCGAGATCCCTTACCCATCTGTAATTCACCAAAAAAAGATGTCCTTTGGTACTCTACCATCATCCATCCTCCTAACGTGTCTTTTTCATCTAAGTCTACAAAGACTGAGCATGGAACAAACCGTCACACAACCTGATCTTTCCAGAAGCAGGCCATCTAGCAAATCTACCTGCAGCAGCCTCTCTATATTCTGCGGCCTCACATCAGCAAAGACATGACCTGGTTGGCCGTAAGACCAATATGTAAGCCTTGACGGTGGTGAATCTCGCAAGTCGATATACGGAGGCTTCGCCTTTGACAGTCAAGAGCAACAAAGAGATAGGTTTGGCGTTTGCCAAGATATATAAACGGGCAGGATGGGGCTAGGGGGCACATTAATGGCCAAATCTTCTGCAGATTGAACCGGAGTGAAAGTTCATGGGAGCTGTGAGCCGGTTGGCATCAGTACGTGGGACGAAAGTTCGCCGCGGGCATGCTGGGAACCATCCGCAGCTGACAATTGTCGAACAGATTTTACCGAACTCTGTCAGAGCGGCTGTTCAGGGCCCAGTACGCACAAGAGTTACTATTGGTCGCTGTATAGAACGATCAGCCCAGTTGGTTCGAGCTCACCCACCGGTTGTCGCGGCGCTGAACGGCGAGCGACCGATCCTGTGTGGTTTCTGAGGGCACGCCACTTAGCTCTCTACTACCTCGTAGATCAGTGATTCTCAACCTTTTTTGGCCCGTGCCTCCCTACATCATATTTTTAGGATGTCATTCTCCCCTCACCATATTTTTAGAACACCACCCCCCCCTCTCTTTTCGTATTTCCTCCGTAAAAACTTCCCCTCCTCCTACACAGTATACGTAATAACTGAAGCAAAATTTAATAGCACATACTAAAACAAGTCTAGACATCTACATAAAACGTGATTTGCGGATCTACTTACGTTATAAAATGGATTTCAGAAGGGTGATACGTACAGAACCGTAAAGTATGAAGGGAATAAACGATATCAAGTAATCAGTTCTTGTATTAACGCAATCTAGAAATAATCAATCTTCATTCCCCCCCCCCCAAACCCTAAAATTACCCCCCATAGGGGGGGGGGGGAATTCCCCACCGGTTGAGAACCACTTTCGTAGATGGACCGCGAGGCAGTTTTGTGCACGAAGAGCTAATGATTATGCCCACTGACATCCAGATGCCACCTGACCGGATTCTAAAAGGTCGTAGTTGACCAATTCGCGCTGCTTGGTCATGTGACTATACGCACGTGCATACTCAAGTCGAGGTCACTTGTGACGTACCCGTGCAACCTTCTGAAAGTCCCAGGGTGAAGATCAAGTTCCATAATGCCACCAAGAAGGAAGAGTGGGCATTATTTGACGATACGTTATCTCGTGTTTTAGACGAAGCTCTAAAACACGAATACCTTGAAGAGACATTGGCAAAGTTCGGTGAGATTGTCTACCTCAACTGGCTGATTCAGTTTGGCGGCAGCAAGAGGAGGGAAGCTGCTGTGCCGCACAAGACCAAGCTGCAGAGACTGCTGGAAGAAGTTAGGAAACAAAGGAATGACGCTTGGAAAAGGTGGAAATCGGCGGCAGATCATGAGAAAGAAGGCTTGCGCCAGGTTTGGCAACATCTGAAAGCCAGGCACAATGCCCTTGCCATGGACCGATATGAGGGATACAGCGGGAAACGGACAGAGTAAGAACAGAGTTACAAGAGAAGTCGGCGGAGCAACAGATGATGATGAAGAAAGGGAAGTGACTCCAATGAGTTGCGTATCACGTGACATAAGTTGTGTGGCACACGAGACAGACGGCAAGACCGGGTCAGTCTTGCCAGGGTCTTTTGACACGACGGTTGTGACAAGCGAGTGCAGAAGTAAAGCGACATCAATTCAGCACACGCCGATGTGAAGCCAAGGTCAGGCCAAGCCGTAAGTTGGTAGTGAACGTTAGATAGAGTGTTTTAGAATCATCGCATGGCAGCTCACACCTGTTGGTAATGAGTGTATAACGGCGGCGATGACTTTCGAGAATAAACACTGATTACAATGGCGAGGACATTGGTTTGTTTGATATTCTCCGTTGTGACCTGTTCCTGCTTACAACTGTCCTTGTGGCTGAATAGACGAGCCGGTAATCAGCTACTTGGCAAGTGGGAGGCTCGAAAATAATAAAGCAGGAGCACCGAAAATAAGAGTTACCTTCAAGAAAATTCGGTAACATTCAGACAAAGAACAAGGAAGGTCACCTTGAACGCCATTTGCAATTTTGAATGAAGGTGTCAACAAACAAGTTCAGCTATCAAAGCGTGGTGTGAATATTGCTTTATAATACAAACATTTAAGCCACAACGCTGAACACAACAAATGAAATATTAATTTTCATAAATATTGACCCTGGCTGAGAAAACGTTAGAGTTGTAAACTACGAATAAACTCTTAAATACATTCACGAGAGTCAAGAAAGTGAACACACAATTACGAACACGGCACATGATCAGTTGTTCAAAGTGCTAACAGACAGTCCTGTCAACAGTTACAACGCATCATATAAGAGAATATATCAGAACAACGATGATGGCTGAATTGTGACTGAAATCTCACAACTACAATTATATAGGTAGTAAGGAGTACGACAATCGAGTCGAGTTGGGGGACAATCAAAGTTTCAATCAAATACTTCAAGACGACAAAGATGATCATAACTACATGTGGAAGAAGGGTAGAAACCATCTAGCAATCATATACCAAGTTATTTTCATCTGGATTCAAGAATCAGACTTTTTCTAAGACATTTTTCCAGAATTCAACTTTAGTCTCCAACCAACATGGAACAGTTTAAACAACCGAAATCAACATATCGATTCATTCCAGAACAATAACACGACAGCACCACAGTGCATCTACATAATATTAAAGTTTTTCCATTCAAGTTAGAGAGAAGGCCAGCATTTCTTGATAAATCTATCTGATGTTTGAGCTTACGTCAACTAGCAACACTCAAGACCTCGACTACTGGAGGGAAGACACCGGACCAGTGAAGAACAGCACCGCAGCAGCAGCAACAATTCATCAGGCGAATGAAATTGTCTGACTGTTGTTGTTGTATCATTCTGTGCGGCTGATTAGAGTGGATATTTTGTTATTTTCTCCACAGGGTTTTGTCATTTTTCTCCATTACAGGTGTTGAGCTTGCACCAAGCAAAAATATTGAGATAATTTATGAATTAATTCAAGATCTCAATAAGAATTTTCAGTGACCAAAAACACGATCAACGAGCATCACACATATGTTCTGAGTGTTCCAGTGCTAATAATTTAAGATAGTATACCTCAGATAGACACTCATAGTATACATCACCTATCTTTTCTGGTGTAATATTTAAAACCTTGTGACACCACGATGACGTTACACAAAGGTTACTTCTAGTTGTGAGTATCATTGAATAACGTCACAAAGATCAACTCTCAATAAACACACCATCAATCACCACATAACCAAAGACATCATATGCTAGATACTATTGATACCTTGAGCTGCTAAGACATCATATTCTTAGCAAAGTAGTTGAGCATATTCAATAAACATGCCTTCAATACAAGACTACATAAGTAAATTCTGTTACAGTGGAATTACACTATTAACATTGGGACAAAACAAACTCATAAAAATTTGAAACCAGATAAAAGAAAACAAAGAAAAAACTAAAAAACCTAGAGAATCAGAAAATAAACAAAGGACTGGAAAACTATCTGGCGAAAAATACAAAACCAATACGGACAAGAAGAGAAAAGTATCGATCACACAAGACAATAACATCAAACCAACAAAATGTCATCTTTGTCGTAGCTTTGGTCTCGACGCAAAAAATTGTAGACTGAAGCAAATAACCACAACACACACACTAAATGAAAAGAACATAAAAAGACCTAAGGATATGAATCAGAAATACGACAAAAATATAACAATACAAAACGTAAAGACAGCAAAGATCGATAACGGAAGTCTAAGATTCCAAAAGGCATTTGTCAACGGAATAATAACTACATGCCTACGAGATTCCGCAACATCGCTAGTCGGGGTAAAACAACAACTAGTTAAGACCGAAGACTACACAGGAGAATAAATTAAGTGTCGAACTTTCGGTGGAAACATCGAAACGTATGACATAGCATGGATCACAATCAATAGCCGATATTATACAGGCATAATAAAAGCAGCGGTACTATCGGACCCGTGCGCTGGACTAATCATAGGCAACATACCACACGTAAAAGATACAGTAGTGAATGCCGTGACCAGAACACAAATGTCCAAAGAAAAAAATGAAGGTATCGAACTCACTCGACAAGCGACACCAGCCGCCAAACCTAAAACAAACGAGAATAATGACCAGCAAAAAGCGGCCCAACCATACTCAAGTAACGTCGATGAAAGTCCAGACACAGATAACTTACTTAAACGGCTAACAGATACAAACATAGACGGGAAGTCACTATCCGTCCGAGAGGAATTAAGCAAGGAAGAAGACAAAGTAACCGTCGCAATAGAAAAGGTTAGTAAATTGAATCCATCAGTTGGTAAAAGCACAGTAACATTAAAACAAAGCAGAAGTCCATATCTAAAAGAGAAAACAATCAAGTGTGGAAATACAAAAACAGAAAAATCACAAAATAAAGTTACATGTGCTACACAAAAATATCTCCCAGATTCAGGGGATAAATCTACCTTACCTTCTGAGGAAGAAGATCTACCTCATCCAATACAATCAAAATATAAGGTGACACCCCGACAAAATGAGACAATCGACTATACAGTATCAGGGTGGCAAGAGAAGACCCCACCAAAAATACCTAATACATGCTACACCAAAACTGGCAGACCAAGAGAAACCAGGACAGAGTCGGTGATATCTAAATCAGAGATAGATACAAGAATACAAAAAATTAAAATAACAAACTGGGAAAGATATTGGAAAAGTATAGGCTTAACAAAAGATGAAATAGAACACAAAAGACAAAAATTAGATAAATATGACATCAAAATATAACGACAAAAGACACATTGAACTGCACAGAAACAGCCTACCATCTACACAGGTCAATAGCAGTTCAATGGAATGACAACAGTTATCTTATCCCATTATAAAACTGTGATAATAATTAAATTAACTTTCACTGATATTATATAAATATCTTATAGTTTTAATTAGTTTGTTTAGGATACAGAAAACAAACAGCACTACCACACACATTGAGAACATAGTAGAATAAAAATATAAGGATATCACCTTGTTAACAAATAAGAAAAGAAACATCTCTTTACATATACATTCAACATTCAAGTTACTTACCATCTCAACCTATCTTGTTATGCACCTAGACACATACAGATACAACTAAAGACAGTACTATTCACTACATACATACTCCACACTACATACACAATAAATACAACAATTTTTTTTAAACTTCAGTACATAAGAAAGACACTATACGGTAATGAGATAACTTAAAACAAGTATGTTCAGAGTACATTAAGGGTAACAAGGATATAAATATCCAAATATTACTTGAAACTCTCAACTGCCGTATAGAATGACTACAGATACCAGCAGTCAATTTGACATTGTACTTAATTAATTAGTGAGAGTCAGATATGTACATATTTTTTCCATTTTTATTAATTACCAGAATGCACAGAAGATGAATGAAAGAGTTGGAGAACCGTGCAAGCGCCACCATAAATCCATCCATATATCTGGAAAAGATACCTTTCCTGGTCTACAATCCTAGGGCGCCAAACCAGCATAAACCAGCTAGCTGAAAAGACCAGCCCAGGTTAAACAAGTAGGACAAACCACACCCACGGTTAAATAACTGAGTGAGAGTAGATTTATTGATGGGTAATATGAATTCATCGGTCATGCTGCATATTCCACCAGTCAAATGTAAATTATCACATTACATATTCCATCGATCAGGTGTAAATGATCACATTGCATATTCCATCAATCAGGTATAAACTATCATATTGCATATTCCAGCAATCACATATAAATTATCACATGACATACTCCATCGATCAGATGTAAATTATCATATTCCATCTATCACATGTAAGTTATCAGATTGCATGTTTTATTAATTATAAGTAAACTATCAGCTTATACAGGTATAACAGCCAAGTTTCAGATACCAAGTGAGAGAAACCTACGGTATCGAAAATAGAACATACCATAGCTGAGAACTGAGAATATTACAACAGACGACAACTATATCAAGCACAAGTACAACGAGAACACTGATGTCATCAGAGACCTAATGATATCGACACAAACTACTGTGATTAGGTCCAAGGTAACGACAAGCCATCATAGACCAGGGTATAATCACCGAGAAACATATCATCACACATATTACAATGATGATAACAAGATATCGTTGTGCCATTGTGAGATATAATTTTTCATATACATTATTATTTATGGTAAAATGTTCTTACATATGCAGAGTGTGGGAATACTTAATAATTGATGTTTGGCAGCAAGAACACAAGACAAGAGAAACACCAACCAAGACTAAGCAAGAGACACAAATCATATAGTATAATAACGGTGGCATCAAGAGTAACATAAAATGACACGGTCAAGAAACAAAGTTGCAACAAATGACACGAGTGAATGGTGGTAGTTAATTTTAATATTGATACTACAACATATAAACACATTGATAATGTAAATCAATGTCACATTTTAATTTGCTGTCAGTGTATAATATTCCATGAATATCTCATATATGTCAATGAAATTTATTGATGATAATTTTATTCATTGATTGACATATTCCATAATAGAGATGACCATGCATACAAATGTACATATATGTTAAGGTACATCTCCATTTTTCAACTCTGAACGAGTCTAGCATACCAACTTAGGGCTAAAAGACGGCATTGGACTGGCATGAAGAATGCAGATAACAGAAAGCGGTTCAACATCAACCAACAGGGAAGATAGAAGGTCAAAGTATTATAAACTTTGACAGACACAAAGATATTGGTCAATGAATCTACAAGATAGATCTATATCGGCAATGAGAGGAACTTGCGGTTATAAGACGAAAAGACATCGTTCACGAAGAAGAAGTAATCATCCTAGACAACTGAAATATAAGTAGACCGCAAGCAGACAAAGGCTTACGCAATGCCCCATATATGAGTATTAAATTATTACGTCACATGGGAAACCCAAATGACAATCGAAAAATACAGCGGTACACAAGTCATGTACACATTGCTTATGTTCCACGATACCATAAATAAATAATAATATAGATGGTAATGGTACCTATTAACCACGCATATCCTCTCAATCGGACGTAATGGTCTTGATAGGTTTGAGGTTGCTTGTCTTTAGATCAAATGAGGGACTACTATGGGGAGGCCACGGGACCGTATGAAGCTCATAGTATGTTAGACTAACCCCCCCCCCCCCATAGGTTGGCTACACGTCGCCTGCGCGGAAAGTAGGTTGATAGGGCGTGCCTGAACATAATAATAATTTTCTTTTCATTTTCTGCAGTGGTTAATAGAATGCCATGCTATCATATTATCAGACATAATAGGGTTGTGGAAGGACAACAATATATTATAGAGTAATAACCTGACTACTCATATCGCTTCATGTCATGGGACTAAAAAAACCAAATAGACTGTGAAATGGCTACATCATTTTCAAAAATTGGGGGGGGGGAATAATGCCATGGACCGATATGAAGGATACAGCGGGAAACGGACAGAGTAAGAAAAGGGTTACAAGAGAAGTCGGTGGAGCAACAGATGATGATGAAGAAAGGAAATTGACTCCAATGAGTTGCGTATCACGTGACATTAGTTGTGTGGCACACGAGACAGACGGCAAGACCGGGTCAGTCTTGCCATGGTCTTTGGACACGACGGTTGTGACAAGCGAGTGCAGAAGTAAAGCGACATCAATTCAGCACACGCCGATGTGAAGCCAAGGTCGGGCCAAGCCGTAAGTTGGTAGTGAACGTTAGATAGAGTGTTTTAGAATCATCGCATGGCAGCCCACACCTGTTGGTAATGAGTGTATAACGGCGGCGATGACTTTCGAAAATAAACACTGATTACAATGGCGAGGACATTGGTTTGTTTGATATTCTCCGTTGTGACCTGTTCCTGCTTAAAACTGTCCTTGTGGCTGAATAGACGAGCCGGTAATCAGCTACTTGGCAGCCTTATACCAAGCCGAACGGTTCTGCAGAACCAGGCGGAAAACACAGAAAGAACGTGAGAGATTCTTCTGGGAACCATACAAGATTGCACGGGAATTGTTTGAACAGCCGCGATCCGGCATCCTCAATGTCAGCAAAGAGGAGTTGGAGAACCACCTCGTGACGACATACTCCGATACCCAACGGAACGTCCCACTCGAAGAGATCGAAGGGCTCAAATGCCAGGCAGAACCAATGGTTGAGTTCAATGCCAAGCCTTCGATGTGGAGCGAGCTGGTAGCGGTAGTGAAGATAGCGAGAGGGACGTCAGCAACGGGGCCCAACGGTATGCCTTACACAGTCTATAAAAGATGTCCGAAAGTCCTTATGAAGCTACACCGGATACTGAGATCCGCGTGGAAGCAGAAGCATATCAGCACGGAGTGAAAGACGGCCGACAGAATCTACATCCCCAAGGAGCAAACCTCAACTGGTATTGCCTAGTTCAGGCCGACCACTCTTCTGAACGTTGAGGGGAAGATATTCTTCTCGATCATGGCTAGTCGAATCACGAAGTACTCGATGGGGAACAAGTACATCGTGACAGCGGTTCAAAAAGGGTGGGGGTGGGGTGGGGGTGGGGGGGGGGGCTACCTGGAGTCCCCGGTTGTGTCGAACACAGTACCATGATCTGGGATGCTATCCAGAGAGCGAAGACGAAAAAGGAGGAATTCCATGTGATATGGCTGGATCTGGACAACGCGTATGGGTCAGTGCCTGTCACAAAATAAAACCTTGCGTTTACCCAGTTGATTATTATAGAGGCTTTCTGATAAAACGGACTATTTGCCAGCGACAACTATTTTACTAACAGAAAAAAACAAACAAATCGGATGTTAAACCCCAGGACGGTAAATATTTGTGGCTGCACGTGTACACCTGGTCGACGGATTGGGAACATTCGGTGGTGAGTGAGACAAATCCCGGCATCGCTTTGACAGTTGTCAACAGTTGAATACAGATGGAACCCGTGGGATCATGGTGGCAATCGGATGTCGGCCATCACATGTCTGGCAAAATTAACAGTTGCAGAGGTGTAGGGGAAGTGAATGAGCTGAATCATACATCGCTTTGACAGATTATAAACAAGTCGGATTGGAAGCGGAAGTACTCAGCTCGGAAGAAAACAGTCCGTCTGTCAATTCATAGTTTCTGGACGTAAAGAAGATTGGCAGCTTGTTGGGGAAAACTGTTGTTGGGATCATACAGTAACTCGTTAGTTTGTTGGGGGAGTCCAAACAACTGATGACAACTTTGACATTAATGGAGCCAGGGAAAATCGATTCTTGACAATGGATGATAGGTCCAAATAACACCTGTGTGGACCGGAAGAATACTGTCACGTGACTAATTTTAGGTTTTGCCAAAAACCAGGATTGGAGAGGACAGTTGAACTCAAACCTTGGATTTTAGCAGACGTGCTTCGGCACTGTGGTTCTGATGGGAAAATGTCTACCGTGTGCGAATTGAGTTAATTTAATTTTACACGTGCCTGTCATGGCAAGAGTGGATGTAATATGATCTAACTGCAGTGTTGCCTAAGGTAGAACCTATTATAATTAGTTCTAATTAATATAGGCTGTAGCCTTGTTAAAACTAAAGTGTGATGATTAGCACTGTTAGTGGAAAACTAGCTAGAGTAGGGAAGTGATACTTGGCTCTGTTAGTTGAAAATAGATTAGTGAAGTGTTGATAAGCTTTACTAGTTGAGAATTGAGTAATGAGGGATAATTGGGATATTCCAGTGGGTGCTCCCTGGTGGGCGGTGTTCCGCATTCTGTTTGTTGATTTTTTTTTTCTTGTCTTGGCCTGATGATAACATATGTGTTCAGTCATCTGTCCATGACAGAGTAGGTTCATTATATTTTCTGAGCGAGGCCGATTATATGATTTACGTTACAGGTTTCCTCTGGTTGGAATGAAGAACACGGAACCCAGGAAAAATCCGATCCCGGATAAAGTTTGGCGCAGGAAGATTGGCCAGCAACTTTACAACAGAGCTTATGCTAGAGGAAGATGATCAACATTGCTCAGTGGAGCTGAATGGTATATGTATCCTACAGGATAAATACCGAATGAGTTTAGGTCATACCAGTTTTAACACACCAGTAGTGATGGATATTCAGTTCACTTATGACTAGAACAAAAATAAAAGACTCTATTGGAGTATAGACAATAACTGTTTAATAGTGAGAACTAGTGAACATTTATCAAGAGACAAAAAGTCTTGTTCATAGGGCAGTGTTCCATGTTTGTTTCACTGCGCCGGAATTATGAAGCCGGAGTTTCTATACATTATTAGGAACAGTTGCGTTAGGAACAATAATAGTTTTTTTCCACGGAATATATATTTACATGGGATTCAGATCTCATGGTCATCAGAGTTCCTGGAGGAGGACATGTCTGGAGAGAAGGATACGACTTCGGTGAGGTCTATTGTACTGACTCGTGGGATGTCGTGTAATCCTTGCCATGATGTGTACACTATGATCCTGAACTTTGAAGGCTGACACATACATTTATGTTATAATACACGACGCACATTGTCTTCGCATACACGTCTCATATACGTTACTGTCAGGGTCTTAAACTTGGCTCGCTAACCTAACACATGTGAGACAGTACAAGTACAACGTGATTTGACGTAAGACTCAACGACACACCGTTCAATGGATTTATCCACAGATCAAATACATTACGAGGATCACAACAATATATACTTGATACTTCAATACACTTACATCCACAATACAGCTCACAAGTCTAACTCTCAAGATGTCCAGACACTCGACTTTCAGCACAGAAAACCACACAACGCCTTTCTCTCATCATGCGTCCGTCCAAGTCCGTGTCCCAGAGCTGTCTGCCGCTAGTTCGCAACTTGCCTCCCACCTGAGGTGGCTTCACGAGGCATGCGTGCGTCTTGCGCCGTCCTTGCCTGACCGCTGGTCGCTCGTCAGCCAGCAATCTTGCAGGCAGGTAACTACCACTCGCCCGGCGGCGTAACGAAGTTGCTGCATCCCTGCTGGGAGCTAAGTCGCCTGGCGGGCGTAACGATGTCACTGCATCACTGTACCCTTTCTGGACTCTGCACGCTCCCCCGGCAAATTCATGAAAGATGTCATCTTTCATGTATAATATATGTACACACTGGGTTAATATTCTAACATTGTCAGAGTCTACCCTTCTGTTGTTATATACATTGGTATCAACATACAAATACATACACATATGCCATAGAAATATATAAGAAATGGAAGTTGCATTCAACGACATGTGGTGTTCAACCTTTAACACATGTCAGGTTTCATCCTCTCGATGGCTGATTACCTCAATTGCATTAATGACCCAGTCAGATCGGTAGTACCAGCTTCACGCATCTACCTCGCAGCTTCCAAAAAAAAAAAAACGTAATAATATGGTTCTTGAAACAAAAACCATCTAGCTAGACCGAAATACGGCTTTATATAAGTCGTATAAAACGCTCAAACCCTGACCTTATTTGGCCAGTAGCTCTTGTGTTGGTCTGCAATGTCGGTAACACTCTGCCATGCCCAGTAGATGGCTACCTGTTGTGTCAACAATCTGGCAGCAACATGGCTATTTATACGCAACACATTACTGAATACATTTCAAATTATGGCCCTTTGTGTAATGCTGTAATAACAAATAAATGAAAGGGGAATAATTTACACGTTAATGAAATACAATAATTTACAATAATTATCCTATTTCTTAGCGTCATCGCTTGACGTTTCTTCATATTAACGAGAAAAAGTCGGTAATATGAATACATTAATCAAGATATGATTCTAAGATTACACTACATAAATATATAAACACACAATTCGTGTATTTAACTTTGTTGATTCCTAAAGATTTTAGAATCGTCATAGATTTTTAAACTTTTATTTGTCGTCTGCTAATTTTGCTCTAAATTTCTAACTAATCCGGAAGCACACACGAACACTAAAAAAGCTGATGTTGAAGCTTGCAGAACACACTTGTTCCGGTCTGATGTAGTTACGGAAAGTACAATGTTCTCACAGTTCATGTGTTGGATGTTTCACTACAAAACCTTCTGGATTACGATTGACTGTTCATGTGTTGGATGTTTCACTACCGAACATTATGGATATTGGTTCACTGCAATGGTGTAGCTGTCAATGTTTAGTTTACACGTTCACACACGTCTTTAAAATATCCCTGGAATGTTCCACACGCAGATGTCACTGTCAAATTAGATAGTTCGCTTACGGTAAGTTTTTGAGCGAATGTGACACTGTTCTTGTTCTTGGTATATACAATTAATAAAGTTCGCTTTCTACCACACACTACACAATTATACACGACAATCACTACATGAATTAGTAAAATAAGAACACTATATATATTGGGAGTAATCCCTATCACGATATTGTAGACATTACACAGCTTTTTGTGAATGTAAAAAAATATTCACTTATAAATGGCTGTGTCGGTCTGAGTGTATTTGTACACACTGCACTCAGACATTGGTGCTTACTGGGTCGGTCGGACAACGGGACAAAAGATCGGCAATTGAATTGGTTCTGCCTGGGATATGTCGAACCTCAAAGCTATAATCTTGAAGTTTAAGAGACCAGCGCGCTACCATGTGGTTTGAAGGTACACCTGAATTTATAAATCGTAACGGGCTGCTGTCAGATTCCACGATGAAATGGCGTCCTAGAAGAAATCTGGACAATTTTGTTATACCCACCACTAAAGCTAGGGCTTCGAATTGAGGTATAGACCACACCCGTTCTCGGGGTTTTAGTTTCCTGGATACGAAGTACACGGGATGGAGGATGTTATTGTACTCTTGTAACAAGACTGCTCTAATTGCTACGGAGCTAGCATCTGTACGCAATCTGAAAGGTAAATGGAGATTGGGCAATTTCAGGATGAGATTATTTAAATTGTTATCAGAAAAACATGCTAGTACTTTATGGAATGCAATTTGTAGGCATTCATTGTTTACAATTTTCTCTGGTTTATCCTTTGTTAGTAAATTAGTAAACACTTCGGTCAGTTCGGAAAAATCAGGAATGAACTGCCGGTAATAGTTTATCAGTCCCAACAAACTTCTGACTTGTTTTTTTTTGTAGTCGGAAGTGAGAGTTTTAGTATCTTGGACACAATGTTATCGTCTGTCGTGACAAAGCCGTTGGATATTTTGTACCCCAAGAAAGATATTTCCTGGTAGGCTATGTCTACTTTCGCAGGCTTTACTGTCAGTCCGTGCTGTCTAATACGTTCAAATGTCTGTTCTAACGTCTTAATGTGCTCTGTCATTGTCTCTGTGTGAACACAGATGTCGTCGATATAGCAGATTATGTTAGGAATATCTACTAGAAGAAGTCGTGTCATACGTACGAATGTGGTTGGGGCATTGACAAGCCCAAATGGAAGTTTGCACCATTCGTACAGTCCCCAAGGTGTGGCAAATGCTGTCAGATGTCTGCTCTGTTCGTCTACTGCTATTTGCCAATATCCTTTCGTCATATCTATCTTCGTAAAGAACCTAGCGTCTGTCAGTTCTGTCAGAAGATCGTCAGAGTTAGCCATTGGCTCAAGATCTAGAACAGTTATTTTATTGAGCTTTCGATAGTCGATACACAGTCTTATTGTATTGTCCTTTTTTCGTACTATGACCATTGGAGATGAGAAGTCTGATTGGGATCGTCTTATGATGTTGTTTTTCTCTAAATTGATGATCTCCTGATGTAGATGTTCTTTGTAATGTAATGGAATGGTGTATGGTCTGCATCTTATGGGTGTGTTTGATGTGAGTGTGATATGATGCTGTACTAATTCTGTTTGTCCTGGGTTGTTGGAAAAGATGGTGTTGTACTGTTGTATAAGCTGTTTGCAACTGTTTGTCTCTGCTTGAGTTAACTTTGGGTTGATTTTGATCTCCTTCAAGCAGTTTGTCATGTCTAATGCAGGTGTTGGAATCTCGTCACTAGCATCGTCGTCTTCATGATCTATTATCACTGTACAAGCTGTCGTATCGTCTTGTTCGTTGTCTCTGTTGTGGTATGGTCTTAGCATATTTATGTGAAATATTTTGCGTTTGTCTTTTATTTGGATTTCGTAATCTACAGGTGAAATCTGTCTCGTCACTTTAAAAGGTCCCTGCCAAGAATCAGTCAATAAGTGTCTGTCACTAGGTAGTAGAAGAAGAACGTCCTGTCCAGGTGTCAACGTTATTGTCCTGTTACCTTTGTCAGCATACTGTCTATAAGTAGCACCAGATAATTTTAGTGCATTCTTTGCAATAATACACGATTTGATGATTCTTTCACGCATTGATGTAACATATACGTATGATGATATGGGTTTAAGTACTGGAGTAGAGTCAGTTAACATTTGGTGATAAATAGTTAATGGGCCCCGTGGTTTGGCACCATAGATAAGTTCAAAAGGGGAGAAACCGGTACTAGAATGTGGTACCTCGCGATAAGCAAAAAGAATAGCTGGTAGATAGACATCCCAGTTATTGGGGTGCTCTTGCGTTACTTTTGCAAGCATGTGCTTTAGATCCCCGTTAAATTTTTCTATTACTCCACTAGAGTGAGGATGGTACGGGGAATTGAAACATTGCTTCACTCCCAACATTTTGATGAAAGCTTGGGTAGATGCGGCAATAAACTGAGTGCCCCTATCAGATTGGATAGTATCTGGAAAACCTATCAGAGAAAATATATGGAAGAAAACTTCCATTATATCATTGGCAGTAATGTTCTTTAGCGGAATAGCTTCTGGCCAGCGACTACATTGATCAATGACAGTTAGAATATATTTATTCCCTCTAGTTGTTGTATGATTAAGAGGGCCCACTATGTCGACAGATAGTTTTTCAAAAGGTCGACTGGCTAAGTCAGTAACTTGTAACTTTGCCTGTGGGTGTTTACCTTTTTTTACCAGTCTCTGGCAGGTGTCACAACTTCTGCAATATTCTTTAATGTCATTGCAAAATTTGGGCCAATGAAACTGTGTCAGTAACCTTGATCTGGTCTTAACGTATGCCATATGCCCTGCAAGAGGTATATCGTGGGCAAGATGTAAGGCTTGCTTGCGATAATTAGTTGGCAAAACAGTTTGCTCTGTTGTATTGTCACCTCTGGTATAATACCTGGTGAGTATATCATTTTTCACAGCAAAATACCATTTTGCATTCTTGGTTACCTTTGGCTTTTGGCCGATCAGATTAAAGTATTTTGACAATGAAGGATCAGCTTTTTGAGCTGTTACAAAAGTTTCCTTCATGGTGTTAGTAGGTAGTGATACTGGGCTAAGCATTTGTATAGCCTCAGTTTGATTACTTTCATCTTGCACTCTAGCAGTAGATCTAGTTAATGCGTTCACACATTCAATGATATCAGATGGTGATGGAACAATGTTATCAATGATGTCATGAGATGTTAGTGCTACATTAGCTACCATACATTCAATGGGTGGTGTGACATTCTCAATGATGACATTTGATGGTGATGTTATGTTATCATCAATACACAGAGATGTTATGTCATGAGGTTTATCATTCACCTCTGGTAAATTTCCAATAATTACATCACACACTGGGTTTGTTAATGCAGCGCACTTTACTTTCCCAGTGAGGAAAGGTGTTTCAATATATGCCCATGCTAGTGGGTATTTCTCAATATTGTCTGAGAATGTTCTGCATGTTACGTGCCTGCCTGTATAGTCTGTAGGCATTATGAACGTTCTCTTCAGACCAATGAGTGAACTGCCCGTGTCACGAAGGACTGTAGCAGACTTGACATTCACATATCCGTGATGGACGATTATCTTGCCTTTTGAATCTACTACCAAATTAGCTTCTTCATTGGCAATAGGGATGGCGTGGCCGCATGTTAAAATACCATCTTCATAAAAGGTGTTACAAACAGAACATTTATTTGCGCTAAACATGTCAAAAGCCTGTGCTGAGTACACAGGATGTTTCTCTGGCTGTTCTTCATCTGACGCCGAACTGTCAAACAAGGCGGCATTTGATTTGTTGGTCATTTGCCTACCTTTACAATCTTTCCGATGGTGTCCGTACGCCTTACAGAGGAAACATTTACGCAAACTTCTGAAGGATTTACGCTCCTTATCTTGTTTGTTTACCATGTTTAGTAGGTAAGTATGGTATCCTGGGTGCTTATCGCACATTTCATTCTGATGATGTGAAAATTTACAATAAGTACAGTGATTAAACTTCTCAGAGGTAGGCCTATGAGGTTTCTGCCTACTATAGGGTTTGTCATAGTTAGCCGCTGCTACAAAATTTATGTCAGTAGCTTCACTGGCAAAACAATGTTTGTTGGCTGTGTAATACGCCGAACCACGTCTTTCAATCTCCTCCACACTAGTGCATTCATTCTCTTGCAAAAATTTTGAAAATGCTGATGGAATGGATGAAATGATTTTATCTCTAATGATCAGATCTTCTAGTCTCTGATAATTTTTGTCAATTTTAGCTGCTGAAGTCCATTTGGTAAATATATCTCGGACTAAGCAGAGGTAATCAGAGAACGTTTGAGTCGGTTTTGGGTTCAACTTACTGAATTGTTCTCTGTAACCTGCCTCATCTAACATAAAATGTGCCATAATCTTAGATTTCAGATAATGGTAATCTTTTCTGAGGTCTTTGGGGATGGTTTCAATGACTTTAAGAGGTTCCCCTGATAAACTCCTCATATAAACAATATTCCATTCAGACAGTGGAACTTGGTAATGTTCCATTAAAGTTTCAAAATTTTGGGTAAAGGCTGCGATGCAGTCACCCGAGGTATAATTACGTACAATACCTTGATATTTCTTGTACTGGTTTTCTTTCTCCAGTCTCTCAGATTTCTTAGACTCTTTGTTAATCGCAGTCTCAGTGTCAAGTTGTTTCATCTTTAACTGTAACTCCAGTTCTTCTCTCTTACTCTGAGCTGCTATTTCTGCCTTCTTCAACTCACTATCTAATTCAGCTTGTTTTGTCTTTGCAGCCATTTCTAATTCGGCTTGCTTTGTCTTTGCAGCCAGTTCTACCTCTGCTTGTTTTAAAGCTGTTTCTGCCTCTACTTGCTTGGCAGCCATCTCTGCCTGCTTTAATGTTCTTTCAGCCGCTCTTTCATCGCGTTCATTAGCTTTCTCCTGTACTAGTAGGTATTCAGAGTATTTCTTCTCACTCCAATTTGTTAATTCATCACCTGTCAACTGTAATTTTATACCCATATCGATGAAATCAAATAATGAAGACATGATGGACAATGTCAATGAAATACCAGCCACACAAAATATGTTATAAGTGGTTAGTAATCAACAATTTACAATTGACTTCTATTGACAATATGTGCCTAAAATTGCATCCTTAAAGTATATGAAAAGAAAAATATACTCAAGTGCCCCGGATGCGGTGAAGAACGGTTGGAAATCGGGCTAGGAACTGTAGGGTCGCTACTTCGAAAACACAAATGCCCTATATGGCAAGGTTTCGGATGGTACGGAAAACCTGCTTTGTTTTTGGAGGAAAATAAATTAGTGTCTATTTGTTGGTGTGTGCCTGCTTGTCACTAAGTGTTGATTAGGTTTGTATGGCGTTGAGTGTAATTGTAGGTCGTAAGTTTGTCCGTCAACAATTTTTTTTCCAAAACAAGTTACTTTCTTTCCAAAACTTTCTGCTTTCCACAATTCAATGCACAAAGACAATCTACATGTATCTCAACACTCTACAACATTGATGACACATCACTTACATCAAGATGACATTCAGTAAGGACATAGACATCAAGTTTACAAGATGGCGAAAAGGTCACAATGGCGACAAGATCACAATGTCGACAAGGTCAAAACGGTGACAAGTTTCACAAATCACAAATGTTTTACACGCTTACAAGATCAAACAATATGTATGCACTGTACGTTTACAAATAGTCTTACACATGTTTAAACAATGTAGTAAATTATCAAAAATGAGCCTTCCACGATCACATTTACATGTACTATAAAGTTTGACAAAAATTCTAAGTTCACAAACTCTAGTTTTACATCGTTAAACACATAAACACGTTCATTTCAATCCCGGACGAATGCCACCACGTCCACACATGTCAGGGTCTTAAACTTGGCTCGCTAACCTAACACATGTGAGACAGTACAAGTACAACGTGATTTGACGTAAGACTCAACGACACACCGTTCAATGGATTTATTCACAGATCAAATACATTACGATGATCACAACAATATATACTTGATACTTCAATACACTTACATCCACAATACAGCTCACAAGTCTAACTCTCAAGATGTCCAGACACTCGACTTTCAGCACAGAAAACCACACAACGCCTTTCTCTCATCATGCGTCCGTCCAAGTCCGTGTCCCAGAGCTGTCTGCCGCTAGTTCGCAACTTGCCTCCCACCTGAGGTGGCTTCACGAGGCATGCGTGCGTCTTGCGTCGTCCTTGCCTGACCGCTGGTCGCTCGTCAGCCAGCAATCTTGCAGGCAGGTAACTACCACTCGCCTGGCGGCGTAACGAAGTTGCTGCATCCCTGCTGGAAGCTAAGTCGCCTGGCGGGCGTAACGATGTCACTGCATCACTGTACCCTTTCTGGACTCTGACAGTTACACTTTTCTTTTAATAAATTAATCTTTATTAATTTTTAGAAGCAAGAGTTGTTGAGTATGTTGCGTTGGGGAAGTATGAGAGGGGCCATAGTACGACAGTGAGAGAGTGATAGGAAAAGGTGTCCATGGGCTGATGGAGTGTGTTGGACGGAAGCTGGTGGATTCTCCAAGATATTGAAAAAAGGAAGAAAAATATTATAATGTGGGTGTTGACTCTCTTCACTCCAGGGACGACACTTTAAAGGAGGACACGACATTATTGGGGGATCGATAACGGAATCTTTGGACAGCGGGATCTCTCGTAAACGGAATCCTTGGACAGCGAGATCTCCTGCAAGCAGGAACCTTTGACAGTGGGATCTTCTGACAACGGGGTCTTTTGACACGGGATCCTTAGTTATAAGAGGGAGATATCATATTGGAGAATCCAGCTAGAGTGAATGTGGATAGGGGTTAGGACTAATATCTTACCTGTTCACACTTCACACGTCTGCAAAGGTCTGTGGTCCTGATTCTACTCTTGACACTGAGTGAATGTGCTATGTGTGGTAATATCTAGATTTATATTACTTGTTCATATATCTGTATAGTAATTTGCAGTTATATTGTACTCGACCTGCTAGCTTACCTCTCTGTAAAATGGCCACCCCTAAACTAACCATTTACTAAAACATTTACTAAACATTTACATTTACTAATCATTTACTGGTATAATTGTTCAGTATAATTGTTCATTATAATTGTTCACTATATATGTGTGTGCGTGTGGGAGCGAGAGAGAGAGAGAGAGAGAGAGAGAGAGAGAGAGAGAGAGAGAGAGAGTGGGTGTCAGAGAGAGGGAGAGAGTGAATGCGTGTGTGCATGCGTGTGTGTGGAGAGAGTGATTGAGCGAGAAATGGTGGGGGAATGTGTCAGTGCATGCATTCGTACGTGTATGTGTGAGAGTGAGTGAGGGAGTGTATGCGTGCGTGCATGCGTTCATGTGTACGTGTATGTGTGAGAGAGTGTGATTGAGAGAGTGAGTGTGTGTGTGTGTGTAGGATTGTGTGTTAGAGAGTGAGACAGTGGGAGAGTTGATGTGTTAATGTGTGTGTGTGTGTGAGCGCGCGCATGCGTGTGAGTGTGTGTATATGAAAGAATACAGAGAGAGAGAGAGTGAGAGAGAGAGCTGAGCAGATGCATGTCATGTACCACGCATGTTATGTAACACGCGAATCCATATGTTTGGGTATTCTCATCTGTCATATTATAAGTTAAATACCATTTGATTTTATCATGTATAATCTAAACTTATGTTCATTACTGTAGTTTGAAAGAGAGAGTGAGTGAGTGTGAATGAGAGACAGAATGAGTGAGCGTGAGAGTGAATGAGTGAGCGTGAGAGTGAATGAGTGAGAGTGAATGAGTGAGCGTGAGAGTAAATGAGTGAGCGTGAGAGTAAATGAGTGAGCGTGAGAGTGAATGAGTGAGCGGGAGAGTGAATGATTGAGCGTGAGAGTGAAAGAGTGAGCGGGAGAGTGAATGAGTGAGAGTAAATGAGTGAGCGGGAGAGTGAATGAGTGAGAGTGAATGAGTGAGCGTGAGGGTGAATGAGTGAGCGTGAGAGCGAATGAGTGAGCGGGAGAGTGAATGAGTGAGAGTGTCTGTGTGTGTGAGTGAATGAGTGAGAGTGAATGAGTGAGCGTGAGAGTGAATGAGTGAGCGTGAGAGTGAATGAGTGAGCGGGAGAGTGAATGAGTGAGCGGGAGAGTGAATGAGTGAGCGGGAGAGTGAATGAGTGAGCGGGAGAGTGAATGAGTGAGCGGAGGAGTGAATGAGTGAGCGGGAGAGTGAATGAGTGAGCGTGAGAGTGAGCGGGAGAGTAAATGATTGAGCGGGAGAGTGAATGAGTGAGCGTGAGATTGAATGAGTGAGAGTGAATGAGTGAGAGTGAATGAGTGAGCGTGAGAGTGAATGAGTGAGCGTGAGAGTGAATGAGTGAGAGTGAATGAGTGAGCGTGAGAAGGAATGAGTGAGCATGAGAGTGAATCAGTGAGCGTGAGAGTGAATCAGTGAGCGGGAGAGTGAATGATTGAGCGTGAGAGTGAATGAGTGAGCGTGAAAGTAAATGAGTGAGTGTGAGAGTGAATGAGTGAGCGGCAGAGTGAATGATTGAGCGGGACAGTGAATGAGTGAGCGTGAGAGTGAATGAGTGAGCGTGAGAGTGAATGAGTGAGAGTGAATGATTGAACGGGAGAGTGAATGAGTGAGCGGGAGAGTGAATGAGTGAGCGGGAGAGACAGAATGAGTGAGCGTGAGAGTGAATGAGTGAGCGGGAGAGTGAATGAGTGAGCGGGAGAGTAAATGAGTGAGCGGGAGAATGAATGAGTGAGCGGTAGAGTGAATGAGTGAGCGTGAGAGTGAATGATTGAGCGTGAGAGTGAATGAGTGAGCGGGAGAGTGAATGAGTGAGCGGGAGAGTGAATGAGTGAGCGTGAGAGTGAATGAGTGAGCGGGAGAGTGAATTAGTGAGAGAGAAAGAGAGAGAGTGTGCGTGTGTGTGTGAGCGTACGCATGCATGTGAGTGTGTGTATATGAAAGAATACAGAGAGAGAGAGAGAGAGAGAGAGTGAGAGAGAGAGAGAGAGAGCTGAGCAGATGCATGTCATGTAACACGCATGTTATGTAACACGCGAATCCATATGTTTGTGTATTCTCATCTGTCATATAAGTTAAATACCATTTGATTTTATCATGTATAATCTAAACTTATGTTCATTACTGTAGTTTGAGTGAGAGAGTGAGTGAGTGTGAATGAGAGACAGAATGAGTGAGCGTGAGAGTGAATGAGTGAGCGTGAGAGTGAATGAGTGAGCGTGAGAGTGAATGAGTGAGCGTGAGAGTGAATGAGTGAGCGTGAGAGTGAATGAGTGAGCGTGAGAGTGAATGAGTGAGCGGGAGAGTGAATGAGTGAGAGTGAATGAGTGAGCGGGAGAGTGAATGAGTGAGCGTGAGAGTGAATGAGTGAGCGTGAGAGTGAATGAGTGAGAGTGAATGATTGAACGGGAGAGTGAATGAGTGAGCGGGAGAGTAAATGAGTGAGCGGGAGAGTGAATGAGTGAGCGGGAGAGTGAATGAGTGAGCGGGAGAGACAGAATGAGTGAGCGTGAGAGTGAATGAGTGAGCGGGAGAGTGAATGAGTGAGCGGGAGAGTAAATGAGTGATCTGGAGAATGAATGAGTCAGCGGGAGAGTGAATGAGTGAGCGTGAGAGTGAATGATTGAGCGTGAGAGTGAATGAGTGAGCGGGAGAGTGAATGAGTGAGCGGGAGAGTGAATGAGTGAGCGTGAGAGTGAATGAGTGAGCGGGAGAGTGAATTAGTGAGAGAGAAAGAGAGAGAGTGTGTGTGTGTGTGTGTGTGTGTGAGCGTACGCATGCATGTGAGTGTGTGTATATGAAAGAATACAGAGAGAGAGAGAGAGAGAGAGAGAGTGAGAGAGAGAGAGAGCTGAGCAGATGCATGTCATGTAACACGCATGTTATGTAACACGCGAATCCATATGTTTGTGTATTCTCATCTGTCATATAAGTTAAATACCATTTGATTTTATCATGTATAATCTAAACTTATGTTCATTACTGTAGTTTGAGTGAGAGAGTGAGTGAGTGTCAATGAGAGACAGAATGAGTGAGCGTGAGAGTGAATGAGTGAGCGTGAGAGTGAATGAGTGAGCGTGAGAGTGAATGAGTGAGCGTGAGAGTGAATGAGTGAGCGTGAGAGTGAATGAGTGAGCGGGAGAGTGAATGATTGAGCGTGAGAGTGAATGAGTGAGCGGGAGAGTGAATGAGTGAGAGTGAATGAGTGAGCGGGAGAGTGAATGAGTGAGCGTGAGAGTGAATGAGTGAGCGTGAGGGTGAATGAGTGAGCGGGAGAGTGAATGAGTGAGCGTGAGAGCGAATGAGTGAGCTGGAGAGTGAATGAGTGAGAGTGTCTGTGTGTGGGAGTGAATGAGTGTGAGTGAATGAGTGAGAGTGAATGAGTGAGCGTGAGAGTGAATGAGTGAGCGTGAGAGTGAATGAGTGAGCGGGAGAGTGAATGAGTGAGCGGGAGAGTGAATGAGTGAGCGGAAGAGTGAATGAGTGAGCGGGAGAGTGAATGAGTGAGCGTGAGAGTGAATGAGTGAGAGTGAATGAGTGAGCGTGAGAAGGAATGAGTGAGCGTGAGAGTGAATGAGTGAGAGTGAATCAGTGAGCGGGAGAGTGAATGATTGAGCGTGAGAGTGAATGAGTGGGCGTGTGAGTAAATGAGTGAGCGTGAGAGTGAATGAGTGAGCGGCAGAGTGAATGATGGAGCGGGACAGTGAATGAGTGAGCGTGAGAGTGAATGAGTGAGCGTGAGAGTGAATGAGTGAGAGTGAATGAGTGAGCGGGAGAGTGAATGATTGAACGGGAGAGTGAATGAGTGAGCGGGAGAGTGAATGAGTGATCGGGAGAGTGAATGAGTGAGCGGGAGAGACAGAATGAGTGAGCGTGAGAGTGAATGAGTGAGCGGGAGAGTGAATGAGTGAACGGGAGAGTGAATGAGTGAGCGGGAGAGTGAATGAGTGAGAGTGTGTGTGTGTGTGAGTGAATGAGTGAGAGTGAGAGTGAATGAGAGAGAGAGTGTGTGTCTCGTGTGTGTGTGTGTGTGTGTGTGTGTGTGTGTGTGTGTGTGTGTGTGTGTGTGGGACGGGGTGGCATCACTACTTTTACGTCACATACTTTTTATGTACACATTTTTCTCCATGTTTAGCCTTGTTTATGTTTACAACATTCATTTCACAATGTTTATTTTTCTTCCTATGTAAATGTATAATGCTCTTGATGAACGAAAGACGAGTGATTGGAAGGGCCGAATGTAAGACGGGCCTGCGCGCCCAATTTTTGACCCTAATAAAGTTGATTTGATTTGATTTGATTTGATTTAACCACGTTAGAATTAAAGGCAAAGGGGGAAGAAATGGGATTGTCGGGTTCTGCTCTAACGGATTACATACAGGAAGTGGAGAGAGAGTATCGTCAAGCAGAACGGGAAGATCGAAAGGCCGAGTTGGAATTGAGAAGGATGGAGTTGGAGCAAGCAGCTAAGAAATTTGAAGCTGAGCAAGCAGCTAGGAAACTGGAAGCGGAGCAAGAAGCTCAGAAAAGGGAGCACGAGTACCGGATGAGGGAACTCGAGTTGAAGAGTCAATCTAATGGAGAAACTGAGGGAGCAGTTGGAGGTTCCTCCATCCCAGGCTCAACACCAGTAGGTGGACATGGGTACCATGCTATGAAGTTTCCTTTAGCGGTCTACGAGGAGGACAAAGAGAAGATTGACCAGTACCTTCAACGCTTCGAGGCTATGTCAGTTGCTATGAGTCTAGAGCGTAACAAATGGAATCTCAAGCTATCCCCGGGTTTACGCGGGACCGGTTACGAGGTTTATTCTCGCCTGCCACCAGGACATGAGAACAATTATGACGAGTTAAAGACGGCTCTGCTGAAACGATTCGGGGTTACGTCACATACCTACCGGAAAAAATTTCGAGCAGCGAAACGAGAACCGGGGGAGTTGTTTGCCGCCTACAGTTTGCGTCTAAAATCGTATCTCCATAAGTGGATGGATTTGGCTGGGTTCGCACATGACTATGAGAGTCTGGAAGAAGCAAATGTCTAAACCTCTCAGGACATTCCTGTGAGAACAAGGAGCGGAACGTATTGACCTCGTGACAAAATTAGCAGAACGGTTCGTCGAGGTGCATGGGGAGGCATGGGGAAAACCTTTCCACCAACACCAAAAGTCAAGAGAAACATGACAAGAAGAAAGCCAAAAGCTCAGGAACCAAAAAGTGGGAACCTTATGTGCAAAAATCAGCGGATAGTTCAGAGAAGATGAAGGAGGGAAGCAAGAGCACTTCAAGCTCTACACCAAAACGACCGTGGTCGGAGAAGTGGTGTTCAATTTGTAAGTCACCCTCTCACAATACGAGGGACTGCAAATCAAAGGCTAAGAACCCTCACTTCGCAGCATGTCAAGTGACTTCCAAGGAGGTTGTCACAGAAAATGCCAAGGTCAACAAGGAAGCTCGCCACCAGGAGAGCTCACTCAAATCCGGCACTAGAAAATCTAGGACAGGGAAATGGTGCAACCAATGCAAGTCAAATACGCACAATGCTATTGACTGCAGGGGAAAGTCAGGAGACACTCAATTCGTCGGGTGCCCCGGGAAACCTAAGGTGGAACCCACCGAACAGGTCGAGGCCGAGGAAGAGACTCCAGACCAGGAAAAACCACCTGTAGTGGAATTGGTAGAGGTTAACGGTCGTCAAATGGAGTGTTTATACGACACAGGACTGGACGGGGAGGCCGTGATTTCTGCGGATCTGGTACATCCAGAACAATTCACAGGTGAAACCATGGAGATACAGCCTACACAGAAGAGTGCTGTAGTCATGAAGTTGCCCATTGCTAATGTGGAGATTCGGTCAAGGTACGTCACCGGCACCATCAAGGCCGCTGTATTGACCGATCCCATTTTTCCAGTAATCCTAGGTTGCCGGTATGTCTTTCTGGGAATGCCCAGGGAGCCAATCCATATGGGAGCAATGCAGACTCGCTCTCAGACGAAAACGGAAGAGGCAGACGCAATTGTGACTAACCCAATGCCGGGGGAGCTACGAACTGCCCAGAGTAAGGATGATACTTTACGTCATGGCTACAGAAAGCTGCAGAAAAGTGCTGATCCACCAGGACGGGGGCAGTACTACATGAAGAATAGGATACTCTACAGGAGAGCAGGAAGGGGAGACAACCTATACGGTCAGTTGGTCGTCCCGAAAGCTCACCGGTCCCAGATTCTTCATATGGGGCATACCATCTCCTTTAGTGGACACATGGGTATTGCCGCCACCATGCAGCGAATTTCCTGCCATTACTATTGGCCCGGAATGATAGATGATGTGCGTCGGTATGTGAAGTTATGCCCTGAGTGCCAAAGGGTGGCACCGAAACACTGGACAGCACCGGTGGTGTTGGGTGAGATGCCCATCATGAACTCTCCTTTCGAGAGGGTAGCCATCGATATCGTGGGTCCACTTCCCAGGACTAGGAAGAGGAACATGTATATACTCACAATGGTGTATTTCTGTACAATGTGGGGTGAAGCCATACCGTTGACCACAATTGACTCGAAAAGAGTGGCGGACGCACTGATGGAGGCCTTTACCAGATTAGGCTTTCCGGATCAAATTCTGACGGACAATGGGTCTCAGTTTTGTGGAAAACTCATGGAGGAGGTATTTAGGGTGTTTCACTCTAACCACATACATACCAGCCCTTACCATCCTCAAGCCAATGGACAAGTAGAGCGTTTCAACGGCACGTTGATGACAATGCTCAGGAAACTAGCGCAGGAAAAACCTGATAGGTGGGATGAATATATCCCAGCAGCCCTTTTTGCCTATCGGGAAGTTCCTCATGGCTCAACAGGACTACCACCCGCTACGTTGCTGTTTGGTCGTCCAATCAAAGGACCTTTGGAAGCCATGTTGAGGAGTTGGACTGAAGAGGGGACGTCAGAAGAAATGATCTCATCCTATAAATACGTGGAGGAACTGAAAGAAAAACTCCACAAGGGATGGACTCTGGCAAATCAAAACTTGAAAAAGGCCAAGAAAAGACATGCGGCTTACTACAACCGCAGGTCTAAAGAAAGATCTCTAGAGGTGGGAGAAAAAGTCTTGTTGCTACTCCCAACGGGAAACAACAAACTGGAGATAGGTTGGCAAGGACCATTTCCCATGGAAAGGGTAATATCCAGAACCAACTATCAGATCCGGATCCGGTGAAAGTCGAAGATTTTCCATATCAATCTCTTGCGGAAATACGAAGAGAGACCCGGAGACAAGGCAGCTCACCTCATGGCAATGGCAGTTGCAGTGGAGACGGAAGTGGGAACCAGCGAGGGCAGGGAATATCCCTTGGTACACCAGGAAACCTATAGGGATGTGCAAGTGAACCCTGATCTGACCTCCCAGGAGAGGGAAAGGATAACCCAGGTTCTCAAGTCTCATAAGGAGATACTGACTGATAAACCAGGACGAACGAGGTTGGTTGAGTTCGAGATGACTTTGACCACACAGGAGCCTGTTCGTCAAAAGGTTTACCCAGTGCCATTCTCTAAAGAAAAGGCCCTGGAGGAAGAAATACCGAAACTGCTGGAGGATGACGTGATTGCACCATCCACATCCCCATACAATGCAGGGGTAGTTTTGTTACGGAAACCAAGTGGAGAACACCGGTTGTGTATAGACTACCGACTTCTGAACAGTCACACACAATTTCAGGTGGAACCTTTGCCGAATCCAACTCAGTTATTCGCTAGGCTCCATAAGGCTCGGTACTTTTCAAAGGTGGATCTGAGTCGGGGGTACTATCAGATACCAGTCAAACCGGAGAATCGACCACTGATGGCTTTCAGTACACCCAGTGGACACTACGAATTCAAGGTCATGCCCTTTGGACTCAGCAATGCACCTAGTGTGTTTACACGCATGATGAGGACTTTACTAGATCCGTTACAGGATCCGTCCATCATCTCATTCATGGATGATATTCTGATTTCCAGCGACAGCTTGGATGACCACTTACAATCCTTGGAGAGAGTGTTTAATAGACTCAAGGAAGCAGGGCTTACTGCTCGTCCAACTAAGTGCATGATTGGTTACCAGACTCTGGAATTTCTAGGTCACACCATCACTCCAGGACACATTGTCCCAGAAGAGAAGAACCTGGAGAAAATCAGAAATGCACCAAGGCCAAAAACGAAGAAGGATGTGCGATCTTTTCTCTCCTTGTGTGGGTTCTACCACAAATTTACCCCACATTTCACTGAACTGGGAGCTCCGTTGACGGAAACCTTGAAAAAGGGATTCCAGGACAAAATCATTTGGACACCAGAATGTGAGAATGCCTATAGTCAGTTAAAGGAGGCCTTGGTCAGCAAACCTGTATTACAGCTCCCTGACCTTTCCAAACCCTTTGTGTTGAGAACAGATGCGAGTGGGATTGGGATTGGGGCAGCTCTGTTACAGGAAGGAAAAGACGATGCTTCGGTTTTGAAACCTGTGGCATACGCAAGCAAGAAACTTCTACAGGCTGAGAGGAATTATTCAACCGTCGAGAGAGAGTGCTTGTCCCTCGTATGGGCAGTGCAAAAATTCCAGCCATATTTGTATGGAGTTAAGTTTCGAGTCCAGTCGGATCATCAGCCCCTGATGTTCCTGGCTACTTCTCAGAAGCTCAACGCCCGTTTGATGCGGTGGTCGTTGTTACTTCAACCTTATAATTTCACAGTGGAGTACATTCCTGGGAAGGAAAATGTTGGAGCGGATTTCTTGTCAAGACACCCAGCTCCTGAAGAAGAAGAATGAATCATCTGGATTAAACTAACGGTGGAGAAGAGTGAGATGGACTACTCTCTTAAGAGGGAGCCTATGTCACAAAATAAAACCTTGCGTTTACCCAGTTGATTATTATAGAGGCTTTCTGATAAAACGGACTATCTTCCAGCGACAACTATTTTACTAACAGAAAAAATAAATAAATCGGATGTTAAACCCCAGGACGGTAAATATTTGTGGCTGCACGTGTACATCTGGTCGACGGATTTGGGAACATTCGGTGGTGAGTGAGACAAATCCCGGCATCGCTTTGACAGTTGTCAACATTTGAATACAGATGGAACCCGTGGGATCATGGTGGCAATCGGATGTCGGCCATCACATGTCGGGCAAAATTAACAGTTGCAGAGGTGTAGGGGAAGTGAATGAGCTGAATCATACATCGCTTTGACAGATTATAAACAAGTCGGATTGGAAGCGGAAGTACTCAGCTCGGAAGAAAACAGTCCGTCTGTCAATTCATAGTTTCCGGACGTAAAGAAGATTGGCAGCTTGTTGGGGAAAACTGTTGTTGGGATCATACAGTAACTCGTTAGTTTGTTGGGGGAGTCCAAACAACTGATGACAACTTTGACATTAATGGAGCCAGGGAAAATCGATTCTTGACAATGGATGATAGGCCCAAAATAACACCTGTGTGGACCGGAAGAATACTGTCACGTGACTAATTTTAGGTTTTGCCAAACACCAGGATTGGAGAGGACAGTTGAACTCAAACCTTGGATTTTAGCAGACGTGCTTCGGCACTGTGGTTCTGATGGGAAAATGTCTACCGTGTGCGAATTGAGTTAATTTAATTTTACACGTGCCTGTCATGGCAAGAGTGGATGTAATTTGATCTAACTGCAGTGTTGCCTAAGATAGAACCTATTATAATTAGTTCTAATTAATATAGGCTGTAGCCTTGTTAAAACTAAAGTGTGATGATTAGCACTGTTAGTGGAAAACTAGCTAGAGTAGGGAAGTGATACTTGGCTCTGTTAGTTGAAAATAGATTAGTGAAGTGTTGATAAGCTTTACTAGTTGAGAATTGAGTAATGAGGGATAATTGGGATATTCCAGTGGGTGCTCCCTGGTGGGCGGTGTTCCGCATTCTGTTTGTTGATTTTTTTTTCTTGTCTTGGCCTGATGATAACATATGTGTTCAGTCATCTGTCCATGACAGAGTAGGTTCATTATATTTTCTGAGCGAGGCCGATGACCCACGATCATCTAATAGAGATCAGTGACGGGAAGGCTATCACCGATTATATGATTTATGTTACAGGTTTCCTCTGGTTGGAATGAAGAACACGGAACCCAGGAAAAATCCGATCCCGGATAAAGTTTGGCGCAGGAAGATTGGCCAGCAACTTTACAACAGAGCTTATGCTAGAGGAAGATGATTAACATTGCTCAGTGGAGCTGAATGTTATATGTATCCTACAGGATAAACACCGAATGAGTTTAGGTCATACCAGTTTTAACACACCAGTAGTGATGGATATTCAGTTCACTTATGACTAGAACAAAAATAAAAGACTCTATTGGAGTATAGACAATAACTGTTTAATAGTGAGAACTAGTGAACATTTATCAAGAGACAAAAAGTCTTGTTCATAGGACAGTGTTCCATGTTTGTTTCACTGCGCCGGAATTATGAAGCCGGAGTTTCTATAAATTATTAGGAACAGTTGCGTTAGGAACAATAATAGTTTTTTTCCACGGAATATATATTTACATGGGATTCAGATCTCATAGTCATCAGAGTTCCTGGAGGAGGACATGTCTGGAGAGAAGGATACGACTTCGGTGAGGTCTAATATACTGACTCGTGAGATGTCGTGTAATCCTTGCCATGATGTGTACACTATGATCCTGAACTTTGAAGGCTGACACATACATTTATGTTATAATACACGACACACATTGTCTTCGCATACACGTCTCATATACGTTACACTTTTCTTTTAATAAATTAATCTTTATTAATTTTTAGAAGCAAGAGTTGTTGAGTATGTTGCGTTGGGGAAGTATGAGAGGGGGCATAGTATGACAGTGAGAGAGTGATAGGAAAAGGTGTCCATGGGCTGATGGAGTGTGTTGGACGGAAGCTGGTGGATTCTCCAAGATATTGAAAAAAGGAAGAAAAATATTATAATGTGGGTGTTGACTCTCTTCACTCCAGGGACGACACTTTAAAGGAGGACACGACAGTGCCCCACCAATTGTTATGGCATGCACTTAAGGCTTATCACGTGCCCGAGAACGTCAAGGAAATGCTAGTGCAGTACTTCTCGGGCTTCTCTCTTCGGTTCTCGACCAAACCGTTCACGGCCAGATGGACGACTTGGAAATTTTGTACACTTCAAAGCATCGCTATAAGGTTGTACACATATTTTTGTCACGAAGCTGATCGCAGGAAACTGTTTAATACTATTACAAATCCCGAGAAAATAACAGTGCAAGCTTTGGGTTTGAGTAAACGGTCACGTTGTCGACGGATTCAAGAATCTGGAATTAAACCACCACGCTATAATCAAGCGGTAGGTAGAGAGGCAACTGTAGACAGTCTTGACAAAGATGTCATAAGGAGAGCTATTATAGAAATACTGGATACCAAAGAAACAGTTACTGTAAGAAAAATTAGGGTTTGGTTGAGAAAGAACAATGACAAAGAGCTATCCAAAACAACTTTGTGGAAAATTATAATGACATTAGGCTTTACGTTTAGAAAGTACAAGGGAGGTAGAAATATCATTTGCGAGCAACCGTATTTAGGAGCAAATACCTAAGCGAAATAAGGTAAATGCGCAAAGAAAATTATGACATAGTGTATTTGGATGAAACGTGGATCAATGCGCACCACACACGTGAAAAGAAATGGCAATCAGTGGATGGAAAAATAAAGCGATTTGTGCCCAGTAGCAAAGAACAGTATTTGGTTGTAGCCCATGCTGGCAGTACGCATACTGGCTCACTACAGAATGCGGGACTCGTGTTCGTATCAAGGCATACAGACAATAGGGATTATCATAATGAGATGAATGGTAATGTATTTAGAGATTGGCTCGATAATACAGTTCTTCCATCGCTAGACATACCTTCTTATCTAATTATGGACAATGCATCATATCACAATGTTCAGAACAATTGCAGGCTCTAAACATTACAGCATCGGCACAAACAATACAACTTGTGAATGACAACAGTTTTTATTCAACAGTGATAAATTTTCAGTTCCGTAAGTCCTCAACCGTGAGAAGCAAATGGTATTGAAGAAAAAAAAAAACTACTAGGAAACTAGGACAGTGAAAATGGTATTAGAGGTTTAAAAAAAAACAGTTTTCTGATGCTTTGCTAGGTAGCTTGTCATCATTCACGCCATACATACACTGGCCCACCCAGACAACAGGAAGACAAAAAGTCATCTGAGACGATCTGATCTCGGTTAAGGGTAGCGCTAGCTTTCGTCCAGATTATGTCTATCAGGTATTTGATGCCCCTGTGGATTCAAGGTTCCGTCTCCACTAGTTAGTGGCTCTGCGTTACGGTAATCGTCCACCAATTCTACGGTTAGTAGTATCAACAGTGATGCTACCTCAGTTGTATTGCAGAGATTAAGGTCTTTTTTGAGTTCCTCTGTCAAGGAGGAATTGGGATACGGCAGCTCACTTCAGCAAGGCCTGTTTTCCGCAGCAGATTTGGTCGTTTCTAAACGGGCGGAAGTCGTTAGTTACAATTTCCGGTACGGTAGTACGCATAGCGGATAGCCTTATTCCCGTCGGTAGGGAGTGGCGTGCCTTTATCTCCAGTCAATTAGACTTGGTATCGATGATAAGGGTCGAAGACAAGAGAAATAGAATGCGACGTCATTTGAATAGATGACGCTGAAATAAATGCCGTCTCCAATATCGCTGGGTATAGTTTTAGCGCAGGAAATGTCACCGTCATAGTATGATGCCATCAATAGTCACATTGACGCTATACCAAATTGAGAATTTAATTTAAAAATCAGTTAACGGAGTAATCGCGATGTGCTCAAAGCGATCTAAACGTCACCTCTTCACAGTCACCCATGTGAACAAACTTCATAGACAGCTGAACAGACCCTTAAAAATTGACACATGATGACTAAATTGCGGTATCATCTCTGGTCACTCCATACACACATTAACGCACAGCTATATGCATTGTAGTAACATGACTATTTGTGTACACATTTTTAACCAGCAGCTGAAGAAACAAGAAGGAAATGAAAAATAAGGTAAGAAATATATTCCTTCTACTTTCCCGTCCATTTTCATTTGGATTCCACATTATTGACCCCATGCTTCTGTAAATTCTCTGTGTTTACTAATATTACACATTGCACCAACTTCCATACGAATCTGGATATGCCTTGTGTCATCACCCCAGTTGACGTGTACTACCGTAGAACAAGTTTCTTAGCATGAATTCACTACATTTTCGCCAAAACATTATAGAAATGTCACCTCTTTCCATGATTTATATTGTCTTTGCACCTATCAAAGACATATTACTAGGGTGGGGGTAAATATAAGACGGCAGAAAAAATTTCATAATGAGTGCAAACATTTGTAAACGGACTATATTTGCGCGTGTCTGTTCTCTCTTTAAGTTTGTGCCGTAAGTCTCGTTTAACAACCCGAATGGCAACTCCTTTGGCCCTATTTGAGTTTGAGCAGCCGGCTTCAAGGATACAATACATCTTGATGCGGAGGCCTATGAATTCGGCTGTAGCCGGCCACAGCATTCGTCTTTGAACATGCCTTGGACCTTTTTCTTTTGTGTAGAGTAGTTCGGATGGTCTCGTGGATAATCAGATTGATCATACCAGGCGGCGTTCTCCTTCACATTAGCATACACATCGTCGGTCTCCACCTGGAACAGAAGACCGTCCGTGTCCGTGTAACACAGCTGCGGTTTATGGCCGCATAGTTGATTGATCTTTTATACCAAAACTCGGCTATAAGTAGCTTGGAGAGGTCCAGGATGGCCTGTCTCAGTAGATGGACTGACTGAGTTTCAACTTAGTCTTTGTGCTGTGAACCGCCACTAGGTCGCCTTCAAAGATCGTGTGTCTCTAGAAGGGGGCGTTGGCTAATAACCTCCGGAACCGGTCGGTCACTGTGGCCCGTACTACTTGGACCCTGACGTGTTTACGATTGTTCTTCATAGAGGGGCCGGAAAGCATTCGACATCAACTTATACAGGCTCTTGTCAAACTCCGACGTGGCCTTTGCCCGCACAGCCGTGCCAGACTATAGACTCGCCATCCAAGCATCCTGCCGGAATTAGCAATAACCAATGATTTGCATATCCTTTGCAGGACATCGCTGTCAACATCAGCATCTTTCAGTTGATTGTTGATTTCTTGGCAAGATTACGCTCAGTAGTTTGCCATTGCTTTCTGAGCGGCCGGCTCACATACCCTGTAAGTTCCCGACGCGATTCGAACTACTGCTGATTCTCACCGTCGTAGTGTTACTTACGAGAGTATACGAGATTACGGAGAAAAGTCGCTAACCTCTAGGTCAGGAAGCCGGCTACCAATAACTAGTTGTTAAGTATATGTTTGTACATCAGCTAAAACATACATAATCATCAATAACTAGTTAGTTGCGTGGTTATACATCAGCTAAAACACATACAATCACCAATAATCACCTGCAATATGCACGTAAAACAGCTAATGTATGCGTTGCGACATAATGAATAAGTCTTCTGCATGTGAAGTGTTAGACACATTTAGTCATTTGTCATTAGTCATTAGTCGCGGTTCCATATTCACGGCAACGGGTCGTCCCCATTATGTTCCGTTCCTGTGCCTGTCAATATCACACAAAATGCTCCTCACTGCCCCATGTGAAAAGTGGAACAAATAGAAATCTTGTCAAAGTAGCAGCCCTCACATGTACACTGTCCATAATTCTGCAGCCAGAATGCCAACACAAAAGTCCACGAAAAATACAGTTCATCGTTGATGGAAGCGGCAGTCACTAGAAAACCAGCAACCACACATTACTGCATAAGGCAAACCGGTCAGTTCTGTGACAAAACCGGTCGACATTGTTCCGAACATGCAGTTCACGCTACAAACGTACAAGACACATTTAGCTGTACTTAGCTACACAAGCTTGTAATTTCGTGCACTACACTGCCATCTTAAAGGTGGCAGGGCACTTACCTTGAAAGTCCCGTACAGAGACGTATAGGACAGCATGGCACCCATGTATCTTAATTCTCCCCAGGCCGTAAACCAAGGCGGGTAAGTGTGTTCTTTGTCCAGGTACTCTACTGTTGCAAGGGCTATATTCAGATGAATATAACCTGCCCTGAAAGAAAGATGTAATTAGAGTTTGTCAGCGCCAGGAACCAGATAGAAGGATAAATTACACAGGGAGTAACGATTAAATAGTTATTGACTCAGACCACAGCAAGACGAAACCAAACAACAAAACAATGACATCATATCAATTCCTACAAAGCGCACAGGGAAGAACGCTCGTTACACCATTACACACCTGGATTCATTTACAACCCTTCCCCTACACAGCCGTACTCACTGGTTCACAACACTGCACTTACAGAACCGTGTTGATTGGTTTTCAAACCTTCCCCTATAGAACCGTGCTGATTGGTTCACAACCCTTCCACTATAGAATCGTGTTGATTGGTTCACAACCCTTCCACTATAGAATCGTGTTGTTTGGTTCACAACTCTTCCACTATAGAGTCGTGTTAACTTGTTCACAACTCTTCCACTATAGAGTCGTGTTGATTGGTTCTCGTTCACAACCCTTCCACTATAGAGTCGTGTTGACTGGTTCTGGTTCACAACCCTTCCACTATAGAGTCGTGTTGATTGGTTCACAACCCAACTCCTACAGAGCCGTTCTGAGTGGTACACAATCCAACTCCTACATAGCCGTTGCTGATTGGTTGACAACTCTTCCCCTAGAGGGCATATTGACTGCTCCACAACCAACGATTACAGAGCCGTGCGGATGCGTTAACAACCACCCACGTTATTACACTGCAGATACTCGAACGTAGGCTTACGTGTGTTATAGTTGGAGAATGGCCTGGCCTATAAGATCTATAACTAACCCATGTTTGGTCGCAGCTCCAATTTGTCTGGAACAATAATTGCGGACCCGCTGGTGACTCTGACAGCGATTTGCGCTGGTGATGCCATGAGCACCGCCGGACACTAATTCGACCCCTGGACTCGTCGCTTGTCAAAGTGAGTAGAACATTCGCCGCCTATCGCTCCTTGCTCTCATGTTATATTGGTATCAAGAATATACTTTTTATTTAGTATAATATTGGTATAAAGAATATACTTTTTATTTAGTATAATATTGGTATAAAGAATATGCTTTTTATTTAGTATAATATTGGTATAAAGAATATACTTTTTATTTAGTATAATATTGGTATAAAGAATATGCTTTTTATTTCGCATAATATTGGTATAAAGAATATACTTGTTTATTTAGTATAATATTGATATAAAGATTTTATGTTTTATTTAGTATAATCTATATATATATATATATATATATATATATATATATATATATATATATATATATATAAAAGAGAATGTCTGTCTGTCTGTATGTATGTATGTCCTTTATGCGTTCGCGAACAGTCCATCCGATTAAGATGACATTTTCTACACGTCTTCTTCTGATTCCCGTGCTGCCAACTGTCATAGTTTGTTAGTGTACAAACATATTTAATTAATATTATTTAATATTTTGATTTACATTATAATGTACTAGCTGACCCTGCCCGGCTTCGCCCAGACCCTGGTGGGGAGCATCTCATTTAATTCATATAAGTAGTCATATAAGTTCTCGTTCCCGTTACCGACTGACTGACTGTCTGTCTGTCTGTCTGTCTGTCTGTCTGTCTGTCTGTCTGTCTGTCTGTCTGTCTTTCTGTCTGTCTGTCTGTCTGTCTGTCTGTCTGTCTGTCTGTCTGTCTGTCTGTCTGTCTGTCTGTCTGTCTGTCTGTCTGTCTGTCTAATCATTTATTGGTTGCGATTAGAACAACCTTAGATAAACGAAGACCAACTTACAAAAAGCATTAGAAAGAGCACTTGAAAGATCTTTACATATTACCCCAACAATTAACTTGGGTAAATGGAGCGGCGGCAGCAGCAGCAGAAGAAGAAGAAAAAGAAGGAGTAGGAGGAAGGAGGAGGAAGAGGGTGGAGGGAGGGAGGAGGAGGGAGGAAGAGATAGGCGGAGAGAGGAGGAGGAGGGAGGAGGAGGAGTAGGGAGGAATAGGGAGGGGGAGGAGGAGGGATTAGGAGGAGGAGGGGGGAAAGAGGAAGAGGGAGGAGGGAGGAAGGAGGAGGGGGAGGAGGGAGGATGAGAACGCAGGAGGGGAGGAGAAAGAGGGAGGAGGAGGGAGGAAGAGGAAGAGGGAGGAGGAGGAAGGAGGAGGGGGAGGGAAGAGGAGGAGAGAGGAGGAGGGAGAGGGAGGAGGAAGAAGGAGGAAGAAGGAGGAGGAGGGAGGATGAGAACGCAGGAGGAGGAGGAGGAGGGAGGAAGAGGGAGGAGGAGGAAGGAGGAGGGGAGGGAAGAGGAGGAGAGAGGAGGAGGGAGGGGGAGGAGGAGGGAGGAGGTAGAGGGAGGAGGAGGAGGGAGGATGAGAACGCAGGAGGAGGGAGAGGGAGGAGGATGAGGAGGAGAGAGGAGGTGGAGAGAGGAAGAGGTAGAAGGAGGAGGGAGAAGGAGGAGGGAGGAGTGAGGAGGTAGAGGGAGGAGGAGGAGGAGGAATGATGAGGGAGAGAGGAGGAGGAAGAGGGAAGAGGAGGGAGGAGGAGGATGGAAGAAGGAGGAGGAAGAGGGAGGAGGAGGATGGAGGAGGGAGAGGGAGGAAGAGGGAGGAGGAGGAAGGAGGAGGAAGAGGGAGGAGGTAGGAGGAGGAGGAAGAGGGAGGAAGAGGAAGAGGGAGGAGGAGGGATAGGAGGAGGAGGGGGGAAAGAGGAAGAGGGAGGAGGAGGAGAAGAATGGAGAAGGAGGGAGGAGGAGAAGGAGGAGAAAGAGGGAGGAGGAGGGAGGAAGAGGAAGAGGGAGGAGGAGGAAGGAGGAGGGGGAGGGAAGAGGAGGAGGGAGAGGGAGGAGGAGGGAGGAGGAAGAAGGAGGAGGAGGGAGGATGAGAACGCAGGAGGAGGAGGAGGAGGGAGGAAGAGGGAGGAGGAGGAAGGAGGAGGGGAGGGAAGAGGAGGAGAGAGGAGGAGGGA
>OY992888.1:8526111-8621337 GCA_963921405.1 Cepaea hortensis | reverse complement strand
GGACGTTAACCACGGGGAACTACCCGTAAACAGACTGAACGATAGTACGACTTTAGAGTAACGAGCACTGGACCACTGGACTACGTGACAAGTGACGCAGCACGCAGCGCTGCGGACCGCACGAGGACTGAGGACCAGTAACTGAACGAAACCTGTAAACCCAGACAGACCGGACTTGACAGTTAGAGCAACAAGACTTGTGTGGTGTTACTCTAGCCACTGTGTAGTTTAGAAAGGACGCAGTTAGACATAGCGAGTGTGAAGAATGTATTTGAGTTATGAGTGCGATTAATGTATGCTCGAGAAGCGAGCTGTATATATCTGTGTGGTCATATCGCCTGATAGTAATTGTGTAGAATAAATATTGATTCATTATATACCATTTATACAATCGTGTTTGTGATCGTGAGGTATGAATGAAGTGGCCAGCATGCATGTGTGAATCCAGGTTCTTGACAGGCAGCCAAGAGTGGTGTCAGACGTTCTTAATGAACCTATGACCTACTGTGTGACAAAAGTGGTGTCAGAAGTTCTTAATGAACCTATGACCTACTGTGTGACAAGAGTGGTGTCAGAAGTTCTTAATGAACCTATGACCTACTGTGTGACAAGAATGTAATTGGTTTTCATCAGTACGACAACAAAAGTGACGAAAGAAATCAGAACGCATTAAGTGTGATAATAGCAGAAAGAATGAATTGAAAGCACGAAAGAATTCATTGCCTTGTAGAGTGCAAGAATAGTGGTAGAAGCTACGAAATAATTCACTGCTTAGAATCGAAAGAGTGAAAGAGCAAGAGTGCTTACGAAGGAAGAGTGACAAAGAAAGAATACGTTTGGGAAATTGTAGAGAATTGTGAAATATATAATGAATATTAACATGTTTCACAGAGATGTTTCAGTTGAAGCCTCACGCCAGTGAAGACTACATGACAAAGACTAGACGACAACTGACACAACGACAGACAGAATTTAATACATTTATTTCGCATTTCAGCATCCATTCAGAAAGAACAACGAGACAGACATATTGTTAATTACCATATCAACATGTGCGTTATTGTTTTCTGATTATTGATTGTTGCTGCTCTATATAACAGAATGCAGAGTTGCAGCATTCAGAACAGCGTTAGAAACTGAGTGAGAGAAGACAACAACTCCCATTAAACCCGGAAAAGCTGAAAGTTTTCAGATAAGTACGTATATAGTTTTGATTAGTGCACCGTGGAATAGCATCTTATATTTTTGAATGCTGTGAATAATTAGCAACATTATAGGAAAAGTATGTTTTTTTAGATTTCTGACTGTGTGTGTAAATTACTAACATAAACGTCAACATGAAGAGAATGTATAGAAGCGGGTAAAGACCTAGGACTTAATGGAGATAGATTACATACAGATAGGAAAGCAGCAATTAAGAAAAAGGAAAGAGATAGGAAAGCAGCAATTGAAAGAGACGAACGGGCACAGGAACGACAACTTCAAAAAGACCTAGCAGAATTAGCTGAGGCGAACAAACAAAAACAGCTAGAACTGGCTGAAGCCACCAAATTACAAGAGAGAGAGAGAGAGAACTGACTGTAGCCACCAAATTAAAAGAGCTAGCTCTAAAAGAAAAACAACTGGAGATTGAGACACAAACCCAGTTGAAAATGAAAGAGCTGGAGATCGAATCTCACGTACAGATAGCAACAACTAAGTTGAAGAGTAAGGAAGAAGAGAATAAGTTTAACAAGTACAAAGGGATAGTCAAACCCTTCTGCCAAGGAGACTCAATCTCTGCCTGAACCGAGAATGTGGAATTCCAGCTAAAATTCCAGGAAATTCCACGAGAACATTGGGCGATGATTTACATGAAAAACCTCTCTGGGGAGCCCTTAAAGTTAATAGAATCTATTCCCCAAGAGCTGAGAAACGATTATGATTACATCCACCAACGCATTATGCAACATTATTTTGCTATATGCCCCAGGTTACCAAATTCAGTTTTCCAAACTAAAACCTAAACCGAACGACACGTTCATTGATTATGTTTCTAACGTACAAAGTTTGTACAGCAAGTGACTGAATGCTGCGAAGGTAAATAAAAGCTATGAAAAGCTCAGGGACTTGATGATAATGGACAAAATTATCTCGACTGTCCCAACTCCCTTTGCCACATTTTTACAGCAAGCTGATGTAGAGTCGTTAGAACAGCTAGAGAAACGGGGATCAGCATATTTTTTTTCAAATAGGGATATATTCAAATCAACCATAGAAGAAACTGAGATAGTGGCTTTTGCAAAATGTAAGCCTCAAAAACCATTTCAAATGAGAGAGAAACAAAAGACAAAGCTACCTCAATGTCCATATTGCCATTTTTTTCATGATCAATTTTGCGATGTGCGAAGAAAACCCAGGGTATCCATCTCACTTGGAGATGATGATTAAAAAAAACAAGAAAACAAAAGAAACACGTATAGCCGTGCAGTCAAATGCTTTGTTGCCGATCTTTTGGTCATTATAGTTCTAGATGTGTTGGACGTCAGAGATTGAGAGCTAGTAATGCTGTACTTGTCGATACTTCATCTGAAAGTGGAAGCGAGCATGAGAGTGAGAATGAGGAAATGTTACCATTCGGAGATAATGTGGTATGTGCAAGCGATGTACTTAATTTTGAGAGATGTGCTATATGTCAGAAGTTTCATGAGAACGGAATGCTGGAATGCGGGCATTCAGTGCCGTGTTCAACTGAGAATGCAAATACAGCAGTTGCCTCCATAGGGAAATTAAAACTCTACGATGGAATGGTTAATGATAAACCTTGCCAACTCTTAATCCATAGCGGCAGTACCATGATCGGTCTAAGGAAGGAAGGAACTGACCAATCCAGAAGACTACACAGGCCAGTTTGTAAGCTGCCGAACTTTTTCGGGGAATATAGAGAAGTACCCGTTAGCAACAGCTCGCATAAATACTCCTTTCTTATCTGGCACATTTACATGTGCTATCTTAGATCACCCATATACTGATCTTATAATCGGTTGCCTGCCTCAGGTAAAAGCATGGACAGAAGTCCATGCCCACAAAGTGGCGAACGCCTTGGAACTTCAACCTGAACAGAAGTTATAGCGCTATTACCGGATAAGAGTGATGTATTAGCAATGTCATGGCAAGGGCCATTCAAAGTAGTTAGGAAAGTATCCAACGTTGAGTATGAAATATCACTGAACCACAAACTCAAGATATTCCATATCAACTTACTCAAACCAAATTACTCAAGACAAGAACAGGAGACAGAAGCCAAACACAGTTCAACCACAGCAATCAACAAAATAGAAGACAAACAAGAACATCTACCAGAAATTACTAAAGTAAGGGACACAACCAGTGATAATAAAACAAAACACTATAATACTAGGCATGACCCATTTGTGGCTCATGCAAACTGTTGCACTGTTGTACACAAAAGTGATAAAGACCTAATAATTAAACCAGCAGAAAGTTTCATCACCAAGAAAATAACATCACAAAACAACGTCAACATAAATAAGCAGGACACACAACAGACAACACATATAGTAAATGCAGGACAAAACTTACATTTCCATCAATTAGATATTGATAGACAACACGACGGGCAACACATTATCAGTAACACAGAACACACTGACAGTTGTCTCAAGGGACACAATCAAAATGGCAGAGGTAAAAACCAAAACTCAAACACACTCCAGAAAAATGGTTCCATCACGATGAGAATACTGATCTTGTGCAAGATTATATAGACAACATGGTGTATGTACAAACCATACCCAACAGCAAATAAATGTCCATGTGATGTGATATTGATAGTGCTTGCATATATTAGAGTGAGACAAATTTTTCCACCATTTTCGGAAATGTTGAAAATTGTGACGTCATCTTACAGTATAATAACATCTTTGTTGAATATGTATAAGGAGATAACCAATTTATCTGGAAGAAATGTCTTAGGCCATACTATATCTAAAGGCCAATTGAAAACTGATGAAAAAATTGTGACCAAAATTTTGAACCTCACTATGCCAACCAGCAAAAAGCAAGTGAGAAGTTTGGTGAACTATTACAACAAGTTCATTCCCAATGTGGCAGAAATCACCAGTGTTTTTTCCAATCTATAAAAGTCGAATGTCAAAATTGATGCACAAGATGCTATTTTAATGAGTGCAATGTCAAAACTTAATCACCTTTTTAGTAATGTCCCGATCCTTCGGTTACCTAACCCAAATTTACAATATCTTCTCAGAACTGACGCCAGTGCAGTATCCATAGCCGGCGTACTGTTTCAGAAATATGACGACATTCTCCACCCAGTAATGTATGTAAGTCGCAAGATCACTCCATCTGAGGCAAAGTACGATGTTTCGTAATTGGAGGCTTTAGCTATTGTGTACTGTGTCCGTAAATTACATAGATTCTTGGCAGGGACGCACTTTGTCATCGAAACTGACAACTCTCCGCTCACAGTCATGTAGACAGGAGTCCATAAGAACAATAGAATGTATAGATGGTGCCTTGATACTCCAGAATTAGTCATTTTCGGTAAGGCACATTAAAGACAGCAACAATAACCTTGCCGACATGCTTACGAGACCCTCGGACTGTGTAGTGAAGCAGAAAGACGACGCAACACCATCATCGTCATTAACACCAGCAGCAGAGTGTGCTCAAACAGATTTATCACTGTGAATCAGACTTTGTACATATATTAATGTCTACCAATGTCGATACCATTACATATATTCGACAGAGATGAATAGAACATTGTAAATAGACTCTTCAGGAGCATCGCGTTGAATATCGAACTTTGTAAATAGAAACTATAGTTAGAATGAAGATATTCAAGGAAGGAAGACGCGACATCATCACCTTACCTAGAGCAACTTAGATTAGCTAGTGTAAAATGTATGTATCTGTGATATATATGATAATTTTTCATGAAGTTTCACGTTATATTGTAGTTCCTTATATGTAGTTTATAGATATAGAATAACATTACAACTTTTCTTTTCATTAAATTAGTAACACCAATTTTCTTACTCCCAGTTAGATACAGGGATATATATATGTAAACATCATTACATTATATCAATTACATCTTATAAGTCTCGTAAGAGACCATCACTCCATCGTTAACTATAATATTTAGGACAATTTAGTTCAGTTATATGATAGAGTAGTTTAAAAATCATAACTGAGTTATAAATCATTACCATCGGTAACTATATTTTAAATTAAGGGAACCAACACATTTCACTTCATTTTGTTTATTTACTTAGATTATCTTCCCTTAGTTAGTAAATCTCAGCACACCAAAGTAGAGTATAGCATTTATTTAGAATAGTAGCATACTTAGGATTGCCGTAAGCAATCCATTAAACATGTAAATATTGTAAATAAGATAGACAGTACTAATATACAGTACTACTATTCGGCTCTATGAATGTTTAGAACGAGCCAAAGGTGTTTCATTTTTTGTCCATTTTATTTTATTTTAATGACATAAATTTCTTTTAAACCTATGATGTTTGAATGTATCGAGCAAAAGACGAGAGCAACGATAGAATGATTGTATTAAGTATTGTATGAGTGAACAATGGTGCATTTTTTTGCCGCATCCAAGATTTTTTTATGATTTGTCTTCGTCGTATATGTAACACATGTGCTTGTGTAGTTTTATGTGTGTTGTTGCCATAATTACATTACAGCAATAGGAATATTTTCCAGCGTCTCAGTTTGGCAGAGCAATCACAAATTAAGCATATGCATTCATTTGTGACTGCATAAACCAACCTTCGACGCTTGAAAACGTCATTCACGTAAATTTATAGACATACACCTATTCCTGTGATTTAAGTATACACTAAATATAACTAAACACGCAAACAACCAGATATACTAACAGATAAAAATGCAGACAGCAGTATTATGGAAGGGGGAAAAACTCATGTACAGGGGACATAACAGACTTAGTAAACTTTGAAAACACATTGAAAGATTTACCCACAAACGGAAGTTAGACAGGTGAAGATCAGCAAACACACAACATGTAATAGAGTTGGAGGAACATTACACGGGAGCCATGAATTTTATTCATCTATTGTTTCCGTAACAGGAACAATTTATTCGGGATGTCGGTTAATCGAAATTTTGAAAAGCAGTGTCTGATAGACATTTTTGGGCTTTGGTTCGATACAGCTTCCATATGTGTAATTAAAAAGGAGTGTTGACTCTAGCCAACGGTACAGTTATGCGACACTGATTATAAGCCACTGGATAAATACAACAGTGTGACATCAGAGTTTTTATAAGTCAGTGATTATACCCAAGACATGATTAGTTAACCCTAGCAAGCACTTTGACCAAATTAGACCCAATTAATTTTTTTAGATGTTACAGATTGCATCACACCTATTAACTTGAATTTGGTGACGCAATACGGGGGGGGGGGGCGAGAGCGTGTCAAAGAACTGGATATATATATATAAGTAGGACCAAGGACAGAAGTAAGGAAAGGACAGAGACAAGACATAGATAAGGACCTTTACAAGGGAATAGACAGAGAGAGAGAGACAGTATAAGGAGGTAGAACTTCAAACAGTTCTAAGACAGGACATAGATAGGACACGCACGTGTCATAACTAGGACATACGGGATCAACTCCAAGATAGGACAGGGGACGTTAACCACGGGGAACTACCCGTAAACAGACTGAACGATAGTACGACTTTAGGGTAACGAGTACTGGACACTGGACTACGTGACAAGTGAAGCAGCACGCAGCGCTGCGGACTGCACGAGGACTGAGGACCAGTAACTGAACGAAACCTGTAAACCCAGACAGACCGGACTTGACAGTTAGAGCAACAAGACTTGTGTGGTGTTAGTCTAGCCACTGTGTAGTTTAGAAAGGACGTAGTTAGACATAGCGAGTGTGAAGAATGTATTTGAGTTATGAGTGCGATTAATGTATGCTCGAGAAGCGAGCTGTATATATCTGTGTGGTCATATCGCCTGATAGTAATTGTGTAGAATAAATATTGATTCATTTATATACCATTTATACTATCGTGTTTGTGATCGTGAGTTATGAATGAAGTGGCCAGCATGCCTGTGTGAATCCAGGTTCTTGACACCCTCCTCCTTCCTCCTCCTCGCTCCTCTCCTCCTCCTCCCCTCCTCCCTCCTCCTCCCCTCCTAACCTCCTCCCTCCTCCTCCTGCCCCCTCCTCCTGCCCCATCCACCCTCCTCCTCCCCTCTTCCTCCTCCCCTCCTCCACCTCCTCACCTCATCCTCCTCCTCCCTCCTCCTCCAATCGTCCACCACCTCCCCTCCTCGCCCCTCCTTTTCCTCACCCCTCCTCCTTTTCCTTCTCCTCCTCCTCCTTCCCTCCTCCTCCCCTCCGCCTTTATCCTCACCCTCCTCCTCCCCTTTCTCCTCCTCCTCCCCCTATTCTATCCTCCTCCTCCCCCTCCTCCTACTCATCTTACCCCTCATCATTCTCCCCCTCCTCCTCCACCTCCTCCCCCCCCTCTCCTCCTCCTCCTCCCCTCCTCCACCTCTACCTACTCCAAATCCTCATTCTCCTCCCCTCCTCCTCCTACCACTTCTCCCCTCCTTCTCTTCCCCCTCCTCTCCTCTTTCCACCTCCTTCTCCTCCTTCTCCTCCTCCCTCCTCTTCCCCTCCCACTCCTCCTCCCCCTTTCCTTCTCCACCTCCCTCCTCCTCCTCCCTCCTCTCCCTCTCCACATCCTCTCCTCCTCGCCCTTCCTTCTCCTCTCCCCTCTTCCTCCTCCTCCTTATCCTCCTCATCCTCCAATCCTCCTTCCCCTCCACCTTCATCCTCACCCTCCTCCTCGCTCTCCTCCTCCCCCTACTCTATCCTCCTACTCCCCCTTCTCCCTCTCCTCCTCCACCCCCTCCTCTTCCTCTCCTCCCCTCCTCATCCTCCTCCCTCTCCTCATCCTCCACACCTCCAAATCCTACTCCTCCTCCTACCCCTCCTCCCTTCCTTCTCTTCCCCCTTCTCCCCCTCCTTCTCCTCTTTCCACCTCCTCCTCCTCCTCCCCTTCGTCCCTCCTCCTCCCCTCCCACTCGTCATCCTCTCCTCCTCCCCCTGCTTCTCCTCCCTCCTCCTCTCCCTTATCCTCCCCCCCATTCCCCTCCTCCTACCCTCCTCCACACCCTCACCCTGCACATCCTCAACCTCCTCCCCTTCTCCTCCTCCTCCTACTCCTCTTCCTCTCCCCTCCCCCTCCTCCGCCTCCTCCTCTTTCTCCGCCTGCTCCCCCTCCCCTCCTCTTCCCCGTCATCCTCCTCCTACTCCTCCTCCTCCTCCCTTCTCCTCCCCTCCTCCCTCTTTCAGTCCTCCCTCCTCCTCCCCCTTATCCTCCTCCTCCTCCCCCTCCTCCTCCGTCTCCCCTCCCCTCATCCTCCTCCCTTCCCCCTCTTCCTTCTCCTCCCCCTCCCCCTCTTCCCCTTTCTCCTCTCCCCCTTATCCTCCATCTCCTCCCCCTCCCCTCCTCCCCTTACCCTCCTCCTCCTCTTTCCCCTCCTCCTCCCCTCCTCTTCCTCCTCTTCCTCCTCTTCCCCCTCCTCCTTCGCCTCCCCCTTGCCTCCTCCTCCTCCTCGTCCCGCTCCTCCTCCTCCTCCTCTCCTCCTCCTCCTCCCCTCCTCCTCCTCCTTTTCCTCTTCCTTCTTTTTCTTCTTCTGCTGCTGATGCTGCTGCCGCTGCTCCATTTACACAATTTAATTGTTGGGGGAGGATGTAAAGATCTTTCAAGTGCTCTTTCTAATAGATAGACAGACAGATAGATAGTCGGGAACGGGAGCTTATATGACTACTTATATGAATTAAATGAGATGCTCCCCACCAGGGACTGGGCGAAGCCGAGCCGGGTCAGACAGACAGACAGGCAGACAGACAGTCATATAGACAGACAGTAGGGAACGGGAACTTATATGACTACTTATATTAATTAAATGAGATGCTCCCCATCAGGGACTGGGCGATGCCGGGCCGGGTCAGACAGACAGACAGACAGATAGACAGACAGATAGATAGTCGGGAACGGCAACGGGAGCTTATGTGACTACTAATATGAAATAAATGAGATGATCCCCACCAGGGACTGGGCGAAGCCAGGCTGGGTGAGCTAGTATTGATATAAAGAATATACTTTTTATTTAGTATAATATTCATATAAAGAATATATGTTTTATTTAGTATAATATTTATGTAAAGAATATACTTTTTATTTAGTATAATATTGATATAAAGAATATATATTGTATTTAGTATAATATTGATATAAATAATACGTGTTTTATTTAGTATAATATTGATATAAAAGAATATATTGTTTTATTTAGTATAATATGGATATAAATAATATACTTTTTATTAGTATAATATTGTTATAAAGAATATATGTTTTATTTAGTATAATATTGGTATAAAGAATATGTTTTATTTAGTATAATATTGATATAAAGAATATACTTTTTTATTTACTATAATATTGATATAAATAATATATGTTGTATTTAGTATAATATTTATATAAAGAATATATGTTGTATTTAATATTATATTGATATAAAGATTATATAATTGATTTAGTATAATATTGATATAAATAATATATGTTGCATTTAGTATAATATTTGTATAAAGCATATATGTTGTATTTATTATTATATTGATATAAAGATTATATAATTGATTTAGTATAATATTGATATAAGGAATTTTTGTTTTATTTAGTATAATATTGATTTAATGAATTTGCTTTTTTATTTAGTATAATATTGGTATAAAGAATATATGTTTTTTTAGTATAATATTGATATAAAGAATATATTTTTATTTTGTTTAATATGTATTTAAAGAATATATTTTTTGTATAATATGGGTATAAGTAATATATGTTTTATTTAGAAAATTGTTGATATAAAGAATATATTGTTTTACTTATTATAATATTGATATAAAGAATTGCACGACCATCACCAGACTCGGTGAATCCTCCATAGCTGAAAATAAGCTGTGAGACTATGATGTTAATAGGGACTGTAGTAGTGTCAAATGAAGTAACAAGACTTGATCTGTACTAAAACTTTATACTTTATTCTCAAGATGACAAGCCGTGTCTTCTCAGCTGGACTATCGGATGTTGACTGCCCTTCACAACAACAATACGTCACGATTGAGCATCTCTCTCCGCTTTCACTCATAATGCTCAATCGTGCTGTATCTCTAATTCCCAACTAGATCCTAATTATAACCCAAACTACACATACTGTTACACCTCCCCATGTTTATTAAAGAATTTTCCTTATAAAGGAAAAATCTTTACTCCTAATCCCCTTACTCTATTCCCTCTTTTTCCTCTAATCTTCCATAGTTCTTCTAATCCTCCCCAAACCAACTCCAATTTAATTAAACATTCTATTTCTTTAACTCTTTCCCCAGCTATATAATCAACCCACTTCTTCTTCCATTTTACCTCTATACCTCGTACCATGTACTGTAACCCTTTTTTAACTTACCATTTCTACTCTTCTTTCATTTCCCCAAACTATATAGCAATCCACTATATATTCCTTGGCTCCTCAAGTTCCTATATAAAATATGCATATTATAAACAAAATGGCTCGTAAAATCGTATTTGTACAACTGGCATTAGGAAATCACTCGCATTTCTCAATACAAGACAACCCGAACAACGAGAACAACGTATTTAGAAGAAGTAAAGAAGGGGTGCACCAAGTAAAAGGAATAAATAGTCAAGATAAGCACAAAGAAACGCATATTCCACACAACCACATTTACCTCCTTTGCCAATAAAAAAATTTGTACAATCAAATTTTTTCTTATAAATACGTCATGCAAAAATAGATCTTTGTTTTCTATAAACCAAGTTGATATAATGTTTTACAAGCTTTATATATACAACCCTATATGAAATAGAACTTTTTACGTAAGTTTCAAGCCTTATATCTTCAACATTTAAAATTTCCAACCACAATCTTGTCCAAATTGCGTTATCTCACCTTTTAGCATGAGATCCTGTTCAATTTTTATGAACACCTTTAATATAATTAAAGCTGGTTTTTCACAGCACCTATTTCTTGCCCCCTTCATGTCCCATGATCTGCCCTTTATCCCCCTATGTATTTCTTCTATATGCTGCTATTCACAGTTTTTCCCTTAAACTTCTATCTAGTTATACTCTACTTATATATTCGAAGCTTTTCAAGCAACCTAACCTTCCCAACAGCCTATGTCTCCATACCCTCCCTCAATAATTTTATAATTCCTTTCTGAACGAAAGGGCTTTTTTTTTTTTTTATAAAGCCCCCTGTATTTGAAAAGTTAACTAATATTCTAACCAAACTTAAAACCAATTCATTAACCACATCACTTAATCTATCAATCCAACTGTTTACGCAAAACTAAATCAAAACAAGGCGTCACAATTATCCAATTAAAACACATTTTCAAAATTAATATGGCATGCATTTTATCAACCCAAAAGCAAATATTATATCATTATTAGACACTTTTACGGTCCAATAGTGTTTTACTCAAAGCACTATAAACTCAACGATCCTAACTTACTTAAACTAACTTTTTATAAAACCAAACCAAGCATGAAATAAAACATAATACATATACACATAGCATTGAAACATAGTCTCAATAAAATAATCAATTAACAACCATCATTGCCCAGTTACACGAAAATAAAACTCCAAGTGAATAAACAAAGATTTTCCAAGTAAACTTTCTTAAAATTATTACGTATAGTGGCCCCAACAACCATACTAATAATGTACCAGATCTCTATTTATTCAGGCCATTCCATTTATATATTTCCTAACTCCATTCTCATTTTCCTACCTCATCATAGCCAATTGCTAACCAGAGACATACTTCCCAGTATATCAATAATACCAAAAACTCCCCACCAAATTCTCTATAAAACTTCCTACAACTCTCTGTAAGCGAACCGCTTTTAAATTTAAAATATATTTCCTAACTCCATTCTCATTTTCCTACCTCATCATAGCCAATTGCTAACCAGAGACATACTTCCCAGTATATCAATAATACCAAAAACTCCCCACCAAATTCTCTATAAAACTTCCTACAACTCTCTGTAAGCGAACCGCTTTTAAATTTAAATTGTTCATTAAAATTATGATTGACAAAACTGAAGATATTTCCCTTATCCCCTATTTCACATTCTCACAGAAAAGATATGTTAGATTGAGTTAGTGCGCACTTAGGAAAATAAGAAAAAGAAAGGAAAAAGTAAGAAGCAATCACACTTCTCTTTCCATACATACTTTATGAATAAAGTTTCAAAATTTATCTTCAGTTTCCGTCAATAATAATTGTTATTATCAAAAAAAATATTGATTCAACACTACTAGCTTTTCTTCATTCCTCTCGTCAATTTCAAGTTTACCATTCCAAGTAAACCCATCAATTCAATGCTACATATGTGTATCTGTTACTTACAGACCAATATCCAAATCTTATAAGCATATCTGCCGATATCAATGATAACAAATAGTACAAACATCAATTCCTCCTTTTTCTAGCCTAACTCCAAACACATCATACTACCCGGAAAATCCTCTTAATTAATCACTGTAAACTACAGTACAAGTCCTCTTATCTATACTAATGTAGTATTCACCATCCACTCACCTATTTACTTGTGGCCCTACCTGCCAATTATTTCCCTTCAATTTGTCCAAGCTACTAAAAAATCAACCATCAATTCCACCCCATAGAGAAATAACCAAATATATACATATACTTCATTCAAAACTACCTCCATATTGATTATAAAAATACCAAGAGTCATCTTCTTCATTTTCGAATTCTAACACTTATAAATTGCTATCTGCAATATTCTCTACTTATCTACTTCCTACGGTTCCACTTCTTCAATAACTCCAAATTTCTTTGAACCAATGCTAATTCTACATCAATGTCTTCTTCTTCGTACAATCCATTTGTTTCCTCCATACTACTACTACTTGACTCTGACTTTTCATCCATTTCTTCTTCTTCGTCTGTATGTCTCTCTTTAGCTGCCGCTAATCTCTTTTGTTCAATATCCCATCTAATTTGTCGATCACTATTCCTCAAGGATCTTTCTAGTAACGGCATATCCTCCCCGCTCGTTGAATAATCCCTAATTCTCCTCTGTCTTTTCACTTCTCTATCTCTTTGTCTATCCATTCTCCTTTTCGTTGCCTGTCTAGTGTTCCTAAACGGAGCACTTATTTCCTCTTCCATACTATCATAATGAGTCTCATTCAACTTTTCTTCTTCTATTGTTTTCGGTATCGTCTGTTCTTGAGTATCATCAAAGCCTGGAGTTGCTAATAAGCGATTTTGTGCTGGATCTCTTCTAACGCCTGGGGTTACTGTAGCACCTCTAACGAGTTGTTCATCTAAAAACCTTGTGTCTGAATAATAATTATTATTATTATTATATTCTATCTCTTCTTCATCTCTCCTTAAGTGTTCCACGTGTGCCCTTGCTACATGTCCCGTGACCTGGTTCTTAATTTTATACGATACTTTACCTAGTTTTTCCAAAATATAATACCCTGGAATCCAACGATTATCAAACTTAGAGTTTCTCCTATGCTTCTTGTAATAGACCCTATCACCAACCTTAAATTCCTGCAAGTTTGTATTTATATTCTTGTACTTTTTCTGCCTTTCCCTAGCTTTAATTATATTATTCCTTAGTCCTACGTGTGCTTTATGCATTTCCTGTATTATAACCTCTTGAAAGTCTTCACCCATATATTTCCGTCTAGGTTTTAATAGATTGTCTATAGGTAGTATCGGTTCTCTCCCGTATATTAAATAATATGGTGAAAAACCCGTGCTTTCATTTTGATTAGTACGAATGGCGTTAAGGGCAGGTCCTAAAAACAAATCCCAATCCCTTTCATGTTCATCTACAATCTTTGATATAATGCTATATAACGTCTGATGTTGACGCTCGTTTCTAGCATTGGAAGTAGGTCTATAATATGATGTCTTTATATGTTTTATATTTAAATCATTTAACAACTTTTCAAATTTCTTATTTATAAATTCTTTACCATTGTCTGTAAGTATACTTTGTGGACAACTAAATCTTGGGACAAACTCTTGTAAAAAAATATTGACTACTGTATCTGCACTCTTATCCGGAATTGCATAAACCTCCGGCCAAAGACTGTAAACATCTACTATATGAATCAAATACACGTTTCCTGACAATGTTCTGGGGTGTGGACCCGATATATCTAAACTAATCTTTTGCATTGGGAACTGAGGAATGTCAGTATCCTGCAAGGGACACTTTATTGTTTTCATGTTCCTCAATCTGCACTTCTCACAGGTATCCACATATTTATATGCAGATTTAAATAAATTTGGCCAGTAATATTTACTTGTAAGCGCCTTCACCAATTTGTCTCTACCTAAATGTCCATTTTCATCATGATATGCCTTTAAAAGTTCATTTTCTAAATGTTTTGGAATGTATTTCCTCAGTTGTTCGTTCCTTTCAGACATGTAGTATAAATGTCCATCCTCTTGTAAAACCAAATAATTCCTTTTATATTTGTTATCTTCTGTTTCTCTTAATTTTTCTTTTATTTGTATCACTTTTGGGTCTAGGTCCTGCTCCTCTTTCATGTTAAATTTTTCTAAGTGTAGATCATCTTCCCTATGTTCAGACTCTTGTTCCGATGGTAGACTATCAAATTCTTCTCTATTTATTATAGCAGAATCTAAAATATTTACTTGCCAATTTCGATCGTCAATCTCTGGTTCTCCTTCATCTTCTGTGTCACCTGACGACTGTGGATAGGGAATCCTAGACAGTAAATCAGCGCATGTGTTAATCTTACCTGGAATGTACTCAATTTTCGTATTATATCCCTGTAAGTTCAATGCCCAGGTTTGTATTTTCCTGTTCTGCACTGGGGCTTCTAAAAAAGACTTTAAAGGCATATGGTCAGTTCTAATAACAAAATTTGCGTTATGTAAGTAGTAATTTAGTTTTTGAAGAGCGTAATGTATTGCGTAAGCCTCCTTCTCAATAGTCGTCCACTTTCTTTGTGATCTGCTAAGTTTATGCGACAAGAAGTATATAGGCCTTTCATTTTTAACCCCTGGTATTCCAGACTCTTTCCCTTCATATGGTTGCACCAAACACGCTCCTACTGCATTGTCTGAAGCATCTGTGTACAGTATCAACTGTTTGTTTAAGTCTGGATGCGTCAACAGTGGTACCAGTGTTAAACTGTTTTTTAAATACTCGAACGCTTTTTGACACTCATCATCCCACTTAAACCTAGCGTACTTGCCTGTTAAGTTTGTAATAGGTTCAGCTATTTTTGAAAACGCTGGGACAAACCGCCTATAATACGCGCATGTTCCTATAAAGGCGCGTACCTCCTTAACGTTAGTTGGAGCAGGTAACTCTTTAATAACCTTTATTTTGTCCTGGTCTGGTTTTATACCTTCTCTATTTATAATATACCCCAAATATTTTGTTTCTGTCTTTAAAAATTGGCATTTACTGAGCTTTAACTTCACATCATGTTTTCTTAACCTGTCAAACACTAACTTTATATGTTTCAAATGATCCTCCACATTTCCAGAAGTAAAGATCAGAATATCATCAATATAAGCAAGAGCGAACCTTTGCATACCTTCTAAAACTTCATTTATTAAGAGCATGTAGTGAGATGGCGCAGTTTTGACTCCAAAAGGCATACGTAAAAATTCATAAGAACCCATATGAGTACAGAAAGCACTTTTTCTTTGCGCGTCTGCCGACATCGGAATGCACCAAAATCCTGCTCTTGCGTCTAACGTCGTAAAAAATGTAGCGCCATTTAGCAACCCCAAAATATCATCTATCACTGGAAGTGGATATGCAACATTTTTAGTAATTTTGTTCAACGCCCGATAGTCGCAACAGAATCGACTCGAACCATCAGGTTTGGCCACAATTACCACCGGAGATGACCACTCTGATTTTGATCTTTTGATTATCCCTGCTTTCAACATTTCTTCTATTGCCTTTTCTACAATTTCTCTATTTCTTAAGGGAGTTCTATATGGTTTTAAGCTAATCGGCGGATGGTCTCCCGTATCTATCTCCATTGTTACCGTTTTTGTCTTACCCAACTCTAAATCACTAATTGCAAACACATCCTGATTCTCCTTTATAAACTGTTCCAATACTTCTTTATTTTCTGGTGAAGTCTTTAACTGTGCCAACAATTCCTGTTCTCTTGTCTGTTTATCTAGTGAATGTATTTGTGCTGTATTTCTTTTGAATGGATGGATCAATTCATTCATTCGTGTGTTTCCTCTACTTCCGCGTCCGCGTCTGTTATTACTTCTTTCACTAGAAGACTGTGAATAATTAGTTCCCGGCATTTCTACTCTATCCGTTGCCAATATTTCACTAACGTTCTGTTCAATTTTTGCTACTACACACCCTCTGTATAATTTAATTTCTCTACCTGTGTTGTTAATCACCATAACTGGAAAGGTTAAGTGTTTATCTAACGCTATTATTCCATCCGGAACTTCCAAACCAGGCTCATCAATTATTTCCTCTTGTAATTCAGTGATTCTGACTGTGTTTCCTTCTACATAATATGGGTTTTTCTTCAGCTTCACTTGTATCAAATTAACCGACTGTGGTTTTAACGTCGTTGTCATTTTAACTCTAACTAGTGCTGATATATGCATGTCTTCTTGCATATCTATATAGACGTCCCTGAATTTTAATTTGTGTAAATCATAGAAAAGTCTTACTCCATTTTTTATTAAAAAATCTCTTCCTATTAACATGTTTCTATTTAAACCCTTCACTACATGAAAAAGGTGTCTTATGTTGATCCCTCCTAACTTAAAATTTATTATTGTTTGTCCAACTACTTGTAAATTCTGTCCCGTAACAGAGTGTAAATTATTATGACTCTTAAATACTCTACAATTTCTTACTATTTTGTATAGAAAACTTTCTTTTACTACACTAACCTGAGCTCCCGAATCAATTAACGTACGAACTCTATACTTTCCTATTTCTAATATACAAGAACTATAATCTGTTTTATCTTCTATAAATTTCTTGACTTCATCTAGTTGAAAATATTCTCTGTTCGACCTATTATACCTGTTATTAACATATTCTCTAACCCTTGGGACCTTATTATTTACCCTCCTATCATAGGTCCTGTCTAATAGGTAGGGCGCCGATTTTCCTGTGTTCTTGTACCTGTAAAATTCCTGTGTCCATCTACAACATTCCTACTCACCCTATTATTGTCATGTCTACCCTGTGTATTCGACTGGACATGCCTGTTATTACAAAACCGAAAAACATGTCCCCGTTGACCACAATTCCAACAGACAATATTTGTACTATTTGTGTTACCTACTGTTTCTCTTGTAGGGTATCTCATATTTCTTCTTTCCTCATTATCATACCTATTTCTACCTTGTAACGTCTGTATACCTCCTCTCCTATTCCATCCGAATCTTGTTTGTCCTATTTCCATAGGTTCCTCAACTCTGTCATCTCGACTACTTCCCACTTCTCGTCCTGTTCTTAATCTAAACCTACGTCTCAAATTTTCTTCTTGTACCGCGATATCCACCGCTTGTGATAACCTCTCAGGGTTTTCCCTCATTAATTTAAGTTTCAAACCATCAGACTTTATGCCATCCACAAAGATCCCTACCAACATCCTTTCCACCTCCTCTCCTCGTACATTCTGTCCTAAGAATGCCTCTTCAGCCAGATTAATTAATCTATCGCTAAACAATTGTACCGTCTCTCCGTTATTTTGTTTAGCCTGCCTCAACACCGAAAATGCATGTTGTGGATCCGTTATTTCTGCATATTTCCTTGCTAGGTCTTCCTTGAATTGTTCCCATGTCTCATCTACTCTAGCTTCTAGCTTTCTTCTTATATGATCCGAGACCGGTTCCGTTGCCGTCTGATAAGCCAGTCTCATTTTTTCTTCATCTGTTGCTGAGATCAAATAGGCATATTTTTCTATAGAGGTGACCCATTTCTTATAGTCTCTGGCCTGTCCACTAAACTTTACAATTTCTGTTGCCATGCCTTGTTGTTTAATCACCATATTAAGTCGGCCTACTGCTGTACCCACGCCTGTCAAAACCTGGGCCAAGTTATCCGGTTCCGCCATGCTGAAAAATACTGAAACAAAGCAAGCAACCAATCACACAATTACAATTTCCCAAATCCCAAACAGCACAATTCAGTTGGTTATAATATTGTAAGATATTACATTAATCAGAGGAAGCATCAACAATATCCTGTCTGAGCATAGGAAGAATGAACCCTGTCCTCAATAAAAAACTCAAATTTGTGGCAATCAGAAGGTTCCTTGTAGATATTTGTTTCTTAAACCACAATAATGTCCTGTACTCCACTCTAATTAATAAATTCGGAAGCTCACGGGAGACCTCGAAATACACAACTTTTACTCCGAGTCTATTTCCTTAATTAATCCGTCATCTTCTTTTACCAACTTACGGATTCAGTTCAACCAACCAGAGCCCGCATCAAGTGAAAGTCTCGGAATTCAGGTGGTGGAGTTCAGATATCACTTCTCTTCCCTCAGGTAATTTCGTCCTTCTCGTGGGCTGCCAGAAAATTTTCAACCCCTGGTTGGGTCACATCTCATGGGCTGCCAGACAATCTTCGACCCCCTGGTTGGGTCCCTTCCTTGATCTCAAGTGGGTACTTCATCGTCGTATGGAATGGGTCATAGGAATATAACGAGGCCCAAGAATGGATTAGGTGTGTTTGGGTCATAGGAATGACAAGGCCCAAAAATGGATTAGGTGTGTTTGGGTCATAGGAATGACAAGGCCCAAAAATGGATTAGGTGTGTTTGGGTCATAGGAATGACAAGGCCCAAAAATGGATTAGTATCAATCAGCCAACGGCTAGTGATGAGCTGACCTTGAACGAGTTCTGACTTCCGATAAAATCTTGAAAGTGGCAAGGTTCAGGCAACGGCCAGGTTAGGCCCCTTATAAATGATACGATTCAAATGTTCAGCCACGGCTCCAGGAAACCCTTCTTGTCCTGGCAGTTTTGTCTGGATTCTTTAGTACTTCGCGTGGTAGGCCATTATCTTCATAATTTGTCTTACAGCATGCCGCCAGTGGATAGTTGTTGTTGGCCGGCCTAGATCAACCTCAGATCCTGGTCACGGCACCATTTATTACTTCTGTAGTAGTGTCAAATGAAGTAACAAGACTTGATCTGTACTAAAACTTTATACTTTATTCTCAAGATGACAAGCCGTGTCTTCTCAGCTGGACTATCGGATGTTGACTGCCCTTCACAACAACAATACGTCACGATTGAGCATCTCTCTCCGCTTTCACTCATAATGCTCAATCGTGCTGTATCTCTAATTCCCCACTAGATCCTAATTATAACCCAAACTACACATACTGTTACAGGACGTATAACATATGACATAGATTGCCTTTAGGATACAAGGGAGCGTATGATGTTAATAGGGACGTATAACATATGACATAGATTGCCTTTAGGATACAAGGGGGCGTGTGATGTTAATGGGGACACATAACTGTGACATAAATTGCTTTTAGAATAAAAGCGAGCGTATTATTTTAATATGGACACATAAAATGTGACATAGATTGCCTTTAGGATACAAGGGAGCGTATGATGTTAATAGGGACATATAAATGTGACAGAGATAGCCGATAGGATACAAGGGAGCGTAGGATGTTAATAGGGACATATAAATGTGACAGAGATAGCGGATAGGATACAAGGGAGCGTATGATGTTAATAGGGACATATAAATGTGACAGAGATAGCCGATAGGATACAAGGGAGCGTAGGATGTTAATAGGGACATATAAATGTGACAGAGATAGCTTATAGGATACAAAGGAGCGTGAGATGTAATTTGTTTTTCCTTTGCATATCCTTCCACAGGACATCGCTGTCAACATTAGCATTTGACTGCTGTTGTTGATATCTTGGCAAGATTATGTTCAGTAGTTTGCCATTGCTTTCTGAACGACCGTCTCCCATACCAATTCATTAAAACCCAGCGCAACGTGGTCGTTTGCCACATCGGGCGCAGCTGTGTTTGGAACGCGGGTAAGCGGGATTACGAACAGCGTCCATAACAAGGGGACGGCATGATGTTAATAGAGTGTGAAGTAGATTGCCTCTAGGATACAAGAGGGCGTATGCTGTGTAATGTTAGTTTGCTGAAGTTGTCAGGTACTTTTGTTTGCTGTAATATCGATCGTTTGTCTCTGTTGAAGTCTTGGCTGAACCTCTTATATTCCCAAAGCAATGAACAGCAGCATCTATAAGCCATACACGTATTCCTCATTAGCATCTTTCAATTACAACGAATCACGTAACAAGTTTCAAACAAAAATAAACACAGAAGACAAGTAGCAACCTATGAGCTAAGCTTCAACACATGTTAAACCGTCTACAATCTTAAAATTCATCCAGGTTTACGGACTCGTCACTTTCTTTCAATGTAAGCAACGCGAAGCTTGCCATGGAATGCCAGTCTCAGACTGAATCTTATGTTCATCTCTCGACTATTGTAGCCACTGATGTCTGAGCTTACGTATTCAGGAGATGAACGAATCAAACATACGCATTCAGATAAACCAGTCAGTGTTATTAACACACAGTGACTCTAAACACTTCCCGAACAGTCATGAAAGCAATGTTCAATTGTGAAATCGACACCATTACAGTTTCAATAGTCAGAGAAAAATAAAGGATAGAAAAAACATATATAATAGAAGAAGAATCGAATTCATTGCATGTAGTTTAATCCCATACTCCTTGGTCTGTTTTGGCAAAAGGCCGAAAGCGTCCCACAGAGCACATGCTCCGTAACTCCAGCGACGAGTACCAGGTGTCTCGGAAAAAACTCGTTAACCCAATGACCTGACCAGAAATCGAAACCAGGACCTTCGAAGAGAGTTGAAAGCGGTATGACCACTCAGCCACGGAGACTCTTTGCTCCCCACCACCCCCATACTGGAAATAAATGAAATCAGTCTTCTATGTACTTAAATCGTCTGAGACAATAAGAGATTGATTTTATAGCTGGAAAGTAAAATTTCAAGACCAACAACAACAACAACAACAACAACAACAACAACAACAACAACAACAACAACAACAACAACAACAACAACAACAACAACAAATGAAAAATCACAACTGATAATTAAAGACATTTATAAAACCCAAACACAAACGAACAAAAAAACAAACAAACAAACACATGATTTACTTTGCCAGACTCCAGGCGTCGTTGATAATCTGTGCCCTGTTTTTTCTCGGGATCGCCTGTAAGGGAAATAATGTGTTCATTACGTGAAATAATGGCGTGGGAAATACCACCAGAACAAGATATGATGTGGGATGTAGAACCATCCTGACGTGAAAACATATCAATAGAAAAGGAGATGTTGTGTCATGTAGAAACTAGACTGTTGTGAGAACATACCAGCAGAACAAGATATAATGTGGGATATACAACCTAGCCTGTTGTGAGAAAATACCAGCAGAATAGACGTGAGATATAGAAATTAGATTGATGTGAGAATATGCCAGCAGAACAGGAGATGACGTAGGATGCAGAAACTAGAATGCTGTGAGAACATACCATTAGAACAAGACACGATGTAGGATGCAGAAACTAGCCTGATGTGAGAACATTCCAGCAGAACAGATGTGGGATGTAGAAACTAGACTGATATGAGAACGTACCAGTAGAACAGATATGGGATATAGAACTTAGCCTGATGTGAGAGCATACCAGCAGAACAGGACATGGTGTGGGTTGAAGAAACTAGCCTGTTGTGAGAACATACCAGCAGAACAGATGTAGGATGTAGAAACAATCCTGATGTGAAAACATACCAGCAGAACAAATGTGTTATATAGAAACTAGACCGGGGTAAGAATATACAAATATAACTCTATATGATGTGGGATCTAGAAACTACAATGATGTGGGATGTAGAATCTAGCCTGATGTGAGAAAAACCGAGGCAGGTCCCACGGCAAGTGACAGCAAAGCAGGAGATGATGTGGGATGTAGAAACTAGACTGACGTGAGAACATACCAGCAGAACAGGGGATGGTGGGGGATGTAGAAACTAGACTGATGTGAGAACATTCCAGCAGAACAGGGGATTGTGGGGGGGGGGGGGTGTAGAAAGTAGACTGATGTGAGAACATACAAGCAGAACAGGGGATGATGGGGGATGTAGAAAGTAGACTGATGTGAGAACATACCAGCATTACACATATCGGATGTAGAAACTAGCCTGATGTAAGAATATACCAGCAGAACAGGGGATGATGGGGGTGTAGAAACTAGCCTGATGTGAGAACATTCCAGCAGAACAGGGGATTGTGGGGGGGGGGGGGGGGTGTAGAAAGTAGACTGATGTGAGAACATACAAGCAGAACAGGGGATGATGGGGGATGTAGAAAGTAGACTGATGTGAGAACATACCAGTAGAAAAGATGTCGTATGTAGAAACTAGCCTGATGTGAGAATATACCAGCAGAACAGGGGATGATGGGGGATGTAGAAAGTAGACTGATGTGAGAACATACCAGCAGAACAGGACATGGTGTGGGATGTAGAAACTAGCCTGATGTGAGAACATATCAGCAGAACAGGGGATGATGGGGGATGTAGAAACTAGCCTGATGTGAGAATATACCAGCAGAACAGGGGATGATGGGGGATGTAGAAAGTAGACTGATGTGAGAACATACCAGCAGAACAGGGGATGATGGGGGATGTAGAAACTAGCCTGATGTGAGAATATACCAGCTGAACAGGGGATGATGGGGGATGTAGAAAGTAGACTGATGTGAGAATATACCAGCAGAACAGGGGATGATGGGGGATGTAGAAAGTAGACTGATGTGAGAACATACCAGCAGAACAGGATATGGTGTGGGATGTAGAAACTAGCCTGATGTGAGAACATACCAGCAGAACAGGGGATGATGGAGGATGTAGAAAGTAGACTGATGTGAGAACATACCAGCAGAACAGGACATGGTTTGGGATGTAGAAACTAGACTGATGTGAGAACATACCAGCAGAACAGGGGATGATGGGGGATGTAGAAAGTAGACAGATGTGAGAACATACCAGCAGAACAGATTGGGGATGTATAAACTAGCCTGATGTGAGAACATACCAGCAGAACAGAGGATGATGGGGGATGTAGAAACTAGCCTGATGTGAGAACATACCAGCAGAACAGATGGGGGTTGTAGAAACTAGCCTGATGTGAGAACATACCAGCAGAACATATGGGGGATGTAGAAACTAGCCTGATGTGAGAACATACCAGCAGAACAGGGGATGATGGGGGATGTAGAAACTAGACTGATGTGAGAACATACCAGCAGAACAGAGGATGATGGGGGATATAGAAACAAGCCTGATATGAGAACATACCAGCAGAACAGATGGGGGATGTAGAAACTAGCCTGATGTGAGAACATACCAGCAGAACATATGGGGGACGTAGAAACTAGCCTGATGTGAGAACATACCAGCAGAACAGGGGATGATGGGGGATGTAGAAAGTAGACTGATATGAGAACATACCAGCAGAACAGGGAATGATGGGGGATGTAGAAAGTAGACTGATGTCAGAACATACCAGTAGAACGGGATGATGGGCGATGTAGAAAGTAGACTGATGTGAGCATATACCAGCAGAACAGGGGATGATGGGGGATGTAGAAAGTAGACTGATGTGAGAACATACCAGCAGAACAGGACATGGTGTGGGATGTAGAAACTAGCCTGATGTGAGAACATACCAGCAGAACAGGGGATGATGGGGGATGTAGAAAGTAGACTGATGTGAGAACATGCCAGCAGAACAGGGGATGATGGGGGATGTAGAAACTAGCCTGATGTGAGAATATACCAGCTGAACAGGGGATGATGGGGGATGTAGAAAGTAGACTGATGTGAGAATATACCAGCAGAACAGGGGATGATGGGGGATGTAGAAAGTAGACTGATGTGAGAACATACCAGCAGAACAGGACATGGTGTGGGATGTAGAAACTAGCCTGATGTGAGAACATACCAGCAGAACAGGGGATGATGGAGGATGTAGAAAGTAGACTGATGTGAGAACATACCAGCAGAACAGGACATGGTTTGGGATGTAGAAACTAGACTGATGTGAGAACATACCAGCAGAACAGGGGATGATGGGGGATGTAGAAAGTAGACAGATGTGAGAACATACCAGCAGAACAGATTGGGGATGTATAAACTAGCCTGATGTGAGAACATACCAGCAGAACAGAGGATGATGGGGGATGTAGAAATTAGCCTGATGTGAGAACATACCAGCAGAACAGATGGGGAATGTAGAAACTAGCCTGATGTGAGAACATACCAGCAGAACATATGGGGGATGTAGAAACTAGCCTGATGTGAGAACATACCAGCAGAACAGGGGATGATGGGGGATGTAGAAACTAGCCTGATGTGAGAACATACCAGCAGAACAGAGGATGATGTGGGATATAGAAACTAACCTGATGTGAGAACATACCAGCAGAACAGATGGGGGATGTAGAAACTAGCCTGATGTGAGAACATACCAGCAGAACATATGGGGGATGTAGAAACTAGCCTGATGTGAGAACATACCAGCAGAACAGGGGATGATGGGGGATGTAGAAAGTAGACTGATATGAGAACATACCAGCAGAACAGGGAATGATGGGGGATGTAGAAAGTAGACTGATGTCAGAACATACCAGTAGAACGGGATGATGGGCGATGTAGAAAGTAGACTGATGTGAGCATATACCAGCAAAACAGGGGATGATGGGGGATGTAGAAAGTAGACCGATGTGAGAACATACCAGCAGAACAGGACATGGTGTGGGATGTAGAAACTAGCCTGATGTGAGAACATACCAGCAGAACAGGGGATGATGGGGGATGTAGAAAGTAGACTGATGTGAGAACATACCAGCAGAACAGGGGATGATTGGAGATGTAGAAACTAGCCTGATGTAAGAACATACCAGCAGGACAGCGGATGACGGAAAATGTAGAAAGTAGACTGATGTGAGAATATACCAGCAGAACAGGGGGTGATGGGGGATGTAGAAAGTAGACTGATGTGAGAATATACCAGCAGAACAGGGGTGATGGGGGATGTAGAAAGTAAACTGATGTAAGAACATACCAGCAGAACAGGGTATGATGGGGGATGTAGAAACTAGCCTGATGTGAGAACATACCAGCAGAACAGATGGGCTATGTAGAAAGTAGACTGATGTGAGAACATACCAGCACAGCAGGACATGGTGTGGGATGTAGAAACTAGACTGATGTGAGAACATACCAGCAGAACAGGGGATGATTTGGGATGTAGAAACTAGAATGATGTGATAACATACCAGCAGAACAAGGGATGATGGGGGATGTAGAAACTAGAATGATGTGAGAACATACCAGCAGAACAGGGGATGATGGGGGATGTAGAAACTAGAATGATGTGAGAACATACCAGCAGAACAGGGGATGATGGGGGATGTAGAAAGTAGACTGATGTGAGAACATACCAGCAGAACAGGGGATGATGGGGGATGTAGAAAGTAGACTGATATGAGAACATACCAGCAGAATAGGGGATGATGGAGGATGTAGAAATTTAGACTGATGTGAGAATATACCAGCAGAACAGGGGATGATGGGGGATGTAGAAACTAGAATGATGTGATAACATACCAGCAGAACAGATGGGGGATGTAGAAAGTAGACTGATGTGAGAATATACCAGCAGAACAGATATGGGATGTAAAACCTAGCATGATGTGAGAACATACCATCAGAACAGGGGATGATGGGGGATGTAGAAACTAGCCTGATGTGAGAACATACCAACAGAACAGATGTGGGATGTAGAAGGTAGCCTGATGTGAGAACATACCAGCAGAACAGGGGATGAGATTGGTTGTAGTGTAAGAGATTAGGCTGACTACGTCGGGGATACGTACTCAGGTCAGCGTATCCCATCCCCGCGAATTAGGTTTAAGGATCGTAACCTGGTAGGGGCGCGTTTAATGGTTTTTAGTGTGTGAGGGTCAACAAGGTTTTGGTGTTACCAGTGAAAAATCATAAACATATGGTTTTTTTGTTTTGGATTGCACGGAGTTGGGTGTGAAAGGTTGTAGCTTCGAGTCTGGCTGAGAAATGTCTAAGGTCAGACTCGAAGGTTGTCTATGTTGTTTGGCTGAGAAATGTCTAAGGTCAGACTCGAAGGTTGTCTATGTTGTTTGGCTGAGAAATGTCTAAGGTCAGACGCGAAGGTTGTCTATGTTGTTTGGCTGAGAAATGTCTAAGGTCAGACTCGAAGGATGTCTATGTTGTTTGGCTGAGAAATGTCTACGGTCAGACTTGAAGGTTGTCTATGTTATCTTGCTGAGAAACGTCTAAGGTCAGACTTGAAGGTTGTATGTGTATGTGTTGTTTGGTTCGATGGGAGTGCTTTATCAATAACAGGTGTGTAAAAGTGAAATTTCGCGACTAAGGAAAAAGCATGATGAAACTAATCACAGGTGAAAGGATATTTGATGGGCAATAAGCTGCAACTGAGACCGATTGAGCGAGCGAGAGAGAGAGAGAGAGAGAGAGAGAGAGAGAGAGAGAGAGAGAGAGAGAGAGAGAGAGAGAGAGAGAGAGAGAGTGAACGAACGAACGAACGAACACGAACCAATAAACTTTATTTTCCAAGGGTAACGAATTGGGCACGCAGGCCCGTCTTACATTCGGCCCTTCCAATCACTCATCTTTCGTTCATCAGTGCATAGTACATTCACATAGGAAAACAACATTGTCAAATAAATGTTGTAAGCATAAACAATGCATGTTACCATGTTATAAGACAAATCCCCCACCCACCCACCGATATATCCATCCGCGTGTCCCTCACACACGCATCCACCACCCAACCACGCACATACCCACAGGCACATACACGACCCCATCCATCCACGCATTCCCCAACCAACACATCCCAAACACACTCCCACATACATTATCTCCCTACCCACACACACACACACATACACACACATCTCCCACCCACCACACATTCCCCACCCACCCACTCACCCAGGCACACATGCATGCAACCACCCATCTATACCCACACACACGCACACATCCTCCACCAATCCCATAACCTACCAACACTCACGCACCCACGTAACCTCCACCACCCACCCACACACCCCCAAACACTCAGCCAAACACATCACCCAACCACATTTCCAACACCCACACACACATATATTCCCGCCAACTCACATATCCTGCACTTACTCTCACCCAAAACCCGAACCCACCCACACATCCCCCACTTGCACACATATCACCCACCACACAATCTCCCCCACCCACACATCCCGCACCCACACATCCCCTCCCGCCCCAACCTACACAAACTCACCCTCCCACACATGCTCCACCCACCCACTCACCACCTATCCCACCCCGATCTCCAAACCCCAATCACACATCCCTTATCTACACATCTCACCACCCATACACTCACACACACGCACATCTCCCCACCCATACACACATCCTCACCCATCAACAAATTCCTCATCCAAAAACACACACCTACCACCCACACACACACACACACCACCAACCACATATACCCTATCGACACACATCCGCCTTATCACCCACACACACACCCCTCACCCATACACTCATCTCACACACACATCCACCCACTCACGTACTCATCCATCACTTACATCCACACATCACCCACCCACCCATCAACACATGCATCTCGCATCTACCCTCCCACCCACACACACCCCAACCACCTAGCCAAACACACATCCCCTATCCTCACATACATCCTTCATCCACCCGCACATCCCACACCTCCCCCATCCCACATAACACCCCACCAATAAACGTATCCCCCCACACACACATCCCCCCACATTCATTACCCATACACAACCCCGCCCACACAAACAAATCTCCCCACCCACCCACACATCCCCCACCTACAAACATCCTCACCGGCCACACATACATCCTCCACCCACTCACATTTATCCCATCCACACTCACACACTCAGACCCACACAGACATATCCCACTTACAGACACACCCCCACACCCATCCCCCCACACCCATTCGCAACCCAAACACACCTCCCACACACCCATTCACCCACCCAAATACACATTCCCTACCAACACCCACATACTTCCAACCATCCTCCCAAATATCCCCACCCACTTACACACACATCCCTCACACACATACATCACCACCGACCACACATCCCTTCACCCATTCACACATCACACATCAACCCATACACACACCCCACTCACAAATCCTCCAAACATACATCCCCCCCCACACACACACACACACACACATCCTCACATCTAGACACATACATGATGCCTCACATGATCACTGAAACTAATAAGAACAAACTCCCACACTTTACACCCAGTTGAGACACTGACGATTGTCGTGAGCATTCTCGCAAAAATTGTAAGAAGTGAAAAAAAAATTGTACATATACATTGTGTAGCGTAAAAATTGGTGATGCAATTCACCTCTCTCTCTCTCTCTCTCTCTCTCTCTCTCTCTCTCTCTCTCTCTCTCTCTCTCTCTCTCTCTCTCGCTCTCTCTCTCTCTCTCTCTCTCTCTCTCTCTCTCTCTCTCTCTCCCACTCACTAACGCTATCACTCACATTACAGTAATGTTATATTACACATGACAAAATCAAATGGCATACATACAAAATGATAATGTGAAAGATGAAAATACACAAAAAATATGGAATGGCATTTTACAGGACATGCGTGCACTCAACTAACTCTCTCTCTCTCTCTCACTCTCTCTCTCTCTCTCTCTCTCTCTCTCTCTCTTTCTTTCTCTCTCTCTCGTTCGCTCTCTTTATTACACAGGCACACACACACACACACACACACTCACATTCATTAACTCTCTCTCTCTCTCACTCATACTCCATAAATCTCTCACCCACTCTACAATGATGTACATGTGTTCATGTTATAATTTATAACATCAATTGGCATTCAAAATGGTAATATGAAAATGAGAATACACAAAATATATGGAATAGCATGTTACATGATATGCGTGCGCTTAAATCTCTCTCTCTCTCTCTCTCTCTCTCTCTCTCTCTCTCCCTCTCTCTCTCTCTTTCTCTGTCTGTCTGTCTCTCTTCTCACCAACACACACATAGACACTCACAAACAATACACGCACACATACACACACTAACAAATCCATTTTTCCACTGCCTCTCTCTCGTTCGCTCACTCTCTCTCTCTCTCTCTCTCTCTCTTTCTCACTCGCAATCACTATTTCACCCATTAAGTCACTCTCTCCATCTTTCATTTACTCAATATCACACTCTCTTTCACTCTCACTCACACACAGACAGACACACACCCTCTCGCTATCAAATACACACGCCCTCGCATACACATGAAAGTATATACACATACACACACGAGTATACACACAATATACTCACGCAAATGCACACATATATCCACGCACACATACACACCCATACACACATACTTACAATCACACACACATAAATACACACTCCCTCGCATATACTGAATGCATGCACATACATACACCCACCCAAATACACATTCCCTCATCAACACAAGCCGTAGCTTGAGGTTTTTATTTTTATTTTTGTTTGTACCTGGTGCATTGCTTTTACAGCCTGCGGATCAGATTTTGTCCTAGCGCCAAGCACCCATTGAAGCAGGCAGGCTGTGGCGGATCAGCACCCAATTGGGTGGGGGATGCGGAGCTTGTGGCGGGCGGTAGCTGATCAGTGACACCTGTAGGTGTCTCCCACCGTCAGAGGCAACGCGTGGCGCCCCATGTCTACGCCAACTGACAAGGACTTATAACCCGTAACAGTTGCCTCTCGCTTTGATTCCGAGACCAGTTAAGACCAGGGATGGAGTTATTGCCTCTCCATAGCACAAAGCCTGGGCTAAGATATAGAGATCATGTGTTGCCCATGCAGCATGATCCCTCTCTCGGCCTGCCTAGTTCACTCCAGAGGAAAGGTAACACCCCTACATCTGGAACAAGACAAGCTGCAGAAGCTGCCGGATCAGCAAAGCAATGCTCTAACTGTCCGCCTGTCAGAGCTTCGATCCTAGACCAGCCGCCAACCAAGGATTAGGGCCTGGTCTGCCCTGCCATGACATTTTGTCTTTAGCTTGCATTTCCTCGCACCAGGGTAAGGCTTGTACCCCCCCCCCCCCCCAATTGCGCTCTTCCGCCCGAAGCCGTTGGCACAATGTGGGGTTTCGGGTTTGGTCCAATGTTCGGCGCTAACAGAAAGCAGGTAGTACCGTCTACTGTTATACGGTAGCTCAGTCATATCTGACTAAGACCTGACTATAATTTTCTTTTAAAAACTTTCTTCTATTATATTATATTATATTATATTATATTATATTATATTATATTATATTATATTATATTATATTATATTATATTATATTATATTATATTATATTATTATTATATTATCTTATATTATATTATATTATATAATATTATTTTATATCTTGAGGATTTCCTGCGTAATCCATGAGTTTTGTCTTCGATCGCTTCATCCAAGGACTTCCATACAAATGCTTGTATTCTGTTGCCAACTGCTTCCTCGTCTACCAAGTGTTGCAATACCTGGCACATACTAGAAACTGTGACCATAAACTGTTCTATAGTTAATTGGCTTCTGAGACATCCTCCTATATCATACTGAATTATATATATATATATATATATATATATATATATATATATATATATATATATATATATATATATATATATATATATATGAAAGAGGAGTAGGAATCCTAGTAAAGAAATTATAGACAGAAATAATAGTGTACTCTGGGCTCTATAAAGATATAATTATACTACTCAAAATTAAGGAAACACCTTTCGACATAGTAATTTTACGGATATATGCTCCAACAACTGATTACAGTGATGAAAATGTAAAAGAATACCATGAAGACCTACAACAAACACAGCAAGTTGTAAAATCATCAGAGGTTCTAATGTAATGCATTAACGCCAGAAGTGGGAGAAACTACAATTTAAGCAGATAGTAAAGCACCATGGTTAAGGAAACAGAAACGACAGAGGAGATCGATAATACAGTTTGGTAAAGAAACCATCTTATTATTTAGAACGATGTGATAGCAAGATTCTCCAAGGCCAGCATGGCCTTTGGCAGACTGTACAAGAATGTGTGGGACAGAAATAGATTAAGCTTGCAAACAAAGCTGAAAGTCTACACAGCAGTTGTATTATCTACACTGATACTTGCTTGTGAAACCTGGACTGTTTATCAGCGACACGCTAGGAAATTAAACCACTTCCACACAGTCTGCGGTAGGAAGTTATTGGAGATTTAATTGCAAGACAAAATCCCAGACACCGAAGACCTAGAAAGAGCGCACATGCCCAGTATGAACACCTTAATTAATGCACACTCTACTAATGAAGAATCAGATTCGCTGGGCTAGTCACTTGACTCGCATGCCAGATCACGTGCTCCCTAAACGAATGTTTTTTTTACAATGAGCTGCGTTGTGGTAAACGCCACCAAGGCGGCCAGAGAAAACGTTTTAAAGACTCTCTGAAGATCTCACTAAAAGCTTTTGCAATTCATCGCGACACTTCGGAGACTGCTGCCAAAGACCGATATTCGTGGCGTACATCATTACGCAAGGGTGAAATCACTTGTGAAGCAAACAGAACTGCAATAGCTGTAAAAAAAACATGGTCATTTCCACCATCATGCACCATCTTACGTCTCACACGCTCGGTCTATGCTTTATCTGCAATCATTTTCTCCTGTGTCTTTATTCCATTTCTGATAGTTGCCCTCCATGCAACACGTTCAGCGGCGACTTGCTCCCAATGTGCATTATCAATGCCTGTATCAATCATGTCCGGCTTACACACATCTTTGTATCGTAGTAGAGGCCGACCCTGAGATCTCCTACCCATCTGTAATTCAGCAAAAATTATGTCTTTTGGTTTTCTACCATCATTCACCTTCCTAACGTGTCCTATCCATCTAAGTCTACGAAGACTGAGCATGGAACACATCGTCACTGTGACAAAACCACCCAGATCCCGTGTCTTTACTCTGCAGGAAATCCCAGCGGTCGGAAATAGACGAGTGGTCTCCTGTCTAATCTTAAAACAGCTAAGGGAAACCCTGCTATTTTTTTGTCGTTACTAGAGAATTCTCGACTATTCGAAAAGGAAAGAGGGAGAGTGTGTACGTGACGTTTGCAGTCGAAAGTGCCGTTTTAAAAAGAGTACAATCTTCGATGTCACTGTCACTACGAAACAAACCATCTATCAACATATTCAAAGTTTTCTGGAAAGTTACAATCTGAGAAATATGAGTCCATGAAACCTCGTTTAGAAACACAAAGAGATTTCTTCACGAGATAGTTTGCTGAAAATGAATCTGTCACTCGTACGTGTTACAAAATAGTGCTTAAGATGGCAACAAGAGGAAAGCCGTTTACTGATGACAACTTCATCAAAGAGTGTACGATGGAAGCAGCAAATGACTTGTGTCCCGAGAAAGCCGATTTGTTTGGAACTATCAGCCTTTCGGAAAATTCAGTTGTGCGAAGAACAGAAGAACTTGGAGAGAACATAGTGCTACAGATACGCGAGAAAATTAGGAACTTTTTGTGGTGTTCTCTGGCGCTGGATGATTCTAATGATTTCTCGAGTACGTTACAACTTCTCGTGTTCATTCGTGGTGTCAATTTGGACTTTCCGATAACGGAATAGTTGGCATCCTTTTGCAGCATGTATGGAACAACAACTGGAAAAGACATTTTCATTGAAGTGCAAAACGTTTTGCAAGACTATAACCTTTGGAACAATTTATGTCTGTGAGCAAACATTTTCAAAAATGAAGTATGTGAAGTCAACGCATCTGTGGGATGGGGATTTTAATTTAAGAGAATATTTTGTTAAGTTGTCTAGGGGATTTGTTGATTCTCTGGTCACTTTTAGAATGCAAGATGATCAGGGATATTTACCACAAACACCAGGAGAAACCACTTCAATCCTTGAAACAAGTACATCTGTGTATAGGTTTCCCTTCCCACTTCATCACCTTTTAAATTTACTATAGTGCTAGAAGACATTGATTGTTCACAACATATAAACAACCACTGGTGAACACCACATTTACTTAATGTACACCTAATCAAATTTTGGACAAACAGTTCAAGTATTAAATCAAGATCTGCAGTTACATACATGAAAGTGTAATAGTCTTATTGAAGTTCATAAACAGGCATGGGAATGATTTGCATTATCAAAACACATTTACCCCCTGTGCCCCAAGAAAACAACAATGTTATTACCAACAACACAACAACCACACATTGGGTCTACTTTCCTGGACCCACCTTACATAATTAAGGCAAATAATGATCTAAGTACATTGAACGCAACATATAAAACAGTTGTTTCTGACACCCTTTACAATTCTCATATTTAAAAATAATGAGTTGGTGTCAAAATACTATACCATAACCTTCATTGAAAAAAGCTACTGACCTGTTACCTCCATAGAAAAAACACATATAAAAAGCATTTTGTACTAATAATTAAACTAATTATTTAATTACAGTCTTTTTCCTTAAGTGTTGCTGTCGGTTATTCTTCTCCAGTGCGAAGCAAGTAATGTCCATATTTATCCGGGCAGAAATAAATGTACTCACAGTCATTTTCTACTTACAGTATGTCCATTGAAGTTGGCCGGTGAATATTTATACTCCATAATCCAAGAATAGAATTATACACAAGCATATATTCCCTCCGTGAACAGAATCAACCACTGTTTATTGCCTTCATCGACCTCACAAAGGCATTTGATTTGGTCAGTCGTGAGGGTCTGTTCAAGGCACTAAAGAAGATTGGCTGCCCACCAACTCTTCTGTCCATTGTGGAATCGTTCCACACAGGCATGAAGGGTATAATCAAGTTTGATGGTGCAACTTCTGAAGAATTTGAAATCAAGAGTGGGGTTAAGCAAGGTTGTGTACTAGCTCCCACACTCTTTGGAATATACTTTTCACTTCTACTGAAATATGCATTTCGTGATCAGGATGGTGGTATATACATTCACTCACGCTCAGATGGCGGCCTCTACAATGCTCAGAGATTGAAGGCTAAGACCAAAATTAGGAGGGTACTGATCAGAGAGTTGCTTTTTGCAGATGATGCTGCAGTTACGACCCACTCTGAGGAAGAATTGCAATGGGGTACCATCAATCTTTATTGACGACGCCGAACTAGAGATAGTAGACCATTTTACATATCTAGGATCGGTGGTAAATAGCAAATTATCCCTAGATCAGGAAATCAACATCCGGATTGGTAAGGCAGCAACAACAATGAACAGGTTAAGAAAAAGAGTCTGGGAGAACAGGAAGCTTACTGCCAAAACAAAAGTCCTCGTCTATCAAGCCTGTGTCCTTAGTACTCTTCTCTATGGCAGTGAAACCTGGACAACTTACTCACACCAAGAGAACAATTTAAACAGCTTTCATATGCGGTGTCTGCGAAGAATTCTTGGTATTAAGTGGCAAGACAAAATTACAAATACTGAAGTATTGGAAAGATCAGGTTGTGTGACAGTTTATTCCATGCTCAGTCTTCGTAGACTTAGATGGATAGGACATCTTAGGCGGATGGATGATGGTAGAATACCAAAGGATATCTTTTTTGGTGAATTACAGATGGGTAAGAGATCTCAGGGTCGGCCTCTACTACGATACAAAAATGTGTGTAAGCGGGACATGATTGATACAGGCATTGATAATGCACATTGGGAGCAAGTCGCCGCTGAACGTGTTGCATGGAGGGCAAATATCAGAAATGGAATAAAGTCAAAGGAGAAAATTATTGCAGAAAAGTCACACACCAAGCGTTTGAGACGTAAGATGGTGCATGATGGTGGAAATGACCACGTGTTCACATGCACCCACTGTGAACGGACATTTACAGCGCAAATTGGCCTTATCAGTCACACTCGCTACCGCCATAGTTAAAAGTTATTATGCCTTTTTAAAGCACAAACTATCGTCTGTCAAGACGGCAAGGTGCCAATGTGTCATATTCCCTCCATGGGACTGAATTCAAGAATACTCTGTTGCCACTGGGCTCTGTGTTGCAATTGAAATTGATGCCTAGGTCTGTCATGCTTTCAGCAGATGCAACATAAGCTCGTGAAGAAGGTTCTTCCCTATATCATCTTATCGATGAAAAGATGACGACTGTCTCTCACGATGTTCTTAATGATAATCGAGTGAGATGGTCGTTGTCTAGGTTACAATGCCCCTTGTGTGTCACTACGGAGTGTAAGTTGAGCTAGCCACCTATCTAACAATATAACTCCCCGCCCCCTCACATTACACATCCGCCAGTCAGTGAACAAGATTGAGTTGGCGCACATAATCTTTTAATGCAGAAGGAACACGAACACACGTAACGTATTACCATATCCAGAAAACAATAGAATCCACAGAATATATATATATATATATATATATATATATATATATATATATATATATATATATATATATATATATATATATCCTCCTCACAACTTCACGCACACATCACTGCCTTATGTATCTCCAATTTACTAGACAGTTCTCCAGCTACTATCCACGGCTGGATCTCACACAATACAACCCACACACTGGATCCAGGCCTGCACTAACTCTTCAACCCACTCTGGGTTTAGGCCTCCATTCAAAAACTAGGAGAACAACACAGGACGGAGATCTCTATCTAACTCCGCTCCTCTCCTTAGACTCCTGACCAGTTCGGAGTCAAAACATCAACTCTCCAAAAGCGATCCGGCCCTCAGTTGGTCTCAGCCCCAACTGCCTTTCAAGTCTCCTGACTTCACACAAAACTAAACTGTTTCTCACCCCATCCACCCTGGGGGTCTGCATCCACCCTCACCATTATTTCTCATGGCTGGTTGTTTTTCTCATAGCCCTGCTACAGGTCACGTACCTCAATGTCAATGACCCAGGCAAATGTCACTGTCCAACAGCTCGGTTTATGTTAACCGTTTCCCAATTTAGTTCAAAAGGCGTTGTCACACACCTGGTTTATGTTGATAGGCCATCCCACACTTGGTGATGGGGCAGTTAGGCCGACATGGAATCAGCATAGAGTTCTGATTCATTCCATTTCAGTGTAGAACATACAATGGTGAGTCATTCATTTGGTTTCATCTGGAGATATTTCCAGGATGCTGCTGAAGGCATGGAACTGAAGAATATTACTTTCAACACATATACCCAGGGTTGCATGCAATCAGATGCTTTCTTTGGTTGCAGGCGTAAAGGCATTTACTCCGCTAGCTGCTTTCATATGGTCTTATTAATGGTGTTCAGGTTTTGGATCCTTGAGGTAATCTGGTTTAGTTATGGTTTTCAGTTGGTACCTTGGTTGTACTGGCTTAAATTGTTTCAGTGTCTTCTCCCATTGATTTGAGTTGGTGTTCATAGCTAGAACTTGGTGTTGAGTGGCTGAACCGTTATGTTTAACTGTTGCAGCTGTGTGACTTTTCTTTCGAAGGAGGATACTTGGGTGTATCCTTTGAACTTGGGAGTCCAATAGACAGATGGAGGGTTCTTACTGCTGTTAGTTTTATTACACGTTAGTCTAACTCCCATAGTTTAGTTGACCTCGACGATTGATGGTTCATCAGGCGGTACCTCCCAGAAATAAAACAGGTTATCCTTTTTGTATCTGTGTACTAGTTATCTCATTTTGACATTCTGATAATGAAGTCCATCCTGGGTAATCTGACCGGAGTCAGAATATCAAACGCTGAGTGTCTATCATCTTCGATTCGAATGTGTCTTTCGCTGGGTATGGCAGCTAATGATTGCAGCAGTCAACATTGATGAATTAGTCCAGTTTTGGTTTAGGACAGGTTGGCATTTTCATGTTCTCCAGGCGTTTTACCCAGTTTCCAGTTGATAGTGAGGCAATGCTGTCCCGCCAACTCCACCACTCGCAATGGCTGCAGAGAATGATGGGTTTTAAGGTAAAAATGCCTTTTCCCCACACGGGGAAACTTTTACGTGTTCGCTCTTTGTGTTGCACTGACCAAAATAAACTGCAAAGAGCCTTTGTTTTACAATCAGTTCCGGTCTTGCCAGGCACGTGAACCAACTAAGGCCAAATAAATTAAGCTACCCTACGGGTTAGTTTTTCTCTGTTTTCTTTTCCCGAAAGTAAGGTACTTAAACAGTAATTATTTGGGATTAGTAATTTTTTAAAGAGCATCTATAGACGGATGTTAGTAGAGACGTTTTTGTATACCACAGCATCGAACGAGATTAACTAATAAACATTTGAAAGCAATTTTCTTCATTGGATGCAGCAATTCCAAACCAAACATTGATGATATCTTGAAAGCCAAATATCAGTTTCACAAATCTCACTAACCTTTTCTGCTGCTTAGTTTGTGAGATTCGGATATATACACACAAGGTCTGATGTAACTATCGTTTTGCTAACGTCGCCTTCTTTGATAACTTTGTTAGTAAATAAATATGTTTTTTTTTTAAAAAAAGGTTTTTGTGCATTGAACGCCACTCACCCATAATTAACTTTGTTTTTCGTCTATTTTTACAAGAACTGTTGTTTTGGCTTGCAAGTATTGTTAAAGTTAGTTGCATATTCTTTACAGGAAGTTTGCAGTCAACACCAGCATTGTTTGCTGTTGTTGGTGTCTTGGCAAGTTTACTTTCATTAGTTTGCCCTTGCTTTCTGAACGATCAGCACCCGTACCATTGCGTAAAAAAACAAGCGCAACGAGGTCTGCTGCCAAATCCCGCGCAGATGTGTTTCGAACGCGGGTATACGGGATTACGAAACGCGTCAGTTAGACCTTCGCTACGGAGACCGGCGCAAGTATTCTACAGAATGTGTATCCGGCCCGCGCTTGTCATTTTGTCAATTATCCGGCCAGCCTTGAAAAAAGTTTGGTGACCCCTGAACTAGACAGAAAATACAGACAAGAAAATCTGGCTGTTGTGGAGGCGGAAGTACAAGCGTTGATGTTGTCATCTACACAGTTGGGTCGGTCTTCCGACATGTGAGAAGCGCATGGGTCTTTACGGCTCTCGGTGGAGGGAAAATTGTGAAGGAGGGCTCTGGTGCTTTCACTGAAACCACAAGTAGCCTGACTATGGAAGTCATGGCAGTAAGTAAAGCAATAACATGGCTCGAGACACAGACATTCACTAGGGCATGTTTCCATAGTGACTAATTGAGCATGCTCAAGAGGATAGAGATAGGGTGTATCCGAAGAGAATGGTTGCTGTCTCTGGAGCGGTCTCGGCTGACAAAGATTAGTTTCATCTTCGTGCCACGGCATGCGGAAGTACAAGGAAATGAGCGGGCTGACAAGCTGGCAGGTGAGGCTACTGTGGACGGCGGACGCACCATGGACGTGGCTGACATTCAGAATGCTCTACGAGAAATAAGACTTTTGCGAGAACCAAGTGATGACTGTGAATCTACAAACATGGGCAGCCTGCGAGAACAGCAAATTATAAGAGGTGTTGCCAAAAAAGAACTGGTGTCGTTAGCCGCTACACGCTGCTGCATTTGCTGAGGAGGGGATCCGAGCACTTATGGACTGAATGGTTCGATGTGCAATGATGATGATCTGTCGACTAACTAACTAACTAACTAACTAACTAACTAACTAACTAACTAACTAACTAACTAACTAACTAACTAACTAACTAACTAACTAACGAATGAACTAACTAACTAACTAACTAACTAACGAACTAACGAATGAACTAACGAACGAATGAACTAACTAACTAACTACCTAACTAACTAACTAACTAACTAACTAACTAACTAACTAACTAACTAACGAACTAACTAACTAACGAACGAACGAACGAACGAACGAACGAACCAGCCAGCCAGCCAGCCAACCGAATGAAAGAATGAATGAATGAAAAATGACTGACTGACTGACTGACTGACTGACTTCACTCTTGATTTAAAACTCTTCTGAAGTTGCACCATCAAACTTGATTATACTCCTTATACCTGTGTAGAACGATTACACAAAGGGCAGAAGAGTTGGTGGGCAGCCAATCTTCTGTAGTGCCTTGAACAAAACCTCATGACAGACCATATCAAATGCTTTTATGAGGTTGATAAAGGCAATAAACAGTGTTTGATTTTGTTCTCGGCAATTTTCTTGCATTTGTCGCAAGGAGACAATCATATTGATGGTAGACCGGTTCTGTCGGACACCGCACTGTGATTTGGGGTAGACTTGATCTCCTAGGACTTGAAGTCTGCTCAGTAGAATTCTCTCAAATACTTTCCTAACAATACACATAAGTGAGATACCCCTATAGTTGTTACAGTCGCTCCGATCGCCCTTGTTTCTGTACAGTGTTATGATGCTTGAATCTTTGAAATCCCGTGGGACTTGTGCTTCTCGCCAGCATAGCTCTATTAGCTGGTGGATCTGCAGAGTGAGTGTGTCTTGCCCACTCCTGATAACCTCTATTGGAATCCCATCCTTACCTGGAGCCTTGCCAGATGCAAGTTCATTTTATAGCACATATACCTTCTGTTATGGTGGGAAGTGTGTCCAGGTGGTCAAGAGTTGGTAGAGCCTCTATGGCGTTGAGGGCATCATCCGCTAGTTTGGTCTCACTTGAGTAAAGCTCTAAATAGTGCTCTACCCATCTATCCATCTGCTGTTTCTTATCAGTGATGATTTCTCCAGTCAAAGTTTTCAGTTGTGCACTTCTTTTAATCATTGGACCACAGGCTTTCTTTATCACTTGATACATGCTTCTGATGTTTCCCTTATCACTTGCGATTTGAATGGACTCACATAACTTGATCCAATAGTCATTTGCACACTGCCTGGTAGCCTTTTGCACATCCTTCCTAGTTTGCTTCAGCTCACTGAGAGTGTTACGCCTTGTTCTTTCCTTGGTTCGTAAGAGAGCTATCTTCTTTTTATCAGTCAAGGGCTGCAGTGTCTGGCTGTTTGCCGCAGACCAGTCCTGCCTCTTATGATCCACTGTGAAGTAATCCCCTACCGCTGTTTTATAAAGAGTTCTATAAGTTTACCCCACTTTTCACTTGCTATACAAATTTCTGATGTATCAGTGAAAGCGTCTTCAAGTTGCTGTTCAAACTCAAAGCACTTATTAGGATCGTGGGTGTTAATAATATTAATCCTGGGGCTAGATTTGTGTTTAGTCGTTTAGATTCTCTTTGGTCTCAATTTAACCCTTGCAAAAACCAAAGAATGATCAGTATCGCAGTCAGCACTGACATAACTTCGAGTTAGTGATGCATGGTTCAGATGTTGTCTCCATTGATGATGAAGTCCAGCTGATGGCAGTGGCCGGACCGTGGATGTTTTCATGTGACCGTATGTAGCTCTTTTGTTAAAAAAAAAAAAAGGAGTTTGTAATACATAGGTCATTTCTGGTGCGATGCTAAAGCAGCCTTTGCCCATTTTCATTCATTCTACCGATGTTGTATTTTCCAAGGCACACTGGCCATGAACTCGAGTCCTTGTCCACACGAGAATCGAAATCACAGAGCATATAAATGTAGTCGGATTTTGGATTTGCATTGATCACGGAGTCTAATCTCTCATAGAACGCATCCTTCACATCATTAGAGGAGGATAGTGTCGGTGCATATGCTGCGATAATGGTGGCAAAACCATAAGAGGCTGCCAAGCGCATGGATAGTAGAATTTCTTTACATCCAGCTGCAATGTCAATCATTCCCAGTAGCCAGTTCTTCATTGCAAAGCCCACAACATGTTGCCTTTAACTGCCTGTATCCTAGCCTTAAAAAATATGTAATTGTTTTCCCTGAGTGACCCTTCCTCAGCGAGGCGAGTCTCCTGAAGGCCAGCAATATCAGTGTTAAGACGATTGAGTTTGGCATCAGTCACAGCCGTTTTTCTCACATTGTTAATATTCGTCAAGTCAGCGGAAAATCCTGGACACGTGGTTCTTATGTTCCAGGTTGCAAGCCGTAGCTTGAAGTTTCTATTTTTATTTTTAGTAGTACCAGGTGCAATAGTTTTACAGCCTGCAATTCCGATTTTGTCCTAGCACCAAGCACCCATTGAAGCAGGCAGGCTGTTTCGGATCAGCACCCAATTGGCCTGTAGGTATATGTGATCGCCCGATGCGCACAAAATAGTTGTGCCACCAAAACCGGTCGTAGAATTCGGAAGAGGAGTTCATCTACCAAGATATTTTTAAACGGTTAGGGAGTTCAGGGCCTCGGACGACAAACGAACTGGTAAACTCTAGGTTACCCCAACAGTAATTAGAGTAAGATTTTTCAGCCAGAAGTAACATAAATCTGTTCTGAACTGCCAAATGGTCTTGAGAAACTCTAGTTGTCGAAGAATTTATAGTTACAAACAGGTCAGGATTAATACGGGGCTGTCAAGAAACAATAGCAGATACCGAGGACTGGCAAATGTATAATAGTGAGAAAATGCACGTGAACTAAGCATTTACTTCTAGTAGCATGAACTCAGGGCCGAGCGTTAACCTTAAGATTCGGACGTGGCGAGCTAACATAAACTGATAGAGACTAATTAAATATTCAGGGTAGTGGATGCTGATTGGGTAGTCCTTCGCGAAACGCTTGGAAGGCAAGTCTGCGTGACTTAGGTCGCGAAGCAGCGCCAGCTCATCTCTTCTTCTTTACTATTGAAACCACAGACGTTCATTGTGCCTATTTTTTGAATCGCTGATCTATCTCGTAGTCCGTTAACATTGCCGGGTCGATAGCCGTTTGGGTCAGTCCGTTTATACTTCTTAGTTTTTCTACGAGCAGTATGAAGATCCCCTGCCGGCTTGCTAGGCCAGTCGCAGGTTTAGGACACTAATCTGACCACAGGGAGTCCATCCCCTATGGCGAGCCATAGCCCCGTTAGCCCATGACCTCGCGGTCATGGTTGCCCGGTCTGCACCACGTGGAGGTGGGGGTTGACTTGTGTAGTCTGCGGGTCATCGGCAGGCTACTAATTTTCGCTCTTCACCCCTCCTGGGAGAGGCTAGCCGATCCTAACCCTGCTGGCTGCAGGGCCAGGCGCATTCCACACCTTACAGCGCCAGCATCGGTAGAAAATATATATTCGGTGGAATCGAGTCAGACGAGGAGAGTTGAACAAGAGCAAGGGGACGGTGTAGCAACAGGGTTCAAGGGCCAAGCCCATGCTTGGTCCAGGAGGTATGAGTTCGGAACTTCGGCAATGGTGATGTCCATATCCCAGGCTGTTTAGTGTCCAGGAATATGAGGAGGTGATATTAAAGACGGAAAGATGCACATATCAATGTTCCGTCTGGGTCACCGAGACAAGCAGATGATCAAGGATCTGTGGACAATTTATCCCAGGTAAATAGGCCTGACGGGATGGAACGCAAATTCCGAGGATCACAACATGGCGTGCAAGCCATTTGAGAGGGACTGTTGACTAAGGAAACCGCTCACTAGTTGCAGATGATGGCTAACGTCGTTTAGGACAGAGCTAACCAGAGGAAAAATGTGGAGTGGAATCACAGAGAAGAATGTAGTCGAATAAGACTGAGAAAACTCAAGTGGGATCAACGACAAGCGATTGATTGGGCAGAGACAAATGAAACCCAGAAGACAACTAGAAGATCAACTGGATGACAGAAACGAATGTAAGTTGACATAAGGCATTGTTAGAATATTCGCTAAATTATAATAAGGTACTTTAGTTTAGAAAGCTATAGCAAACTACCGTAGGTGAACTTACCAAGTAATTATAAACAACCGACAAATGCTAGGGTTGACTGCGACGTCCTTCAAAGGACCCACATCTAACTAGCTAACTAACTACAATAGCAGTCTAAACCAGGAAGCATTGGCAAACTACTGAACGTTAACCCGCTAAGAAATCACTATCTGGCAAATGTCAGGGTTGTCTGCGACGTCCTGTAAAGGACCTATATCTAACTGGCTGAACTAGAGTGATGAGAGTCACATTAATCGGTTAGACGAGCAGAGCGTAGATAAGCTAAATATATATAACATAGGCAATTAACCACGCAACAATTGTATGCGTTATACATAGGCTGGTATCTGATTGAAAATAGTATGACGAAGGTGAATAAATAGGAAACGAGAGGCTATGCATTAAGGTAAACACGGTGACCAAACACAGCAACGGGCAGAAGAAGGTACAAAGGCACTCGGGGCCACTAGGTCAAACCAAACAATGGGACCAGATGACGACCGCAGGTGGACGGGCCACGACAGGTAATTACAACCTCGGCCAGAAAGGTCAGCACGGGATGGCATGCGTGTCTTTTTTTTCGCTAGACAGAGATGTAAGGTGGTCGCGTTTCTGTTGCTGTGTAGTTAAGACGGCGAAAGACCGACCTTGCGAGGTACAGGCGGTGAGTTCGGATCTGCACAAAAAGCAGGGAAAGAGGCTTAAAGGACTGTTCAGAAGTATTAGGTAGCGCGTCGGGAAATAGGCGATAATATTTGTAGTTAAATATATATAAATGATAGATTACTGTGTTTACAATACTGTTGTTAATTTATGTTATGGGTAAGATATTTGTAGTAATAATGGGGATACATGCCATACGGCGGCACGACCCACCACGAAAAGTATAAATTAGAAAATGGGAATTCCCCACTCGGACACGAAAGTGGACGTCAACAAAGGAATCCAAGGAGAATGTGGAGAACGTAATTGGACAGCAACAGGAGACGCTGTGATTGTGATTTCGAACAAGGACGTGTTTCAAAGGATCTGTGTGAGGTGACCTCTGGACGCGATGATATGAGCGTGAGACAGCTATGAATAAGGAGAGGGATCTGTTGATGATGATACGGCAGTGAAGTAACCGGGCGGAAAAACCTAGAGTGGAATTACAGCTTAAATGGAATCAGTGGATTAGGGCTTCAAGCAGAGCGCAGTAGACTGAACACTCATCGGTGGATTAGTAAAGTAGGTGCCGACCCTGTCTATAGGGGTCAACCTACAGGTCTGCGTGAGTTTAATGTTCACATGTCTGCTACGGAATAAACTTCTGGTAGCGTTTTGATATCTTGACTTTTGCCGTTATCATTGTATTCAAGGTAAGGACGCAAGTTTAATTCCTCGTCCTTCGTTGCTGTTTTGCATTATTACGAGTCGATACCTCGACGGTTGCCGGTGTGGGCACTTCGAGGCAATACATAATCATGATGTTGCTGATAAGGGTTAATACTAGTATAGATAAAGAAGCAATTGGCGCTAGAGACTCTGTAGGCAAGGAAAGACTAAGGTTTATTTCGATATGACAGTCAAGGGTATTGTTTTTATCATTTTTCAGGTATTGCCTGGGTAAATTGGAGGTACCCGAATAAACAAGTAGCCTCTGAACAAGCTTACTTGGGAGATACTTGACTCCCTGGGTATACGGACTAATATGTGGACAAAATTAAATAAAAGGACTACTTGTGGGCCTGCAGAATGGTTGCTACGAGATAGATAACGGCCGGAGGAATTGTTAGCTTAAACTATTTTCTTCATGCAGTTAGTAGGTGTCTGTTTGGGACTTCTCGGCAAGTTACTTGTAGTCCTCCCGTGGCATCCAGCTGAATAGCCTAGCACTTATCTATCTTAGAGTTGATTATGCATTATGTGTCTGCAATGCATGTACTGATTACTCGATGCGATTATGTTATAGATTGTCACTTTGTTATACTGTTAGAGGAAATAAATATATATTTGAGTTGCCTTTCATTTCGACGTGTCAGTCTGAGGTAATATAGGTTAGAGTTGTTAAGAGCCCTTAGAGGTTGTACATTTCTTCTATAGTCTAACATACACCCCAAGACGTTGATGAAGCAGTAGTAATATAACAACCGTTCTTATACGGAAACACGAACCTAAATCTGTCCTATCCCTTCCTCTCTTCCTTTATCTCCAATTTATCTTCCTCTTTCTTCTCTCCTCTTTGTTGATCAACCCTTATTATCATCAAAGATAGTGCGTTGTATCCAGGGCTCAGTTGAGGAACGACTCTTTAGGCTTCTCAATATTTCACATCCTTTCCCTCATTCTCATCTTTCCCTTCTCTCTACCTCCCTCTCTCCCTCTTCTCTCTCTTCTTCATTTCAGATATCTCCCACCGTCACAGGCAACCCGTGGTGCCCCATGTCTACGTCAATTGACAAGGACTTATAACCCGTAACTGCTACCTCTCGCTTTGATTGCAAGACCGGTTAAGACCAGGGATGGAATTATACCTCTCCATAGCACAAGGCCTGGGATAAAATTAAGAGACCATGTGTCGCCCATGCAGCATGATCCCTCGCTCGGCCTGCCTAGTTCACTCCAGAGGAAAGGTAACACCTATATAACTGGAACAAGACAAGCTGCAGAAGCTGCCAGATCAGCAAACCAATGCTCAAACTGTCGGAGCTTCGATCCTTTACCAGCTGCCAACCAAGGCTTAGGGCCTAGTCTGTCCTGCCCTACCATGACATTTTGTCCTTAGGTTGCATTTCCTCGAACCAGGATAAGGCTTGTACACTCGCAATTGCGCTCTTGTGCCCGAACCCGTTGGCACAATGTGGGGTATCGGGATTGGTTGGCGCCTCCTAACATTGGGAGGTTTATATATAAACCTAATGAAAACCGTAAAGGTATGATAGAAGGTACAGTAACCATGCCATTGTCGTGTAATCTGTCAATGCTGTTGTTAAGGATGTCAAGAGTGCTAATCATGTCTCATCACGGTGCAGACGAACATGGTGACTTCATTAAGACAGGTTAAAGATGGCCGCGCCACATTGGATTACCAATGGCGTTCTGATCTCCCTTGCCACAGCGCCAACATATCATGTAGAGGTGATCTAAATATCTCATTAATGTATATGTGGCAGGTCTGGTTTTCCGTTTCATGGGTGGTGATGACCATTTGCCTTTATGTGTTTTTGTGTGAGGAAAATCACTCTCGCCTATAACATATTGATTCATTTCGCAAACATTGGTGAATAATTCTCCATTTCCATACATTACCCCACGGATGAAGTATAAATCTTTAACTCAGGAAACAAGAAAGAACACAAGAAGGAACAAAAAACCAATATATGCAAGATTGCTGTACCAGAACAGAGCAACATCATAAGACTGGAAGAGATTACGAAATGTTCAATGAAATGAAGTTATTGACAAGAAATGTTCAACCTCAATTAAATGTTATCTGTGACAAGTTGGGAAATACCTATACAAAATCTAGACAAATTCTAGAAATATTGCAGGAATACTGCAGTGGGATGTATGATATGAATGACTGTGAGGATATGAATGAGGACATGAAGTAATGTCAGCAGCGACATAACCTGAACCCTTATTATATGAAATTGCATGGGCAATAAAGAACCTGAAGATGGTAAATCACCTGGATGTGATGAGATATCAGCTGAACTAATTAAAGCGGTAAGGTTTTTCTTGCCATTTGAATTTCCTGAACAACCGTCTCCGGCTTAAAATAATACCTAAAGGTTATGGGCAAATTGATTCCCGCTGAGATGCGACTCTTCAATCGCCTGGCGCATGAGCAGTCCATTAAATACATGAAGCTGGCAGTGACTATACATCAACGAAATATCTCCGAACTTAAATCCTCCAAGCACAACATGTACCGGACTCTGCATCTGCTGATGTATAACAACCAGACTGCTTTTCATTTGATCACTTGCCTCTTCCCCCACTTCGACAAACATCAGCCACACGAAAGTGGTATGCATACCGCCTGACCTACCACTGTCTCCTGAAGAACATGCTGTTTTAGGTAAAGGTCTCAGTTTTGTCCCTCTACGCCCCCGTCCATCAGCCATGCTATCCCGGAAGACGTTTCTAACTTAAACAGACGAATCCGCCTTAAATATCATCATAGGGATAAACAGGTCCACAGTTCCACCACTCAACCCCCTAACATTTTCCAATCTTTAATCAAATCCCGGTCTACATGGACTACACCTTCCGGAGTCTCCAACGCGCTTGACATCTACATAGCTAACATGCTCCATGATATAAGCAACTTTCTTTCCCTCGCCTGAAACGCTCCGATCTATCCTATCCAGAATGGCGTGCCTTATGCCAACTACAGCGCCGACAGGACATAGCTCTCAAACCTGCGGACAAGGGAGGTGCGGTAGTTGTTTGGAGGAAAGATCTATATGTCGAGGAAGGCATGTCCCAACTTAATAATCCTAATAATTATTCCCTCTGTGCTGAAGACCCCACTCTCTCTTATAACCGGAAGATTTGTGACACAATCCAACAGTTCATTCGTGATAATGCCCTACCACCCTGTACCTCTTCACTACATATCCATGACTCTAACCTGGGCAAACCCACCCTCTACATGCTGCCCAAAATACATAAACAAAACAATCCTGGACATCCGATAGTTTCCGCCTGCTCATGCCCGACTGAACCGATATCAGGGTTTCTTGACAGCATCTCCCAACCTCTAGTTGCGGATCTCCCGTCATATATCAAAGATACGACGCATGTATTACTCTTATTTAACTCTCTCCAACTGACTCTCGGGAACACATACAGACTATTCTTAATGGATGTTTGCTCTCTCTATACCTCCATTCCTCACACTGACGGCCTCACGGCGCTACAATTCTTTCTTGATCAACGCATAGATCAAACTATCCCTACTCGTACACTTTTGAGACTCGCTGAATTGGTCCTCACAAATAATTCCTTTGAGTTAAATGACCACTACTTTGAACAAATCAGTGGTGTCGCAATGGGTACGTAAATGGGACCCAGCTACGCGTGCATGTTCATGGGACATTTGAAACACCAGATTAAACTTAACTATGATGGTCTTTTCCCTTCTTTTTACCGACGCTATATTGATGACGGCATCGGCCTCACTGACATGACAGAGGCGGAACTAAACCGCTTCATCAATTATGTCCAGGCTTTCCATCCGTCGATCAAATTTACCACAGACATTTCTACCACTTCAGTCAATTTCCTTGACACCACAATTAAAATAACTCCTACAGGTCTTATGACCTCCGTGTACTACAAACCTACGGATGCTAACGGTTTCCTCCTATACAGTTCATCCCACCCCAAAAGTTGCAAAGATTCTATCCCATATTCCCAGCTACTCCGTCTTCGTCGTATCTGTCAGGATGATAATGACTTCCTAGAGAAAGTTCATGAAATGCTGGACTTTTTCCGCAAACCCAGAACACATTCTGTCCACAGCTTTCTGTCGTATAACACAGATCTCGCGTGAAATGTCCCTTGTCAAGAAAACGCGACCTCCTAACAATGAACCTAACCTTATCCTCACCTTTCATCCACATGCCTATGCCATCAAGCATATTTTTCTCCGACACAGGTCTATCCTGGTATCTGACCCAACCACTCGTGCGGTGTTCTCTAACGGTCCTAGGGCAATTTTCCGCCGGAACAAGTGTCTCAGGGACCACCTTGTTCATAGTCGCCTCCCCTCAGATATTTCATCTGTGGGTACATTTAAATGCCATCATAAGAATTGTCTGACATGCCCACACGTTTTTCAGACCACGGCAATTACATTCCCCCGAGACACCTTCTCCTTGAAAGATTCTTTCACTTGCACATCCAGCCATCTTATATATTTGCCACCCACATTTGCAAACAATGTGACATGAAATATATTGGTCAAATTGGCAGACGCCTTGCCGACCGCTTTAGGGAACACCTCAGAGACATTAATCAATGCGCTGACAAACCTGTCCCCAAACACTTTAATTCTTCTAACCACAATGGAGTCGATGATGTATGGGTTACTGCATTGAAACATTGCTTCTGTGACAACTCCATTATACTTAAAATTGAAAGCCAATTAATAAACTCTCTGGGTTGCATTCACCCAGCAGAAATCAATACGATTGTTGATGCCACGGTATAACTTTGCTAATTTCCCTGTATTTTATTAATATCCGACTGTTTGCACACCATTTGGCAACACAAACATTTGTAGCCCAAGAGCGACTTTCTGAATCGGTTCAAACCACCATTTATGGTTCTTTCCTGCCAAATAGAAGCTGTGATTTATTTTTATTAATATTCTGTGTTTTATTTAGCTTTTTATCTGTTTGTGTTGTCCTGTCCTTGATAAAGGTTTGTAGAACCGAAACGTCGACCGTGCTTTGCTGTCCTGTAATACTTATTGTTTTATTGTAATACTTCAGTATTATATATTTATTGATTGGTTTTGTTTATGTTTTTTGGATATGTTTCACCTGTCTAAGATGGAGTTGTTTGTAATGTACGTACATTGTGTCTGTGTCTAGTATATCTTCTCTTCGCAGGAGCTAAATATACCTAATTGTTTGCAATTCATAATTAAAGTGGGAGGAGAAGACAACATACAAATCTATCACGCATTATGTAAAACGATATGGACATTTGTTCGCCGAAAATGTAATGAGAAATTGCAGAAATGAAATAAACAGGGAGTAATATGATACCCTAAATATCGGTGGTCATAACATTCCAGAGATTCGATATGCTGATGATACAGTATTGCTATCCACAACATAGAATGGTATAGAAAAACCTAACAATCTTAACTCAATTCATCATCATCATCATAATCATCATCATCATAATCATCATCATCATCATCCTCATCATCATCATCATCATCATCATCATCATCATCATCATCATCATCTTCCACTTCTGCCGTCAGGCGTCGTGTGGAGGAATAATTTACCTCCAGCGCCCGGTGGGCGGCACTGGATAGTGTCATTCCCTGTGATTGTACAATGTCTTTGATGTCGTCAATCCATTTTCTTCTTGGACGTCCTTTGGTCTCGTCGCAGATGATCTTTGATGTAGGGCCAGTGATAGTAGTTGTTGGTGTTGCATTCTAACGACATGGCCAAACCACTTGATCTTTTGTCTTTCAATAAATGTGGCACAGGGTGTTGATCTTACTGTCTGTTTAAATACATCATTCCTTACCCGGTCTCGGATTGTTAAGTTGGCAGCTCTCCTCAGGCATCTCATCTCGCAGGTGTTGATTTTGCGAACGTGTGATTTGGATAAAGTCCAAGTTTGAGATTGGTAGCATAAGGTTGGTGGGATATTCCATCTGGATCCGGCGATTTGTTTTTAGGACTTTTCTGTATAACTGCTTTTACTTCTACAGGGATTAAGTTTGGTTCTTGCTGTCCATAGCTTTTAGGCAAGACTCAATTGAATAGTGAAAATCACAACTTCTATCTTGAAATTGCAAAAGCAAAGATAATACATGCAGATAAAACTACTATGGAGATATGTTAATGAGGAAAAATTGGAGCTGGTGGAAAATCTCGAATTTTTTGGATCATTGATTACCAACAATAGTGAGACAATTAAAGAAAATAAAAGACGAATATCTGTTGCTCTTCAAAAACTAAAACAACTGAATAAATTATGGCATGAGACAGATGGACCCACAACAATTATAGATTTAAGAGTATGCATCTTTCCCATTGCAACACACGCCTGTGAGACCTGGGCATTCACTAAACAAGCTTAACAGCGCATAAATGCCTTAGAATATAAATGTTATAGACGAGTTCTAAGAATATCTTGGATAAAGAAAAGAGCAAATGAATCCATACTTCAAGAGCTGAATATTGAAGAAGGTTGGCTATTAAAGATAATCAAACAAATAAAATATAAATATTCTGGTCACTTGAAATGTCACGAAAGTTTGGAGAGAACAATAATGGAGGGGTATATGCTTGGAAGAGAGGAAGAGGAAGGCCAAAGAGAAGATGGGTGCAAGATGTGGCGAATGATCTCCAGATGGGTGTATCGGATGCGGGACATCTTGATTATGGTTGAGAGGATTTCTGAAAGGTTGTTATGTGAGCGAGATTCTGCAAAGGACATGCTACTGAATGAAAGAATGAACCCCTAGTCCATGTTTCCACATGACCTCTTCATAACCAGTGTTATCCGTTTCTATTTTGTTATTTAGATAATACTGTTAAATAGTGCTATTTCGTAGACAGGAAATAATGGTTTGAAATTGTATGTAAAGTTTCGTTTTAACCAATTCTTCTTGATCATTTGTTGGATCACATTTACGTTTGGTTTCTAATTTATAGTTCTTAATCTTCCTGTTATTATTCTATTGGTCACTGCTTCCCACTTTAATAATACTTCCTTCGCCTATTTGGGTAACATTAGGGTAATTCCTTCACCATGGAGGAAAGGTTCCTCTTTATGACCTGGGCCATTTTCACCTGGTTTCCACAATTTCAAAATGCTGATCTTTATTATATCTCGCCTGCCACTGTGCTGTTTCTACTATTTCATACCTAGTTTTATTATTCCATGTGTCAACACTGGAGATTTACCGAATTAAAGGAATTTACAGACTATGAATGGCTTTCTCCGCAACGCTTTATATCTCTTCTAGATGAAATACCTTTCCTCTTGGTTTGCTGAGTAATTCTTTTCTCTTTACGTGAACTGTTCATGGATGGCTGCGTGTTTCCACGTGTGGAGGTACTCTGCCCTAATGACACTGCTTCCTGCATGTCATTGAATGAATATCTGATGATGTAAAACATGTTATATTGAAAGTAAGAATTGTAAACGCACTCTAACATTGGGCACTTACTGTATGTCTTGTCTTTAACTGCCGGGTTAGGGCCAGCCAGTTGCCAGTATGGTAGTTGACTCTGTAGTATCCCATTTGTCGTATATTGGCTAGGATCCAACCATCGGTGTTATTACATTCGGGTAAGGGCGTTGTGATATGTATCTCCTCTGTTATGTATAAAATGCAAATAAGGGTACATGCAATTAATATACGCTAGAATCTTGCATTAAATATGCAAACACACAAACACTTATTTACACGTATCTATTGGTAAAGCATATTGAATAAAATCTGATGTACGGAAGCGAATTTCAGACAAGCAGCAGACAAATGAGTATATATGTAGAAGCTGCGGAGATATTTCATCCACAAAAATCTCATCTTGACAAAGATGAGGCGTTATGCCAGCTTGCCTAAATGTGAATCTAGTAATTGATTTCCAGTGGTGCAGGAGTGATGACGTGTAGGCCAAGATTGATTCCAGCCAGTGAAGGAGCGATGACGTTGTGATGAAATGCTTCGGATAACCCCAGAATTAATTTCCCATTCTACAATCAAGAGGGATAAAGGAGAAATGAAAAAATAAAAGAATACAACTTCATCCATCTCCTCGTCGTCTACATATCTATGACGTAAAATTGCGCTAGTAGATGAAAGCGACCACAGGCTAGGTTTCTACAACTAGTGTCTAATCCCAAATATGACGCTAGTTTGTTCACCATCGAAATGAGCTGCAAGGTTGTAATGACAACTTCAATCAGTTTGGCATAAATCGAAATGCCGACATGTATTCCCAGAGATCGAGGGAACATTAGGAGATGGGGAAGTGGGTCAGAATGCCAGAGGAAACGTCAGACCTGTGCATGGTCATCATTACACTGGACTGGGATAGTTTCGATTGGCCAGCAGGTAGTGCTAAATGGAAGGTGCAACAATAGTTAGTTAATTAGTCGCGGTTCCAACTTCACGGCAACGGGTAGTGCCCATTATGCTCCGTTCCTGTTCCAGTGAATATATCACACAATGCCGCTCACTGCCCAATGTAAAAAGTGGAAAAGGGGAATCTCGGCAAGCCAACAGCTCGCACAGGCCAATCAATCAATCAGGTGCCGGTTCAATAATGAAGGTTGGCTGCAGTGGATCTCCAATACTGTCTATCTCTCGCCCTGTCTGCACATTCTGTCAGGCTGGTGTTCGTCCATCTCTTCATGTTATCTTCTAACTTGATGTCTACCCCTTGCTCGCTTGCCCTCAACCTTACCCTCCAGTATGGTTTTTATAAGAGTATCATGTCTTTTAACGTGGCCGAAATATTTCACTTGCCTCCTCTTTATTTCTTTCATCAACTTTCTCTTCATTCCCAGTTTTTCTAGGACCTCTGCATTTGATTGTTTTTGTTTCTATGAAATACGACATATTCGTCGGTATATCCACATCTCCAAAGCCTCTATGCGACTTTCTAGTTGCTTCTTCAATGTCCAGGCTTCCGCGCCATACAGTATCGTTAAATATACGTATAATTTGACAATTCTCATTTCCAAATCGTATATATATATATATATATATATATATATATATATATATATATATATATATTAGGGACATTCATTTGAAACCCGTTCCAATGGCTTTATTACAAAAGCATGAGAGACACATTAACAGGTGTGGTAGAATCAAATAAAGCATTCATTTTGAATGAATTGTGCACCATGGGTTGGTCGGAATAAGTCGCCGTAGGCATTCAGGCAAGCCTCCCATTGCTTAGTTAGGTGGCGAATGCCGTCCGCAAAAAAAAAAAAAAGGATTGTTGTTGCTCACTGAACCAAGTGTTTACCGAGTTCATTACGTCTGCATCTGCGTGAAATCGTTGCCCCTTCATAGCTTTTTTAGAGGTCCGAACAAATGATAATCACATGGTGTCAAATCAGGACTATAGGCTGGATGTTGCAGAATTTCCCACTTCTTCCTTGCTAATGCTTCCTGCACAATCTTTGCGAAATGCGGTCGAGCATTATCGTACAACAAAATAACACCGCGAGAAAGCATGTCGGGTCGTTTATTCTTGATGGCTTTTGGCAGCTTGTCAAAGTAGTGGGTAAAGTTGATGTTGATACCAGGTTCTTTAAAGTCGGCCAACAATAGCCCTTCATGGTAAAAAAAAAATGCACTCAGCATAACATTACCTGCGGAAACCTGTAACTTGAATGTTTTGGCTTTTGGTGATCCAGCATGCTTCCATTGCATCCTCACTCTCTTTTGCTGCTCGGGTCAAAGTGGTGACACTACGATTCATCGCCTGCCACTATGCGGAAGAGAAATTTATCACCCTCCACTCTGTACCCACTCCTCGCCAGCAAGTGGTTCAAACACCATCCCATGCGTTTCTATTTTTGGAGGTCGGTCAACATCCTTCCTATAATGCAGTTTCTTACGAACGACCTTTTGAATTGTCCCAATTGACACGTCAAATTCTTTCGCTAGCTAACGTATGCTTCGACAACGATTCATCTGTACTGCTGCATCAATTTTGGGGATGGATTTTTATGTTGCAACAATATGCGCTTGACCCGGCCGTCGAAGATCTGTCGTGAACTGACGTCCTTTCCGAAACATTCGTGCCCAGTATGTCACTGTTGTCTTCGACACACATTTGTTACAGTACGCTGCCTGCATTCTTCGATGAATGTCCACTGGTCGACATCCTTCAAATGAAAGAAACTGTATCACCGCTCTTTTAGATTCTTTAGACGGATTTTGGATCAACGCGGCCATTTTCTCAACGGCCAGAAACAGACCCTATGCATAATGGGACGATAAGCACATGCTCTTTTATTGGTTGGTCAGTACTTATCACATGACTATGACATGATCATATTCAACGTACGTAATTACGCGCGGTGCGGCACGAACGGATTTCAAATGAACGTCCTTTGTGTGTGTGTGTGTGTGTGTATGTATATATGTATATTTTTTTTTTTCCCCCGCGTTTCCATCCTGTTTCAGGATATTGCGGTCAACACCAGCATCTTTCAGCTGTATGTTGATTCCTAGGCTAGATTACGCTCATCAGCACGCCACGACTTTCTGAGCGACCGGCTCCATACTCTCATAAGTCACTTTTGCGATTCGAACCACTGCTAATTCTCGTCGCGTCACGTGACGAGAGTATTCGGGGTTAGCGGAGAAAGCTGCTAACCCCTCGGCCACGGAGCTGGTATATATGTATATATAATTACATAATTCTGTGATAATATCAGTGCCAAAGCTGGATAAGGATTTTAGATGTTATCATCTATGTTGTTATCTTGTCAGGACTTGCAGCCATTCTTCTTACATCTTTGTAATAACATTCTCTACTTCAGCCTTTAATATGTTTGGTCCATCTTGAGTATTATACAATGTCCGTTTATTGACCATGATGTTCCAGAATAAATCTTCTGTGTACTCTATCCATCTTTTTGTTACATGGGTGTTATCAATTATAATTTCTCCATTTCCCCTCTGATACAATCGTTTCCTGTTATATTATTTTTCTTTTTTGTAAAACGTTTTATATGTTCATTTAATTCTATCGGGTTTTGTTTTATTTTACGATCCTCTATACTGGAAGGCAAGACTGAGGGCAAGCGAGCAAGAGGCAGACAACGATACAAGTGGGAAAATAACAAGAAATGGACGAACATCAGGCTGGCAAAATGTAAAGTCAAGGCGAGAGACAGACGGTGTTCGAGATCCATTGCAGTCAACCTTCAATGTGGAGACGGCACCTGATTGATTGATTGATTGATTACTTTGCATTTTTTCTGCAACCACTCTTCTTTGGCAACTCTGCACATGTGACGTATTTCTCTATTTAGTAATATATACTATTCTGCAAGGTGTGGAATGCGCCTGGCCCTGCAGCCAGCAGGGTTAGGATCGGCTAGCCTCTCCCAGGAGGGGTGAAGAGCGAAAATTAGTAGCCTGCCGATGACCCGCAGACTACACAAGTCAACCCCCACCTCCACGTGGTGCAGACCGGGCAACCATGACCGCGAGGTCATGGGCTAACGGGGCTATGGCTCGCCATAAGGGATGGACTCCCTGTGGTCAGATTAGTGACCTAAACCTGCGACTGGCCTAGCAAGCCGGCAGGGGATCTTCATACTGCTCGTAGAAAAACTAAGACGTATAAACGGACTGACCCAAACGGATATCGACACGGCAATGTTAATGGACTAAGAGATAGATCAGCGACTTAAAAAATAGGCACAATCAACGTCTGTGGTTTCAATAGTAAAGAAGAGGAGCTTATAGAAAAAATGGAAGAGAGGAAAATTGGACTGATGGGAATAGCGGACACCAGAACAAAGAGGAAAGGATGCAAGGAGCTCCACCGCAGTTATACGTTTGTTTACTCTGGAGTAGAACAGCAAGAAAGGGCAAGACACGGTGTGGGAATAGTCATCGAACCACAGCTAGCAAGAGGAATACTAGAAATAAAATATATATCAGAAATAATCATAACAGTGAGAATAAAAGAACAAACAATTACAACATATGTACAAATATACGTACCATGTAATGCAAACAATAATGAGCAAGAATGCGAGAACTTCTATGAAGACATACATGACGTGCTAAATAAAATAGATAAGCAGGACAACATCATAGTTATGGGAGACTTCAATGCAAGACTAGGACATAACAGAGTGGGCATAGAAAAACATCTGGGAGCATTTGGAGATCAGCAAAATGAAAGGAATGATAACGGAAGTAGACTATTGGAACTTTGCAGCCAACACGACCTCTATATAACAAACACATTCTATAAACATAAAGATTCACAAGTATACACATGGTATAAATGGAACGATCTAGATACTAAAAGCCAAATTAATTTTATACTAACAAGAAATAACAGAAAGAGAAATATATTAGATGTAAGGGCAGTGCCCAATTTCAGTATAAACACAGATCATAAAGCAGTCGTTGCCACAATAAGAACAATCAGAAGAAGAAAACAAAGAGCAGGAAAATATATGCCATGCGAATCAGTAAACTTAAAAAACCTTAAAGACGAGACAGTAAGGGAAAATTATGAGAAAGAACTAACTGAACTCTTTGTAAAATTACCTAGAGAAAGAAAAACAGTGGAAGAAGAATGGGAGATGTTCAAATCAAGCATTTTAAATACTGCAAAAATAACATGTGGAACCACGAAAAAACGCAATACACGGATAAAGAAAATAACAAGTTGGTGGAACGCAGAAGTAAAGAAAGCGGTAAAAGACAAAAAGGAAAAATATAAAAAGTGGTTGAAGAGCAAACAGGAATGTGATAGCATAGAATATAGAATAGCGAGAAGACATGTGAATAGAATAGTAAAGAGGGAAAAACAAAAAGACTGGGAAGATTATGGAGAAACCCTAAATAAAAACTACAAGGAGACAACTAGAAGCTTCTACAAAAAGATAGGTACAATGCGAACCAAAGGAGAACCCTTTGATCCAACTGAAATAATTAACAGAGAAAATGGAGAACCAATAAGTGAACAAAAACAAATCCTAATAAGATGGAAGCAGTATTTCGAACAACTTCTCAACATCCCATCAGATGTCACAGGAATTCAAGAGACCTATACAGATGTCACCGAAGAACTAGAACCAGACATACTAAAAGAAGAAATTATAGAAGCCATCAAATTAGCCCCATTGAACAAATCACCAGGACAGGATGAAATACCAAATGAACTAATTATAGCAGCAAGAAAAGCAGGAACAGCTTGGCTACATAGACTATTCAATCATGTTTGGGTAGAACAACAGACACCACGAGATTGGGGAAATGCCATAATTATCCCAATTTGGAAAAACAAAGGCAGCAAAAGAGACTGCACACAATACAGAGGCATTTCACTGTTGAGTCATACTGGGAAAATATTTTGCAAAATCCTTGAAAAAAGATTACGAACTACTCTAGAACCCCAGCTAAGCGAAACACAACTTGGATTTAGGGAAAACAAAGGATGCACAGATGCAATTTTTGCTCTTAGACAACTTATAGAAAAATCAATCGAATTCAATGAAACACTCTACTTAGCCTTTGTTGACCAAGAAAAGGCATTCGATAGAGTTGATAGAAACAAGTTGTGGGAAATCCTTAAACAATATGGAGTGAGTACACATCTAACAAACCTATGTAGAAGTTTATACAACAACATTGAATGCATAGTGAGAGCAACTGGAGGACACCCAGAACCCTTTACCATAAGATCTGGAGTACGACAAGGTTGTGTCCTGTCCCCTCTCTTGTTCATAACATATATAGACAACATAGGTAAAGAAACCAGCCAAGCAGAGGCAGCAAGAATACCACATGACGAGAACATACAAGAAGAACCATCTGCAAATCTAACCATTAAAGAACTCCTGTTTGCGGACGACCAAGCACTAATAGCAAAATCAGAAGCTGAATTACAAGACCACATGAATAGTCTAAACGAAATGTGTAGGGAACATAACATGAAAATTAGCACAAGCAAAACAGAGGTAATGACTATAACTAAAGAAGAACAAACAACAACAATTCACCTAAATGAACATCCCTTGAAACAAGTGAAGAGTTTCAAGTACCTGGGAAGTATAATATCATCAAATGGCAGATCAGAAGACGAGATCGAAAATAGGTGCAATAAGGCAAATCAACTCATTGGACAAATGGCACCAATACTAAAAAAAACAAACATGTATCAGTAACTACTAAGAAAGCACTTTACAACACAATCTTCCTACCAACTCTATGCTACCAATGCCAAACCTGGACAATGACAGAAAAAGAGAAAAGAAAAATCACAACAACAGAAATGAGGTTCCTGAGAAGAATACTCAACGTATCAAGAAGAGATAAGATCAGAAATGAATAAATCAGGACTAAAGTGGGGGTTAAGGCAGCACTAGATTTTATTAGAAAGCAGCAAGTCAAATGGTTTGGCCATGCAAGTAGGTTACCAGTCAACAGCATACCACAACAAGCAATGGTGTACAGACCAGATGGAAACAGAGGAAGTGGCCGACCACGTAAACGTTGGACGGAGGGAATAGCAGAGTCCATGGGAATATCGATATATGAAGCCCATAATCGGGCACTCTCACGATGTTTATACTTCACCTCGACACCGCAAGGTACAAGAGGAACATGATGAGATGAGATGAGATGAGTAATATATACGCTGAAGTGTTCCTTGCTGTCTTTCTTTGAGTCATTTTGCTCAAGATTTCATCGGTTATCCATAATTATGTTCTCTTATTTATCTTCAATGGCAAGGTGGTATTTGCAATCTATATACTGGTTTTACACTGCGCATAATGCCGCCGACAAAATGGCAACACAAAAGTCCTCCACGAAAAATACAGTTCACCATCGATGGAATCGGCAATCATCAGAAAGACTTCATTGATCCGGGTTTTATCCCATATGGCTCGGTCTCTTGTTGCAGGGCCACCCGCTGAAGACGCCGCACAAAGCACTAACTCATTAGCTCCAGCAACGACTCCTAAGAGTCTCCTAAAAAATGCACCCGTGAACCGAAAAGGCAAACCAATCAATTTAGCAACAGCCTGCCGCCATCGTTCCGAAAATTCAGTTCACGCTTCAAACAACCGCGGTCATATGTAAAAGCATTCCACACGAAATTCACAGCTCAGTTTCACGCAATGTCCTCAATCAGTAGCAGGGCGACGGAACCATGCACTACCAGTCCAACATGAGGAAAATACGAATGCAAACCATCGGCACAAGAGTAAACACTCCAGAGGCCTAAGCGATTCAAATGCCATGTTGAGGACAGGATCTGGGTGCGAAAACTGAGTGACCATAATTCACGTCAATTCCACATCATGTTATTGGGTAAAAGAGAACCACAGTGCCTGGGGGAGGGGGTGATAGTGAAGGATAATAGACCGTGTTTATTGCAGGAAAATCTTGCATATGGTACCACCAAATTTAGTCTGAGAATGGAGGTGGAGGCAATCTCAGTGGCGATACGCTAACTGGAAGACAAGTAACACAACATGTGTCTTAATTGTAACGGACTCACACAGCAAGCTGAGAAGACTTATTACATAAAGGCTTTGTGCAGATTGGCATGCTTCAATTAAAAACAATCAAAGATAGGATCACCTATCGGATCTTTTCCCAAGTGTGGTGGGAAACGAGCAAGCGGACAGATTGGCTGGATCTGCACCGCTGAATGATTTACTGGTATAGTATAACGCGTAAGAGAAGTGCCTGGGGATTCTCAGCAAAAGCTGATGGTCGACGTTTGGTGCAGGAGAGCCTGGCGTATGATGACACAACGTCTAGCTTAAGAATGGAGGTGGAGGCGGTCAATGCAGCTTTCCGCTGGATAGAGAACACGATACATACACACATTCTGATTGTAACTGACTCAGAAAGCATGCTGAGGGGGGTGAGGACAAGCAGGATTCGTGCAGAGTGGCGTGCCTCGCTTCGGAGGTCACAGGTAGCAAGCATCACCTGAATCTTTTCTCCGGAGCATGCCGGTGTGCTGGGGAATGAACAGGCGGACAGATTGGCTGGCTCGGCAAAACTTGGTGGAGTATTGATGCATGACAAGACATACGTGGCTGCGGCCTTGTGTGAGCACGTGTACACCTCGGAGGAGCAAATGGATCGCCATGGTCTGGTAAGAATGAGGCAGCGAGGTGTGACGAGGGGATCTGGCCGATGCTCGACGCTCAGAGGAAAGGCGAGACGGACATATAATCAGATTGCTACTGGAACTATTAGTGTTGGAACTCTTCGCTGGTTGCTGAGCATGGGGACGGAGCGCTTATGGGAATGTCCCGAATGCTGTGATGTCGGTTCCTAAATCAATCAATCAATCAATCAATCAACGGGTAAGATGTCAGGGCCCTTCGGGATCATGTGTATAGTGTGGAGAAACAGGTGCATGGTAACGGCCTGGGCAGAACAGCTCTGCAGGGAGTGACAAGGCGATCTGGCCGACACTCAGTATTCCGAGAACAAGCCAGCCTACAACTGGTATTTGAAGTATTGACACTCTCTGCTGACCGTTAAAGATGAGAATAGAGCACCTTTGAGAATGTCACGTGTGCCGTTATGACGTTTCATGTCTCAACTCAACTCAACTCAGCTCATGAAGAATTCTGCAATTCATGTCCTCTTTTGCTGCCTTTACTACGTTAAGGAATTTCTGTGAAATCCCACATTACTTTATCAGTTTGTAAAGAGATATCCTGTCAATGCCGTAAGCAGTAATTTTATTGTTCGCAATATAGCAAACCCAATGTAATTCCTTTCAGCTGTACGTTCTAGTTAAAGTTAGTTGCATATCTTTTACTTAACATCGCAGTCAACCTCAGCATATTTTGGCTGTTTGTGATTTTATGGCAAATTGACATTCAGTAGTTTGCCATAGCGGATCACGTCGTGTTGGTTACTTACGGAGGTACGTGAGCGGGTCGTTTAGAAAGCAATGGCATCCTACTGAAAGTAAAACTTGCCAAGACATCAACAGCAGCTGAAACATGCTGATGTTGATTGCAATGTATTGTAAAGGATATGCGAAGCAAAAAAGTTTGCCTTTGCTTTCTGAACGACCAGCTCTCATACCATTGTATGAAACTCAACGCAAAACTGTCAGCTGTCAAATCGCTCGCATCTGTGTTTCGAACGTGGTATGCGGGATTACAAATTGCGCCCGTAATGCTTCGTCAGGGAGCGTATTATGACTGTCTAGTCTGCGCAGTATCTATTTAGTTAGGAGCCGATATGTTTATCCCGTAATTCAACTTTATTTAGCATCTTTGTCCGATATTCTTCTCTCAGGTGTGTCGGTATTTCTTTAGTCTTCCAGACTCTGTCACCCTCTCACACCACCCCCCCCCCCCTCCCTTAAAAATTTGTGAAATTGATCTGTTGAAATTATTATACTGGCATGTATACCTTTTATTGGGTTACCGTCTGGGCCAGCATAATTCCCATCTTTCAGGAGTTTGATAGTTTTCCTAATGTACTCTTCACATTGTTTCTCATAGTTGATATCCAGATCCACATCTGCAGACTCGAGATCTGGGAGATCTTTTAGGTCTGGTCTAATCATAAATTCTTCAAATTATTCGGTGTCACAATTAAAGTTTCATTTATGTTCCTCCTTCTTCTGTTGTTGTCCTCTATCTCCCATCCTGGCACAGGCTCTCAACGGACTCATTTCAAAGCGTCATATCTTTACCTATCCCATGTAGCTCTGTCCATGCCCTTTCCATGTGGTTCCTTTCTGGTGCTACTTCTCTTCTTCGCAAGTCTTTAAGTCTTCTTCTTTTTCTTTTGTTCAATGGGTTCCTATCATGTCTCTTTTTATACTTAAAATTCCTGACCACAATGACCATAATTTCAGTGTAATTTCACTGTCGATAGTTTATTATTTCTAAGCAAAAGTGGCAGTAATTTCCACTTAGCCTAACAGTATAATTGTTAAATAATTAGCCATGTGCCTTTCCAGATCATGAACGTGTTGGACACCAATACTAAATATCATGCCTAGTTCTATACCTAACTGAAACCGTCCCAGTAACTTTCATAGAGACACACAAATAGAAACGACTAGAACTATGGTATATTTATTTGCGATGTTGTTTAATTTCTGTACACACTTACTGGTGTGCTCATCTTTGTACATCCAGTAGACGTCACTGGCGGTCGGAGTAAAGTTAGTACATTTGCTTGAACGAAACGTCAGAGGTATGGACCAACGATAGCTGCAAATAATCACACAAAAATAAGTGTACGTATAGATAGAATGATTGATACTTTAGAAATAACAGGTGAGAAATGTACATCAAATTAGAGTATAATTATAACGTTAGAAATTAAAGATGAATAATGTTACATCTGGACAGAGTATAACTGTAACGTTAGAAATAACAGAAGGATAATATTACATCTAAATAGAGTATAATTGTTACGTTAGAATTAACATTAACATATGACTGATGTTGCACCTTCCTAGTCTGTTTCCATGATCCTAAGGGGAAGCAAAGAAAAGGAACACTTTAAACTACCATGCATGACGTAAAAGGCGACTATGGGAGACCCGCCTGTGTATTACCTGGACCTGCAAGAGAAGCAAAGAACAGTATAATATAATATAATATAATATAATATAATATAATATAATATAATATAATATAATATAATATAATATAATATAGTATAGTATAGTATAATATAATATAATATAATATAATATAATATAATATAATATAATATATATAATATAATATAATATAATATAATATAATATAATATAATATAATATAATATAATATAATATAATATAATATAATGTGCCGATCTCTCTTGTCGATGGGTTAGCAGCTTTCTCTGTAACCCCGAATACTCTCGTGGCTGACGTGAGCGAACTAGAATTGGAAGCGGCTCGAGTCGCGCCAGTGACTTATGAGAGTATGGAGTCGGTCGCTCAGAAAGTCGTGGCGTGCTGAAGAGCGAAATCTTAGCCTAGGAATCAACATACAGCTGAAAGATGCTGACGTTGAGCGCAGTATACTGAGACCTGGATTTCAAGATGGCAATGGACGGTCGTGTTGCATTTGTGATCGTTAACCTTTCGCGTAAGAGATGGAGTTTGTGTGCCAGAATGTAAAATCTGGAGTTTTTACTCAAGATCTGCGCGGATGCTACGGAGTTTCGTGCATCGAGGGAAGCAATCCTTGAGTGAGTTTTTCGCAGCGTGTGTGGTTTCTGTGGTGTTCGGGTTCTTAAACATGGTGGAACAACGTGTGTTCTCCGAGCGGTTGGCAGTCAACCTAACAAGACGGCGTGGGCGTCGGGCAGGTTGCAAGCGACAAGGTAAGCGTGGTGGTTTAAGACGTTTTAGACTCAAGTGTGACCGTCTGGGCCTCAGGAATATCCGTATTCTGTATTGGAACTGCGCCAGCGTAAAACAACGGGGTCCTATTTTACAAAATCTGGTTTACAGGAACGATATTGTAGCACTCCAGGAGACAAGGCTGGGTGATCAGCTACTCCGAATTGCCGGCTTCAAATGTTTCTACAACAGACGACATCTGGGAATGGCGATTCTCATTCGCGACAGCATGGTGGCGTCAGAGCTAGACATGTCCAGTTGGGACAGTGACGATATACAAATACAGGCGGTAGCGTTCAATCCAGTCTACCATTCGTGCTGGTTAATGTTTATGCCCGCAACGCGAGTATGGTTTCCCAGAAGTGGCAGTGCTTAAGTGACATATTAGGTCAAGAGAGAAATGTGGTGATTTCAAGAATCATCTGAATTATCTGAAGATACGGTTTAATAAAGCCTTGCTTATAATGAGCATATAGACCAGGTGATAACAAAGGCCAAGCGGGGGTTGGCTGCGATGCGGGTGATGGCGGCAGCAAACTGTGAGCAGCGCCTTCTATGTCTTCCATACAAACGGCTGGTGATGTCTGATTTTGAGTATGCGATGGCAATCCTGACTCTCAGCCGTAAGCAGATAGAAAGTATGGAAAGGATACAGAATGAAGCTATGCGCATTATTCTTGGATGTGCAAGAGATACAGCATGCAGGGTGATAAGCTACCTTCTTGATTTTCCAACCATTGAAGACAGAATACAAGTTTGCAGAACTCGCGCCTACCTCAGAGTTAACGCAAACACACAACATCCACTGCATAGTGAAATTATGAAGGTGAAGGGCAGCAGGTTAAAAAGAGGATGGTCGTGGATGGGTCAAGCAGAAGACATTCTTCAACAGGTGTGTTCACTTGAGGACTTAGAACCTGGCGAGGAGTGGGTACAAGTGTAACAAAACGCCAGTGGCCCATGTTCTAATGCCTTCTTTGGGTTTGGGAAAACAGTGGGAAACAGCTTTCGGGAACCCTCAGTTCTCTTATTCGCTCAATCCCCATGGAAGATAGTTCTCTTGGTTACTTTTACAACCCGATCTTCTGAAGAGAACTATTGGAAGTCTTACTTTTCTTCGGGAAAACCCGATAGGGCGCCTTGCACCAAATACGCACTAGTGCAACTTCTTGGGCAATCCATGTCCGTTTCAACACCTACCGTTATCTACTGCATCATGTCAATTTGACAATTTAAAGATTGGGACAGATTAAGTTCAGCATCCTGCTGGTGGATTGAAAGGTAAAACTGGGTTTTAATTAGTCCTGCCAGACCTTGACCTATAAATCTCTGTTGTCTCGACTGGTGAGACGAATTGGCGAAAAGCCAGTCATGCCATATTGTGAGTGGGTTGACCGATGGCCAATCTAGCTAAGCGTCGTGTTCTTGGCATGGCATGGGAACGAAATCTGAGCAATATATTTCCCCAGATGATGTCGCTTGTTCTTGGCAGCAGATGGGCGGGTGCTATCTTTCTTCCTACGGCCTGAACTCTGCATAGTGTTGTCTTTAATTTGAATATAAACACGACATATATACGGTATGCCGGAAGGAGGGGAGCGCTCCGTGGGGACGGGTTCCATCCATCTATGGTCTGTCTTCTTGATGCGAGAGAGGGTTTACAATGTGCTATCTCTTTCGTCTTTTGGCAGATAGGGTAGCCAAGTGGACCGAATAGTTACGGGTCGTTAAGATTATGCCAGAGATATAAATAGATCTTTCTATCTCACTGAGAGAACCTGAACTCATCTAAACATACATGTTATGCGAGGCACTGCCTGTGCATTGCGGCAACAGCTCAGACAAGAGCAGCGGCCGGAAGAGATAGTTTCTTCTTTCCTATTCTTGCTAGGGATAGGGAACTACACTTCGTTCCATACACACCCACTACTATAAGCGAGAAATACCGAACTATATAAGCCAAAAGAGGCTATTCAATAGGGCACGGAAGATGGGTCCCCAGAACACTGGATATGATCTACACGTTCCCCTGTACATATTAAAGGAGAGGGGGGGGGGGGGGAAACACACATAATTACCCACACAACACCACAAGAGCTTTGTCGTGAGAAAGGCAGGGTTTGCAAGTGAGAGGGAAGCCTGGAAATGAATGTGCCCAGTAATAATAAAGGCATGACATGAGAGAAGAGAGTGATTCTTGTATGCAATGAGTTCCTAGTGTATACATCAGGACTTTACAAGCTGGAGGTCTAGTCAAGCCGGGACGTAGCCAATCCAGGGGCTACCTGACATGTCAGGCCCATTCACTCGGGCCTCTTATCTAATTATTTTAATGAGGTATATGATGCCAGATTTATTGAACTGAGGATCTATTGGTCCTCAGGATTGTGGTGCTTGAATCAGCTCAGTCGCTCACTAATCTCTGTCATCTCCAGGGTCCTCCTGGAATTGAAAGGAGCAAGGGGGATCTGCAAGGCCACGATATAATCACCTTAAGCAAGTCTCAGGTGAACCATGGATGGTCGGGACAACCCCAGGCCAATTACTCTACTCAATGGATTGAGGTCCGATTAGTACTGGACTAGTGGCATTCTTCAGTTCCAGCTCAGTGCAAATCACATCGTCAACATAGGAGTGGCTGACCCTATGTTCCTGTCTGGATCTACGCCTAATTCTCAGTCCTACCCATCCTTGTCTGGGACAGTGATAGACACCTACCCATTCCCCGTTCACGAACTGTTCCCATTGTATGAATTTCTACTCAGCACCGTGACCAGGGATAACAGGACTGTTTCCACGAACATTATATTGACTACATAAGGTGATCCACTCAGACCTGGAAGCCTGGTTCCACGGAGGGCTGTTGTTAGCACAACGTACCTGGAAGGAAGGAACTGAAGACACACTCGGTGAGCTGTATGTGGATGTAACGGACAGTGTCTTAAGCTTGGTCTATGATGGAAAGCCATGAGGCTCTGTGCCTGAACTGAACACGTTATCCCTGTTTGTTTGTAAAGAACTATCTTTGTAACTGTCTTGATATTTTCCTGTGCTTTTCTGTATTAGGTTATTAAATTGAAATTATAGTTTACTATGACGATTGCAATGTTATATGTTGTCAGCCAGAAATACACCTCAGGTAATAGGCCCCGAGGTCAAGAGTGAGAGTGACAGTGAGTCCGGGGAACGGAGGAGGGTTGGCGGGCAAAGTCCTATCCCAGCCAGGACTAAAGAATAATAATTGAAGCATTGTGGCAGGGGTACTTGGGACCCTCCACGTAACTTGTTACAACAAGTGCCAACAGATTTCTGCACATCCTTTTCAGTCTGCATCCAACTAGACAGAAAATGCAGACAAGAAAACCCTGCAGCTGTGGAGGCGGAAGTAACAGCGTTGATTTTCGAAAATTCGGTAGACGGTGATGCTGTCATTTAAACAGATGGGTCGGTCGTCCGACATGTGAGAAGCTCATGGGCCTTTACGGCTCAGGAAGGAGGGAGAATTGTGAAGGAGGACTCTGGTGCTTCTGCTGAGACCACAAGTAGCCTGACTATGGAAGTGATGGCAGTAAGTAAAGCAATAACATGGCACGAGACACAGACATTCACTAAGGCATGTTTCCTTAGTGACTCAATGAACATGCTCAAGGGGATAGAGATGGGGGGATCCAAAGAGAATGGTTGCTGTCTCAGGAGCGGCCTCGGCTGGCAAAGATTAGTTTCATCTTCGTGCCAGGGCATGCGGGAGTACAAGGGAAAGAGCGGGCTGACAAGCTCGCAGGTAACGCTACTGTGGAGGGCGGATGCGCCACTCCTGTAGGTGTTTATCAGTGGGCATACATGCCTTTCAGACTGCAGAACGCACCGAGATATATGCATCCATACTACGACTATCGATACACACACTGAGATACTGAAACAGGTATTCCAAAGAATACAACAACATGGACTAAAAGCTAAACCTAGCAAAGTCAAAATAGGCTGCAACGAAGTTCAATTTCTTGGTCATAGAATTTCTGATGGATTTCGAAAAACAGACCCACATGGGGTCACCAAAATGTTAAACATCAAACCTCCAACCACCAAGAAAGAAGTTAGAAGTGTGTTAGGACTCATACGTTACTTTCAAAAATTCATCCCTAATTTCACTGACATGACAGCAACTTTTTCAGAACTCTTGAAAAAGGACAACCCTCTAAAATTAAATGGACTGAAAAACATGACGAACTTCTGCAACAGTTTAAAAACAACTTTTCAGTAACTGTCCAATTCTGAAACTACTTTAACATAATCTAGACTAATTCTAGAAAGATGGCAGGAGTACTGCAGTGGAATGTATGATATGAGTGTCAGTGAGGATATGAGATACATGAGCCAATGACAGCAGAGACAGAACCTGAACTCTCATTAGATGAAATTGCAAGCGCAATAAAGACCCTGAAGAATGGTAAATCACCTGGATCTGATGAGATCCCAACTGAACTAATTAAAGCGGGAGGAGAAGAAAGCATACAAATCTGTCACGCATTATGTAAAAAGATATGAAAATATGCTATAAGGTCAAAAGATTGGAAGAGACCTATCTTCATTCCAATACCAAAAAAGGGCAAACTGAAATTATGCACCAAATATAGAACTGTTGCCTTGATCAGTCATTCAAGTAACATTCTACTAAAAATCATAATGGGAAGACTTAGTAAGAAAATGGATGAAGAGATTAACGTGGTTCAAGCAGGATTTAGACTAGGAAGAGGAACAAGAGATCACATTCTCAACATGCGTTTAATAATAGAGAAGTGCAGAGAATGTAACCTTATTCTGATGCTTTGTGGATTATTCAAAGGCATTTGACTGTGTACAACATCAGAAACTTTGGGAAATCATGAGGAATATGGGCTTTTCATCACATGTAATACAACTCATAAGAATGCTCTATTTAGGCCAACAAGCAGCGGTTAGAATAGATAACGAGACATCAGATTGGTTTGACATCAAGCATGGAGTTCATCAGGGCTGGGTGCTTTCCCCTTATTTGTTTAACGTGTACGCAGAAAATATGAGAAATGTAAGAGATGATATAAATAGGGAGCTATATGATACCCTAAATATCGGCGGTCATGACATACCGGAGATTCGATATGCTGATGATACAGTATTGCTATCAACAACACAGAATTGTATAGAAAACCTAATAGCCTCAACACAATTGAATAGTGAAAATCACAAATTATATCTTAACATAACAAAAACAAAGATAATGCATACAGATAAAACTACTACAGAGAAAGAAACATATGTTAATGAGGAAAAATTGGAGGTGGTGGAACATTTTTAATATCTTGGGTCATTGAATGCAAACAACGGTAACACAATGAAAGAAATTAAACGGCGACTATCAATTGCTCTTCAAAGACTAAAACAACTGAATACATTATGGAGTGGGACAGACATAACTACAAAAATTAGATTTTTAAGAGCATGCATCTTTCCCATTGCAACACATCTTACGCCCGTGAGACCTGGATATTTAAACAAGATGAAGAGCGCAAAATGCCTTTGGATATACATGTTATAGGCGAGTTCTAAGAATATCTTGTGTAAAGAAAAGAACAAATGCTGAATATGGAAGAAGGTTGGCTATTAAAGACGATAAAACAAAGAAAATTGAAATATTTTGGTCACTTGAAACATCACGAAAGTTTGGAGAGAATAATAATGGATAGGTATATGCCTGGGAAGAGATGAAGAGGAAGGCCAAAGAGAAGATAGGTGCAGAATGTGGCGGATGATCTCCTCCAGATGGGTGTATCGGACGCGGGACATCTTGCTTATGATCGAGAGGTTTTCCGGAAAGTTGCTGTGGGAGAGAGGTTCTGAAAAGGGCATGCTACTGAATGAATGAATATATATATATATATATATATATATATATATATATATATATATATATATATATATATATATATATATATATATATATATATATATATATATATATATATATATGGGATATCGTAAAGGCGGATAAGAAAGGGTTGTGCCTAGCCCATCGCGTAGAAATATGCAGGCACAAAATCCAACCAGCCATGAACTATTAACATACAGAAAACACATGCATGACTCCGCAAGCCAATAGGGACGGAAGCTCTTCTGGAAGACATTTGACGCGTACAATGCTACCGATAAAATGGCGACGGAGTAACGGTGTTTTCTTCAGAGGACGCTGTATTGTGTTTTCTGGAAGTTTTTCAAAAGAATCCACGGAAGGCAGGTGGTGGATGACCTGGTGAGGACAGCCGACAGATAGATGTTGCCTATGGTCTTATGTATCGCGACGGTAGGCAGACGATCTCTTTAACGAGACAATAGCTACGGTCTTCGGCCAGTATGACCGTTGTCAAGAAGGAAAGTAACGCAAACTACCTTCTTTAAAGTCGCCTAATTTTTTTGGATACAAAATGACAAGGACATACAAGACAATACAACACAGAAGTAAAGAACATATTTGATATATTGTCTGATCTAGAGAGCATATTTCAAGATGTGGGTGATCAATGGGAAGTGTTGAAGAATTCAATCAGTTTGGCTGCAGGGAAAAAAAAAACAATTTCAAAATTAAAGAAAGTGGGCCATAAGTAATGGACGACTGGAGAACTTTTACACCTAAAGGAAACTAGAATACACAACAGAAACAATCCTGCACAATATGAAGATATTCACAGAAATGTCTGAACATTATGTAATGGCATGGCTCGAGAAAAGAAATTGCATGGAAATAGGAAAAAAAAAAAAAAAACACACACACACAAACAAACAAATAACACAAAAGTAAAAATACTAAATTAATGCACAAAAGAATTCAGACCTTTACTAATAAACGAACATCAACATGCTGCCTAAAACAAAAGAAGGAAAAACCATACTACGAGAAGATCTGATTTTAAATGTATGGTCAGATTATGTGAAAAACCTTTATGATGATACCAGAGAACAATATAATATTAGGAATAATAATGAAGGGTCATCAATTTTGGAGGTTCAGAATGCTCTTAACCATATTAAAACTTACAAGACCTGGGGTCACCACAGAAATGATCAATGCCTTAGAAGAGTATGGAATAGACAAAGACACCAGTCTGCTGAACGCATATGATATTGGCAATATACCTCCTGAATCGTAATCCCAAAGAAATCAGGAGCCTTGGATTGCGATCAACAATGAACAATTAGAATAATGAGCCACATCACGAAGATTTTGTTAAGAATGATAATGCAAAGAGCTAGGAAGAAAATACAACCCGAAATAGGAGAAAAACAATGTGGGTTTGTAGAAGGCTAAGGTACAATTAATGCTTAGAACATTAATTGAACTTTCTATAGAAGTAAACAAAGAACTACACCTGTGTTTTATTGACTACACAAAGGCTTTTGATACAATAAAATATGTCAACGTGCTAAAGATGCTTGCAAACCTAGAAATTGATGGAAAGGTCCTCAGACTTGTAAAAAACGTATTCTTGAAACACCAAGTTGCAATAAAGTTTGATAATGAAGTAGCTCAATATCAGCCTATTGAAAGAGGTGTGAGACAGGGATGTGTAATGTCTCAAGATCTTTTTCCCCGAGCAGTGAAAATATTCTCAGAAATGTAGAAGCTATGAAAGGAATCATCATTGAGGGGCCTAACATCAATAAAATTAACTATGCGGATGATACAGTATTGACTGCAGACAATGATCAGGAACTGTACCATTTAATAGATGCTGCTGTTGCACACAGTGAAGAACTAGGGTTAAAATTAAATTGTAAGAAGACATAAAATTGTAGACGTCACTGTGAAGAAGGAAATACCACAATGCAATATACAAGTAAATGGGGATAGTCTTAAAGAAATGAATCGGTACAATTATCTCGGAACAGTCATAACATCTGCCGGGAGATGCCTTGAAGAGATTACAACAAGAATCGCCATGGCGAAGATAGCCTTTTGCAAGACGAAAAACATGCTGACCAATAAAATGATGTCAACTGCAACGAGAAAAAAAAAGAGTGTTGAAGTGATACACAGAACATGTACTTTCGTATGGAAGTGTAGCGTGGACAATGAGCAGACAAGCTGAAAAACATCTGATAACTGTGGAAATATAGTTTCTGAGGAAAATTCAAAGAATACCATGGACAAACAGAAAAAAATGACCAAGTCCTACACGAAACAAATGAAAATCGTAAACTGATTAGAGAAATTAGACGTAGACGCAAAAATTATTTGGTCACGTTATGAGAAGAAATAAATTAGAGAATTTGATGACGACTGGCAAGATTGAGGAGAGGAGAACAAGGGGAAGGTAGATAAGTAAATACCTGGATGGCTTGGCCACGTGGTATGGTTGAGACACGAACACCTCCGACTCTGGTGATCAAGTGAGATGGCGACACATGAACGGCCACGTTTATTGGCATGACTCATGATGGATGGATGGAGGAAGCCGCAAGGAGTCCGGGGCGCTGATTAACTTCATTTCAGCTGGGGAAATCTCCAGTATTGGCACCCGCAGTGTTGAAACAATGCATGAGTTATGAAAGACAGGTATTTGGCACTAGAGATATTATAGTATTGTCATCTTGGGATTGTTTGAAACAAGGTGGACTGGAAAAGGTGAACAGCATCTTGGCACAGATGAAACAGCGCTCTAATTAGGCCATAAAGCAGTGAGATTGAAAACTGAGTAAATATAACAAACAATAATATGCAAAAATAAATAAAGAAATAAGAGACATGTGTGAAGGAAAAAGAAATTTGGTTAAGCGAGCAGTACAAGAAAATTGAATTAAATTATATTAAAGATATAAAAACCATATACAGACAAATCTGAGTTAACGGGGGGGGGGGGGGGGGGGGGGGGGGGGAAGAATAAAGTGTTTGAAATCAAAATGATGTCAGGTCTTACTCAGATATGAATGAGCTACCGGATGACAGTAGACAGTGCTACATTCTTTCTGTTAGCGCCGAATGCTGGGCGGCGCTTACCAAACCTGACACCCAACATTGTGCCAACAGCTTCGGGCGGAGGAGCGCAATTGTGCGAGAAAATGTATCCATCCATCCATCCATCATGCCGATAAGCGTGGGCGGTTATGATTGACCATCTCAATCGATCACCAGAGTCATGGATCAGCTACATGTTTCTGTCTCGACCATGCCATGTGGTCAAGCCATCCAGGTATTTATTTTCGATCTTCCTTTTGGTCTCTTCCCTTCGATCTTGCCAGTTGTCACCAAGTTCTCCAAATTATTTCTTCTCACAAAATGCCAAAAACAATTTTGATTCTCTACGTCTAATTTCTCTAATCAGTTTACGATCTTCATTTGTTTCTTGAAGAACTTGTTCATTGGTTTTTCTGTCTGTCCATGGTATTCTTTGCATTTTCCTTAGAAACCATATTTTCACAGCCATCAGATGTTTTTTCCAGCTTAGCTGCTTATTGTCCACGCTTCACATCCATACAAAAGTACAGGTATATGTAGCACTTCAACACTAATTTTCTCGTTTCAATTGATATCTTTTTATTGGTCAGTATGTTTTTCATCTTGCGAAAGGCTATCTTCGCAATGACAATTCTTGTTCTAATTTCTTCAAGGAATCTCCCATCAGATGTTATGACTGTTCCGAGATAACTGTACCGATTCACGTGTTTAAGAATATACCCATTTACATATATATTACATTGTGGTATTTCCTTCTTCCCAGTCACAACCATAATCTGTGCCTTATTACATTTCAATTCTAACCATAGCTGTTCACTGTGTGCAAAAACCGCATCTACTACATGCTGCAGGTCCATTAGGTATGCAAGGCTGTACTTTTTTTTTAAAAATGTGTATATACATGATAGAATATTTTTTTTTTTTCCGCGTTTCCATCTTGTTTCAGGATATTGCGGTCAACACCAGCATCTTTCAGCTGTATGTTGATTCCTAGGCTAGATTACGCTCATCAGCACGCCACGACTTTCTGAGCGACCGGCTCCATACTCTCATAAGTCACTTTTGCGATTCGAACCACTGCTAATTCTCGCCGCGTCACGTAACGAGAGTATTCGGGGTTAGCGGAGAAAGCTGCTAACCTCTCGGCCATGGATGATATGATATGATAGAATATAAACTTACATTATAAATAAAACGCCTTTATGAACTTTTAATTTTTTTTTATGTCCGCTTCCTTTGTTTTAATAATCTTTGGAATGTGCTGGGCCTATGTAAGATTTAGTTTTTTTGCATATCCTTTACAGTACATCGCTGTCAACAGCAGCATATTTCAGCTGTCTGTTGATTTCTTGGCAAGATTACGCTCAGTAGTTTGCCATTGCTTTCTGAGCGGCCGGCTCAGTATCCCGCAAGTCACCAGCGGGGGTCGAACCGCTCCCAGTTCTCTCCCGCTACGAGACTCTGCGTGATTAACGGGATTACGGAGAAAGTATTGTAACCCCTCGGCCAGAGAGACCGGCCTATGTAAGATAACATGCATAATTCCAATCCCAAATATAAATACTGTTTTGTCATTTTAAAAAGTATATAATTTGTTTTATATATACGAGGTCTCGAGGTATGAATATTGAAGAAGGGTGGCTATTAAAGACGATAAAACAAAGAAAATTGAAATATTTTGGTCACTTGAAACATCACGAAAGTTTGGAGAGAACAATAATGGAAACCTGGGAAGAGAGGAAGAGAAAGGTCAAAGAGAAGATGGGTGCAGGATGTGGCGGATGATCTCCAGATGGGTGTATCGGACGCGGGACATCTTGCTTATGATCGAGAGGTTTTCCGGAAGGTTGTTATGGCAGCGAGGTTCTGCAAAGGACATGCTACTGAATGAATGAATGAATGAACGAGGTGTGGTGTCCGCCTCGAGTGCTGGAGGTCCCAAGTTCAAGCCCCGGTGAGGACCGGGATTTATTTCACGTGGACTTCTAGTAATAAAGTTTCCCCTGGTCTCTGGGTAGTGAGATCGGACGCCCGTGTGTATTGTTGCGTACGTAAAAAATCCCTTGGCAGCTGGAAATCGAAAAAGAGTAGCATAACGGCACTGCCCGAGCAAAATTTCGAGTTAAAAATCTAACCAAAGTATTTCAGAATCCTCGCCGGTGCTACGGAGTCCGTGCACTGAGCTGAGTTTCTCCACAGACTCAGGTTTGAGCTAGGAGGAGAACGGCGCACTTATGGGTTACACCCGTGTGCTGTGATGTTGATCCATCGAGTAAACTAAACTAAGCTGCAGGTCATGTTCATTGTCTGCAATAAAAAATGTATCATCTGCATATCTAATGCATCGTCCCCAATGTTGATTCCTTTCATGTCTTCTATATTTCTGAAAATACTTTCACTGTACAGGGAAAAAAAAAGATCTGGTGACATTACACATCCCTGTCTCTCACCTCATTTTATAGGCTGGTATTGACCATTTTCATTATCAATCCTTATGGCAGCTTGTTGTTTTCAATATATGTTTTTTACAAGTCTAAGGTCTTTTCCATCAATTTGTAGATCTTCAAGCATCCATATCATGTCGACATGTCTCACTTTATCGAAAACCTTTGTGTAGTCAATAAAGCAAAGGTGTAGGTCTTTGTTTACTTCTATAAAACGCTCGGTTACGGTTCTCGGTATATACAAAACATTTACTGTACCCTTGCCTTCTACAAACCCACATTGTTTTCCTATTTCAGGTTGCATTATCTTCCTAACTCTTTGCATGATAATTCTTAGCAAAATCTTCGTGATGTGACTCATTATACTAATTGTTCTATGTTGATCACATTCCAAGGTTCCTGATTTCCTTGGGATTGCAATAAATGCAGAGTTACGAAGTTCATGATGTATTTCCAGTATCATATATTGTATTCAGCAATCTGGTAACTTTATCTATTCCATATTCTTCTAAAGCATTAATCATTTCTGTTATGATGCTGTCTGAACAGGTGGTTTTGCCAGATTTCATATGGTTAAGAGCATTCTGAACTTCCATCTTCAGAATTGATGGTCTTTCATTATTATTTTCAATATTATACTGTTCTTCTTTGTTATCATCTTAAAGGTTTTTAACATAATCTGACCATACATGTAAAATATGATTTTTTTTTCTATTATGATGTTTCCATCTTTTGTCTGTAGGCAGCCTGCTGATTTATGTGTTCTTTGATTAGTAAGCTCCTGAATTTTGTGTGTGCATTAGTTTGTTATGTTTACTGTTGTGTTGTTTTTCGATTTCTATGCAGTTTTTCTCGAGTTTCTTTTGCCTCCTTACATAATATTCTGACTTTTCTGCGAATTTCTTCATATTTGGCAGGGTTATGTTTGTTCTGTCTTCTTGTTTCCATTAGTTGTAAAATTGTTTCAGTCATCCATTTCTTACGACCCACTTTCTTTAATTTGCAATAGTGGAAATGCATCCCAAAGACTAAATGTCATGGCAGGGCAGACCACGCCCTAAGCCTTGGTCGGCAACTGGTCTAGGATCGAAGTTCTGACAGGCGGACAATTAGAGCATTGCTTTGTTGATCCGGCAGCTTCTGCAGCTTGTCTTGTTCCAGGTGCATTGATGTTACCTTTCCTCTGGAGTGAACTAGACAGGTCAAGAGGGGGATCATACTACATGGGCAACACATGGTCTCTACTATTCAGCTTTATGCCATGGAGAGGTATAACTGCATCCCTGATCTTAATCGGTCTCGGAATCAACGCGAGAGGTAGCAGTTACGTGTTATAAGTCTTTGTCAATTCCCGTAGACATAGGGCGCCAGGGGTTGTCTCTGACGGTGGGAAACACTTATATGTGTCACCGATTAGCTATCGCTCGCCTCAAGCTGCTGATCCGCCTTAGACTGCCTGCTTCAATGGGTGCTTGGGGCTAGGTCAAAATCAGGATCGCAGGCTGTAAAACCAATGCTCCAAGAAAAAAAAAGAAAATATAAACCCCAAGCTACGTCTTGAAACCTGGAACATAAGAACCCTGTGTCCAGGATTTTCCACTGTCCTGGCGAATATTGACGATGTGAGAAAAACGGCTGTGATTGATGCCGAACACAATCATCTTAATATTGATATTCCTGGCCTGCAGGAGACTTGCCTCGCAGAGGAAGGGTCACATTATTTTAAAATGTTGCATATCTCCATATGTTAGGTGACTACCAGGTGGGTTTCAGACAAAACAAATCAACAATAGATCAGATAATTATCTTACGACAAATAGCCGAGATAAATTTGGAATATAAAAGAGATCTCCATAACATTTTTGTGGATTTTATAAAGGCTTATGATAGTGTCCATAGGAATAGTCTATGGAATGCGATGCAGGAATTTGGAATACCAAGGAAGTTAATCAACTTGACCAGACTATGCATGGAAGATACTTATAATATAGTAACATATAAAGGCAGGAAATCATAACCTTTCCAAATAACATCTGGCTTGAAACAGGGTGATGCACTATCGCCGCTACTCTTCAATATGGCTCTAGAGACAGTTGTAAGGAAGGAAATGGAGGAATGTGCTATTGGAGGAACATCCAGACTGCTTGGTTACGCAGATGATATAGATATTATAGCGGGAAATGAACAAAAGACAGTGGAAATATTGACTCACTTAAAGGACAAAGCTCAACAGATGGGGCTGGTTATCAACCAAGATAAGACAGAATATATGGTAATTTCAAGAGAAGGAACGGCTAAAAACTCTGGCCACATACAAATAGATAATATGACCATTAAAAGAACGGAAATATACAAATACCTGGGTGCAATCTTCAACTGCTCCAACATCATAAGGGAAGAAATACAAGCTAGAATCAACTCTGGAAATAAGATATACTATGCACTACAACATCTACTAAAATCAAAGGTGCTATCTCGTAACACCAAGATCACAATTTACAAAACACTGAGCAGACCAGTTGTGCTGTATAACTCTGAAACCTGGAGTACAACTAAAGGAGACGAAGGTTTGTTACAAACCTTTGAGAAAAAAGTCTTAAGACGCATCTTTGGACCCATTAGGGATACACAAAGCGGAGAGTGGAAAAAAAGAAGCAACAAAGACATTTATGATCTGTTTAAGTCCCCGCTAATCACTGGTATCATGAAGGCTAATAGACTACAATGGCTGGGGCATATAGAAAGAATGGAAGATAATAGGGAAACAAAACTCGCTTACACTCAAGAAATAAATGACCGTAGACCCCGAGGTAGACCAAGAAGACGGTGGAGAGATAATACATGTACAGACCTACAAGCACTTGGAATCAACGACTGGCAAGAGAAGGTCAACCAGAGAGACGAATGGAGACGGCTTGTATCTGCAGCAAAGAACCTCAATGGCTCAGAATGCTGAAGAAGAAGAAGAAGAAGAAGAAGAAGAAGAAGAAGAAGAAGAAGAAGAAGAAGAAGAAGAAGAAGAAGAAGAAGAAGAAGAAGAAGAAGAAGAAGAAATTGCATATCTCTTACAGGACGTTGCAGTCAACACCAGCATTTTACAGCTGCTGATGGTGTACTAGGCAAGTTTTACGTTCAGTAGTTTGCCATTGCTTTCTGAACGACAGACTCATATACCCCCGTAAGTTACCAGCGCGGCGCGAACCGCAGTCAATTCTCGCAGCTGCTGTTTTCCACACGTGGATATACGGGATTTCGAACAATGTCGTTAACTCCTTGGGCAGGGAGACCGGCAAGGGTCACTTAGGAAAAACAATTGCAAGGTCTTTTTTTTTGGGGGGGGGGGGGGCGTAGGGCAGGAAGTGAAAGGACAACATAGAGTGGGCTTTGCAGTGAATTCACTACTGGGAATTATTGACATTCCAGCAGGCGGAAATTAAAGATTATTATCCTTGCGTTTGGCAACCACTGGTTGTTTTGCCACCATCATTACTGCATATGCACCTTCACTCACTTCCTCTGCTGATGTTAAGGATTCGTTCTATGAGGAGTTAGACTCTGTTATCAAGGCAGTACCAAAATTTGGCTACATGTATGTCTTCGGTGATTTTAATGCTCGTGTGGGCAATGATTTGAGTTCATGGCCAGTTTGACATGGAAAATACAACATCGGTCCCATTAATGGAAATTGGCAAAAGCTGCTTGAACATTGCACCAGAAACGACCTATGTACTATAAACTCCTTTGTTTAAAATAATATAGAGGAGAATAAGGTCACATGGAAGCACCCAAGATACGGCCTTTGGCATCATCTTGACTTCATCATCACCCGGAGACACCATTTAAATCAAACATCATTAACTCGAAGTTACCACAGTGCTGACTGTGACACTCATCATTATTAAATTGTTGCAAGGGATTGACTGAGACCAAAGAGAATCTACACGGATAAACACAAATCTAGCCCCAGGATTAATATTATTAACACCCAGGAACCTGATAAGTGCTTTCAATTCGAACAGCAATTTAAAGACGTTTTCACTGATATATCAGAAAATTGTACAGCAAGTCAAAAGTGGGTATACTTAAGGAAACTCTTTATAAAACAGTGGTAGTGGTTTATGGCACCGTGGATCATACGCGGTTAATTTAACAAGTAAGTCACAAATGACTGTAGAAAAATAAATATATATGATAACAACTTGAAACCAGTTTATTTTTATACATACATTGTCTCTTTATTTCTTAACATAATTTCCACCAACATTGATGAACTTATCCTATCGTTTTATCAGTCCTCCCAAACCGGTTGCATAGAACTGCGTGCTCTGTTTTCTATACCACGTTTTCACTTCACATACAACTCCGGCGTCATTCGCGAAATGTCTCCCGTCAAGGTAGGATACAGTGGACTTAGCCCCTAGCGATTTCCCGTAAAGCGGTACATAGCTAGGTAGCAAATGTTACGAGGGTGAGTCAATAAATAAGTCACACAGTTCTATGGGGTGACAGGTAAATAAAACTAAGGCACGCAATTCTATGCTGCCGGTTTGCGGTGGGGGGGGGGGGGACTGATAAAACTATGGGATAAGTGCATCAATGTTGGTGGCAATTATGTTGAGAATTGATTGATTGATTGTTTGATTTAGGAACCGACATCACAGCATTCGGGGAATTCCCATAAGCTCTCCGTCCCCATCCCCAGCAGCCAGCTAAGAGCTTCAACACTATTAGTACCAGTAGCAATCTGATTATATGTGCGTCTTTCCTCTGAGCGTCGATCGTTGGCCAGATCCCTTAGTCACCCCTCGCTGTCGCATTCTTGCCAGACCATGGTGATCCGTTTGCTCCTCCGAGGTGTGCACGTGCTACCACAAGGCCGCAATCACGTCTGCCTTATCATGCATCAATACTCCACCAAGTTCTACAGAGCCAGCCAATCTGTCCGCCTGTTCATTTCCCAGCACACCAGCATGCCCCGGAGAAAAAATCCAGACGATTTATGTTGAGAAATAAAGGGACAATGAATGTATAAAAATAAACTGGTTTCAAGTTATCATATTTAGTTATTGTGCTACAGCCATTTGTGACTTACTTATTAACTTACCCTCGTAAGAGGCCGGACTGGTTTACAGCAAACAACCATAAACTGCAGCCCTTGATTCATAAAAAGAAGATAGGTCTCTTAAGAAACAACGAAATAACAACACGAAATACTCTCAGTGAGGTAAAGCAAGCTAGAAAGGATGTGCAAAAATTTGTCAGACAGTGTGTAAATGACTATTGAATCAAGTACAATTAAAATGCAAGTGATAATGGAAACATCAGAGGCATGTATGAAAGGATAAAGAATGCCTGTGGTCCAATGATCAAAAGAAGTGCACCACTGAAAACCATGACTTGAGAAATCATCACTGATAAGAAACAGCAGATAGATAGATGCGTACAGGAATATATGGAGCTTTACTAAAGCGAGACCAAACTAGCGGATGATGCCTTCAACGCCATAGAGATTCTGCCAACGCTTGACCACCTGGAAACACTTCCTGCCATAATATAATTTAAGGGTGCTATTAATGAACTTGCATCTGGCAATAGAGGTTATCAGGAGTGGGCAAGACATACACACACTACAGGTCCACCAGCTAATATAGATATGCTGGCTAGAAGGACAAGTACCGCAGGATTTCAAAGATGCAAGCATCATAACACTGTGCAAGGACAAGGGCGATAGGAGCGACTGCAACAACTATAGGGGTATCTCACTTCTGTGTATTGTTGGACAAGTATTTGCCAGAATTGTCCTGCGCAGACTTCAAGTCCTAGGAGATCAAGTCTACCCCGAATCACAGCGTGGCATTCGACGGAACAGTCTACCGTTGATATGATATTCTCATTGCGACAAATGAAAGAAAAATGCCGGGAACAAAATCAATCACTGTTTATTGCCTTCATCGACCTCACAAAGGCATTTGATTTGGTCAGTCGTGTTGGTCTTTTCAAGGCACTAAAGAAGATTGGCTTCCCACCAACTCTTCTGTCCATTGTGGAATCGTTCCACACAGGCATGAAGGGTATAATCAAGTTTGATAGAGCACTTCAGAAGAGTTTGAAATCAAGAGTGGAGTTAAACAAGGTTGTGTACTATCCCCCACCCTATTTGGAATATACTTTTCACTTCTACTGAAATATGCCTTTCGTGATCAGGATGCCGGTATATACATTCACTCACGCTCAGATGGCAGCCTCTGAAAATGTAAATCCTACATGCATCATCAGTCGGAGCAAGATGAATATGAGGAAATGATACTTACTTAGACGGCGATACACATGTGCCAGGATCTTTTGCTGTGGGATCTGCAAGGAACCGATCTTGTGTCACGTGTACAATTGAATGATCATTGAAATCTCGTGTGACTGTGACCACAGGGTAGTTGGCCTGAAACAGCCATGTCTCCATGATGTCCTTCACATTGATGCTTAAATTGTTTTTCTTTGCTTCCTAAGGAAAAAGTGTGTTTTATGAATGCGAGGTTCATGACAGCCTGATCAAGCGACAGAACACGATTTGTCAAAGACTTAGGAGAAAGCTCTAAGCTAAGGAGAGCTAAAATAGAGCTTAGTTAGAGAGCAAGTGACGTAACAGGATGGGAGACTAGACAGAAGAGACACCAACGCTATTAATAGCTATAACGGGACACACTTGTGTCAACAAGGAGGGCAACCAGTGCAGATGAGCTGGGGTTACCCAGAAGACTGGGGAACCCAGTTCACGAGGTAAGACCAAGTAACTTTTGTCAACACAGCCCAGTGCCCAGAACGTAAACCAACGAACGCACGCTGAGCTAATTGCCTGTACACGAAAGTGACAACTCGTATGGTTTGCAAAAGGATACATTTTTATTCGGAGCTGATCATACAATAGCTCCACGAGCGGAATACCACAACGGTATTAAACATCATATGATGTGATGAAGATAAGATGGAATGAGGAGATGATATTAATATTACAACTACTGAAGCTAAGCTAAACTATATAACTATTATACTGTCCTTAACAACAACAAAGTATCCCTAGCGGATACACGTCTGATTCCTACGCCGTCCAGGTCTCTGTCTGAGCTCGCTGAGCGTGGCGTGTTCAGCCACAGGCGATTAGCTCAGCGTTCGTTCGTTGGTTTACGTGCTGGGCACTGGGCTGTGTTGACCAAAGTTACTTGGTCCTACCCAGTAAACTGGGTTCCCCAGTCTTCTGGGTAACCCCAGCTCATCTGCACTGGTTGCCCTCTTTGTTGACACAGGTGTGTTCCGTTATAGCTATTAATAGCGTTGGTGTCTCTTCTGTCTGGTCTCCTATCCTGTTACGTAACTTGCCCTCTTACTAAGCTCTATTTTAGCTCTCCTTAGCTTAGAGCTTTCTCCTAAGTCTTTGACACGATTACATACCTCGGATTAACGATAAGAGACGTTTGTTATTGCCGTGCTTATGCTGAGGTCCGATTTAAAGCGCAGCATATGACTGAAGACGCCAAGAATATCATGTACTGCAGTCTTACCGGCAAAATTTAGTAGATCCGATTGTTGTACACAGTGAACAAATAGGGTTAGAAATGAATAATAAGAAGACACAGATTATGGTCGTCACTGGGAAGAAGTAAATACCACAATGTGATATACGAGTAGATGAGCATATTCTTAAACAAGTGAATCGATACTGTTATCTCGGCACAGTCATAACATCTGATGGGAGATGCCTTGAAGAGATTAGAACAAGAATTGCCATGGCGAAGGTAGCCTTTTGTAAGATGAAAAACATACTGACTGTCATGAAATTGCTGAGAGGAGTTCATTTGGTAAAGCTCCCGAAAGCCCTGTTCTCTAGTTCCCTCAGCCTAAAACAGCTGACCTAGTCTAAGCGAGATAATCGAGGTATTACCTTACCCCACCTGAGGGCGATTGGTTGCCCTTGGATTCTGGACGATTCGACTGAGTGACGCTCAACACAACGTGTTCCGGCAGCGCATGCGTAGTGACAGGTCTCAGCACAAAGACGGGCAGTTGAAGGCTGACCGGGGTAGTGAACGGTTGTGACTTGCTATGCGCTGGTTTTCGCTAAAACTCGGGAGAGAGGAGGCCTATGTCTTTTGCCTTTTTGAAGGAAGCCGACATAAAATCCCTAAGTAGGATGATGGCTCCTCAATTCAGCAAGCTTTCACAAACTAAGAAAAATATGAATAAAATTTGGTGGAACTGCGGTAAAGCTGTGAAAGTGTAAACAATATAAAATGACACAAAGTAGTGCAGCTTTACATAACAGAGTTAAGACACATACAGAACGTTGCGGCGATTAGCCTTCATAAGCAAACAAACACACTCACAAACACAACATACAGTCAAGGAGTACTCCTGTGACTACATCAGAAGGTGATGACAGGACGAGAAGAACAAAAGCATGGAATAATGGAAGCAATGAAGAGAAAATGAGAATTGAAAGAAATGTTAATTGGAAAGAATGTTAGTTGTAGAAAATGTTTAATTGAAAAAATGTTAATAGAGAAAAACGTTCATACTCACCTCACCGATCGAATCTGTAAGTAACTAAGAAACTCTCGGATGTGTTGTTATACCCGGTGCTGGGTGTTACGGTTCAGTGAACACATAGATGGAAGGGGGCGGGGTAGGAGTCGCGTAAGATTGAAGGTGGTACTAACCACAACCCCATTGTGTTATTATAGGGGCGAGTCTTAAGGTCTGGGTGGACTGATATGCGTGAACACGAGTACATACATAGACACACCTCAACAGAAAAAATGCTTGTGTGTGTGGACATGTGCAAAGTATATGCAAGACGAGAGATAGAGAGAGAGAGGGAGAGAGAGAGAGCGAGAGAGAGAGCGAGAGAGAGATAGAGGGAGAGAGAGGGGGAGAGGGAGAGAGAGGACATTTCTAAAGTCTCACGTGGGAGGAAGTTCGGCGCAGCTAAGTTCTGGTCAGGACAAGCCACTGGATGATAAAGACAAATGGAAGGTGTGATTATAGGTTAGACAAACAAACGTAGTTTCTGGAGGGGCTCTATCAGTATGTGATTGGATGTTAGAAAAACAAACGTAGTTTCTGGAGGGACTCTACCAGTATGTGATTGGATGTTAGAAAAACAAACGTAGTTTCTGGAGGGACTCTACCAGTATGTGATTGGATGTTAGAAAAACAAACGTAGTTTCTGGAGGGACTCTACCAGTATGTGATTGGATGTTAGAAAAACAAACGTAGTTTCTGGAGGGACTCTACTAGTATGTGATTGGATGTTAGAAAAACAAACGTAGTTTCTGGAGGGACTCTATCAGTATGATAATAAATATGCAGATAGGCATTCTTTGGGCAGAGCGGCCGGCTTCCATATAACGATAAAAAAAATTAGAGAGCATCCGTTGACTGTTCCCCCAAGGACACGCTGGTGTGGTGGGAAACGAGTAGATGGACAGATTGGCCGGGTCTTTACCACCTGGTGGGAGATTGTTGCGTGATAGGGCAAATGTGGTTGGACCCTTTGAAATCATGTGTATAGTGCATGCGAACAGATAGATCATCACGGCTTGGAGAGAATGGTGCTGCACGGAGCGACCAGAGCATCTGTCCGACACTTAGAACTCGAGGCAAGGCCGGACCATAATCAGACTGCTACTGGTACCATTAGTATTGAGACTATTCGCTGGCTGTTGCAGATGATGACGAAGCAAATATAGGAATGCCCCGAGAGCTGTGATATCTATTCTTGACTTCACTGAAATAGTTTCTGGATATACCAATAACACAAGTAGATATTGGATACAATAACAAGCACACTAGAAACAACACTCACCTCATCCATCACTTTCAAGAAGTCCTGAGTAGTGGCTGTGTTGAACGAATATTTCTTGATGTAATTCTGGGAGTATAACATTGATCTATGCTTATAACGTTGGATTACATGCGTATGTATAGTTATAATTAAACTTGATATGTCATTTTATGAGATATAACTTTGGGTTATATGCATATTTATAGTCACAATTAACAATTGTCATGTCACTTTATGAGATTTCAAGTCAGTTGCATGTCTTTTACCGCACGTTGCAAGCATCCCCAACATTTATTGACTGTTAATAATTTACTAAGCGATCTTAGTTCAGTAGTTTGCAAGTCATGTTTGAGCCCTTTTGAGAACATTATTATTTATTCGTCTGGGCACATTTACTCAGCTCTTGTCTCATGTTATCCCAAGATATTAACATTAATTCTTTCCAATTCTGATTTCGTGTCTTCCAGCTGACCAATTTGTAGCAGTGTTCTCACATTCGATGTACCTATCACGATTACATTATATCTTGATTGACACAGCCGCTAGATGACGGTCTGGTAGCACCTGTAGCACATGCTGTTCCCTGACGGACCATGCAGTTCTTGACCTCCCGTTGCCGCTCTTCACGTTAAATATATCACCTACAGAGATGATATGCGAGACACGTATAAGGAAAGGAAGGTAGTTTATGTCACGTTATGACATAAGAGTAATAAATAATATGAAATGATAACAAAGAGCACCCGTATTAACTGATCACCAGTTTTGAACTTTCCAAGAAATTAAACGAAGTGTTAGACTGGGGTCTGTACTATCACCCGGTATTTTCAATGTGTACAGGCAATTGTTTGTTGTTTGTCCATCAAGAATGATGATGACCATTCATTTCATCTAGTGGGGTTGAAGGTATGGAGCCGTGCGTTCTAAGATGGCTGATAAGGCCTATTTTGGCTAGAAATGTTCTTTGACAATGTGGGCAAAGAATGCTTGACGTCTCTGGAGGAGGATTTCCTGCAGTAGTTTCCTGCCTTTTCTTCTCAGCTCTTGCAGTCCTGGTTGCCTCAAATATGACTGCACCTTTGCGTAATGATGCACGCCACGAATTTCGGTCTCTGGCTGCATCCTCCCAGGTGTCATGATGGATTCCAAAAGCATTCAGTGAAATTTTCAGAGTGTCTTTAAAGCGTTTCCTCTGGCCACCTTGGGAGCGTTTACCACAACGCAATTCGCTGTAAAAAAATTTGTTTAGGGAGCCTGTGATCTGGCATGCGAGTCAAGTGACCAGCCCAACGAATCTGATTCTTAATCAGTAGAGTGTGGATACTGGGCATGGATGCTCTTTCTAGGACTTTCTAGGAATGTTGTCTTGCCATTTAATTTTCAGTAGCTTCCTTAGGCAGACTGTGTGGAAGTGGTTTAATTTCCTAGCGTGTCGCTGATAAACAGTCCAGGTTTCACAAGCATATAGCAGTGTAGATAATACAACTGCTTTGTAGACTTTTAGCTTTGTTTGCAGGCTTATTCCAGTTCTGTCCCATACATTCTTGTACAGTCTGCCAAAGGCCGCACTGGCCTTGGAGATTCTTGCATTCACTTCATCATCAATTGTGGCAGCTTGTGACACAGTGCTGCCAAGATAGGTGAATTTGTCCACAACACTTAGTCTATGATCATTCACTTTGATATTCGGCACAGTGTGATTAATCCCTGGAGCTGGCTGGTACATAACTACAGTCTTCTCCAAGTTGATATTGAGCCCAAAGTTGGCACAGGCATGTGAGAAAGCTGAAACATTATGTTGCATGTCCGCCTCTGATTTGGCGTATAGAGCGCAATCATCAGCAAACAGAAGCTCTCTGACAGTGTCACTGTTAATCTTGGTTTTAGCTTTCAGCCTTCTGAGATTGAATAACTTTCCATCCATACGGTAGTTGATGTCTATTCCAATGTCGTCGTTCTCGAAGGCATTCATCAACATGGCTGAAAACATGAGGCTGAACAGTGATGGTGCCAGGACACATCCTTGCTTCACTCCATTGGTGACAGGAAAGGGTTCAGACAGTTCACCATTTTCCTGTACTCTTGCCTGCATGCCGTCATGAAATAGCCGCACTATTTGGACAAACTTTCGTGGACAGTCATATTTTGCCATAATCTTCCACAGTCCTTCTCTGCTGACTGTATCAAAAGCCTTGGTAAGGTCAATGAAAGTGGAGAACATTTCGCAGTTCTGTTCCTGACATTTCTCTTGCAGCTGCCTTGCAGCGAAAATCATGTCAACAGTTCCACGTTCTTTTCTGAAGCCACATTGGCTCTCAGGAAGAAGACCTTGATCGAGATGGGCTGTGAGGCGATTAAGAAGAATTCTGGCGAGTATCTTCCCTGCAACTGAAAGCAAGGAGATGCCTCGGTGGTTGTCACAGGATTGGCGGTTTCCTTTACGTTTGTAAAGGTGGACTATTGACGCGTCCTTGAAATCTTGTGGCATGGTCTCGTTCACCCATATGTTTGTAAAGACTTGGTGAAGCTGCTCTGTTAGGACCGGCCCACCTGCCTTGTATATCTCTTGCTGGGATGGAGTCAGGACCAGGTGCCTTGCCGCTGGAGAGTTGCTGGATGGCTTTGTTTACTTCCACTATGGTTGGCAGGACATCAAGTGTCTCATTGGTGGGAACTTGAGGAAGGCAGTTGATGGTTTCATCATCGAAGAAGGAAGTTGCATTTAAGATTTTGCTGAAATACTCTGCCCAGCATTGACGGATTTCTTTCTTATCGGTGACCAATGTTCCCCCATCTGCACTGAGGAGGGGAACTATTCCTGGTGATGTAGATCCATAGACCGCTTTCAGTGAGTCGTAGAAGCTTTTCATATCATGTCTATCAGCAAAGCTTTGAATTTCATCAGCTTTGCTGCTCAGCCAGGAGTCCCGCATGTGCCGAAGTTTCTGCTGCACTGCTCTCTGAATGTTCTTGAAAGCATCTTTTTTTTTTATATTGATTTTGGGTCATTCAAATGTGCCTTGAGGAGAAGATGTTTCTCGGCCAGCAATTTGTTGATGTCTTTGGAATTTTCATCAAACCAATCTTTATGCTTTCGGGGGGCTGGGCCCAGGATTTCCATAACAGTGTTGTAAATTATGTCCTTTAGGGCTCTCCATTCTGTTTCTATATCCTGTTTAACTGCAGCATTGGGCTTGAGGCGGTCTTCCAGCATATTTTCAAACGACTGCTGCATTTTCTTGCTGTTTAGGCGGGTGACATTTAGCTTTATTTACATTTTCGCCCCTTGAGGACGCCGTGGTGGCCTGATGTGAATGTTTATTTTCGAGACAATGAGACGATGGTCTGTCCAACATTCGGCACCACACATGGATTTTGTCACTCAAACGTCTTGTCTGTCACTCCTCCTGACAATGACATAGTCAATGAGGTGCCAGTGTTTCGAGCGAGGGTGCATCCACGATGTCCTATTTCTCATGGGGAGACGGAAAATTGTGTTCGTAATCAGGAGATCATGTTCGGCACATGTCTGAAGGAGGCGGAGTCCATTGCTGTTACAATTACCGAGTCCATGCTTTCCAATAATGCCACTCCAAGAGGTGGTGTCCGTGCATGTCTGGCATTGAAATCCCCAAGGAGTATAAGTTTGTCTCCTTTGGGAACAGATGTTAATACACTGTGCAGGTCCTCATAGAACTTGTTCTTGACATCATCTTCGTTGGTCATAGTTGGTGCGTTGACACGCACAATGGTTGCATGCTTCCTTCCATTCAGCAGGGGCAACTTCATGGTCATGAGCCTGTCGTTTATAGCCTTTGGAAATCCAGCTAATTTTCCGACCAGGGCCGACTTAATGGCAAATCCCACACCGGATTGGCATCATTCCTCGTTTTTCCTTCCACTCCAGAAAAATGTGTAGCCGGCACCTATTTCACAGATTTGGCCTTCTTCTGCAAGTCGTATCTCGCTCAAGGCTGCAATGTCGATGTTGTATCTGCCCAGCTCTCTCCCAATCAGTGCCGTTCGTCTCTCTGGACCCGACGCGCCGTCTCTGTCAAGTAGGGTGCGTACATTCCAAGTTCCAATTGTTCAGGGAATATGGTTTACTCTTTTAGCTTTGCTTGTTTTATCTTTGTTTGTATGTCGACCGCAGTTAAGGGTACCCACCAACCGCGGCTAGCTGGTTAGGTAGTGATGGAGCAGACAATGTTTAGGGCACCTTTTCTAGCCCCTTCCCCATGCTATGGAGGTGAGCAGTGTGTTCCTATAGAGAGCTGCTCAGTCGCTCAGGGGGCTGCCGAATCCCACTGCTGCTCCGGTCAGTAGAAGACGACCATATGGCCTGAGCCTCCTGTGTGCAGGTCTGCGACTACGGCTGCCAGCGTACCCACGCCTGCCGCTTCGCCGCTCGCCCATCGCCACAGGGCTTGAAGGTGATATATGACGTTGGATGAAGAATAACTTGCGCGATGACTTGGAGTAAAGTGAGGAAGAGTTGCGCAATTCGTCGTTCTCACTCTCTCGCCTGAGTCCATCTGAGTCCAGTAGCAAGACTAGTCGAGACGACTGGAGACGAATACAGGTGCAGTGGATGACCAGGGCGCTCTACGTGCCTTGCCGTGCTCATTACGTTCCACAACGCTTTGCAGGTAAACGCCGTCTTGCCCGTTGAATTAGGAATGATTTATTCTGCGCAGTCTGCCGAATCCTGTCTTCACATGCTGGGTAGGCATACCCTAGTATACCTCTTGGTTTGACACCAAATCGGATACCCATGCCTGGTTTAGCCAGCCTCTCACAGCTGTTGCCCGGGGGGTGGCCGCTGTCGCATGCTGACAGCTACTAGGAGCCACAGGCACGAGCTGGGTGTCAGGCTTGGACCAGTGGGGGATGGGTCCTGAAAAGGACATGAGAGTCATCCTTACCAAAGGTGCTACCAATGCCTGACACCCCGTACCCAGGAAATTATTAATGAGATCAATACACAACATGCCAGGCTGGTGGGATAATGTATACAACCTGCATTATGCTGATGACATAGTTTTGGTCACTGACAATGAGTTATAAGAGACCTGATATGGAGGACATAGCTTAGAGACAGGACATGGGAATAGAAGACATGACAATTGGGACAGCAGACAGGACAACATGCCAATGAACAAGACAGGACATTATAACCTTGGACTGGACTACGTGAGTCAGCAGTCGTCAACAGACGGACTGGCCCTTAGTTCACGGACAGGACATGGTACAGTGCTGTGACGCAGTACTGACCTCAAGGGCCTCAGGCAACACGTGATTAAATACCACGTGATAGGGAACCCAGAACGACAGCTTTGGCGGGAGGGGGAGGGGGGACGAGACTGGGTTTTGGAATGAGGAAGGACGTGTCTGAGTGTTTGCTTGAGAGAGTGACTGATATTGCCGATTTAATGTTTGCGAGTGCTACATTGTGTTTGATGCCACTGTGTGTGCGCCCATTGTGTGAGCGGAGATATGATTAGTTGTGCGGACGCGTGAAGTGTTGAGCGCTGAATCTTGTGATAGTTGATATTGTGATTTATCCAATATTACATGAATGTTGAATCTATTTATGACAATTGACTGTTGTTTTGTACACATGTCATTGTTCCTGTCGAGTTATAGACTAACGAGCGACGTGAGACCTTGACAACAATGAAAGCAGTTTAACAAAATGAAACGTATAATTGTAACAGAAGGTCAAAACAAATAATTTAGTCAGAATAACAGACAAAAAGAAGTAGACAGAAGTTTCACAAACAAAATATGCATACCCAAATGCAACATCAAAGTGAATGGAACCAATGTAGAATAGCCCACGCTGAGGCAGCATTTCAAAAGATGAAGAATATTCTCTATAATTCATCTTTCTAATGCCATTCCAGGTGATGAAAAATAGCTTTTAAGAGATATACAGCCAATCCTGATTTTAGGAAGGGAATCATTATAATTAGCTGACAAATGGGAATTATTTGGTAGCTGTAGAGATGTAGTTTTATCGATGATGGATGAGAGCAATTTATATGGACAGAAAGAGCAATGAAGATATCTTGAAAGAAGTGAACTCACGAAGAGAACTGGTTAGAAGACAGTCCAGATTCTTTTGGCATGTCATGGGATGGGGGAAAGCTCGACTATGTCGTCACAGCGGGAAATGTTGGAGGGGAAAAGAAACAGGTGAGACCAAGTCAGAACATGCTGGACCGTTTGACATCATGACATGGAGGAACGTCTGTCCAGGAACTGATTGGCAGCACATTGTCCTTCGAATCATGCACCCTTATGTTTCCTAGTCCCGTTTTGCATGTCATGGTCACGGCGGGATGTGACATACCGATATAGTTCTGCATACATAGTTTGTGCGCTACTGTTAGCTGTGAGCACAAACCAGACATTTTCTGGCCATTTGTCTGATATCTGTTACGCGGAGTCTGCCTGTGAGTTTCACGAGATCGTAGGAGCAAACATAACACGAGTTACATGAGTAAAGGACCCAGCAAACCGGGAGGGAATTTACTTGATTATACAAATAGGCTGCTCACGAATCATGGAGGAATAGAATGAAAGGCACGGGGAGTTTATTAACACTTCCCCATGATGCCTAATGGCATAAGTGAGGAAAGGCAACAACTGTGAGAGCGGCTACATGGTCATACATTAAATAGATGGTACAGTGATGTCACTGGTCCTGTGGTATCGGAGTTCATAAGGGAAGCAGTGAGTGATAACACCAGCCATAATATCGTAGGAGGCGACTACAGCTGATTAGCACTTGACCGGCTACCTCGTCTCTGGTTGAACACTAGCTGCAAGATACACCAATTGATGACCAAGTCTTTTGTGTATATAGATCAGTTACTTAGTTAGCGTTAATGCTGTACGATTGTTAACTGCACTGCATGTATGCGGGACGTTTAGCGAATGAATGCACGGTGACCGGAAATGTCACATAGGAAGGTATCAATAGGTTGGGGATAATTCAAAACATCCAAGACAGATAAGGTGTAGATGAAAGCTTAGTAACGGGCGGGAAGAAATGAAAGGGCTCATGAAGCAATGTTCATGTGGCTTTGACTGTTATGCCGTTAGGTGGCTTGATGTCGTCTTCCTCTGAATCCATTTTTCGAATTATTGCGACTGCTTTGTCCGTCTTGTAGATGGATATCACAATCCCACACGGTGTCTTGCGAAGCTGGGCCGTGCTGCCCCTTCCCATGAAGGAGCTCCTGAATGAAGCGCCATACACCCATACTTAGCATAGCATGTGTAAGTATAGTTTTGTCATTGTTACTATTGACTTTATTCATACAATGCATGATTTTATTGTTATATTATGAAGTGTACAACAACTGACATCAACACTGAACACAGGCCCAGCAATATGACTGTATACACTGATGTGTGTGTGTGTGTGTGGCCAGGGTTACAAGGAATGGAGGGGTGGGGGAGGCAATATGACTGTATACACTGATGTGTGTGTGTGTGTGTGTGTGTGTGTGTGTGTGTGTGTGGCCAGGGTTACAAGGAATGGAGGGGTGGGGAGGCAATATGACTGTATACACTGATGTGTGTGTGTGTGTGTGTGTGTGTGTGGCCAGGGTTACAAGGAATGGAGGGGTGGGGGAGGCAATATGACTGTATACACTGATGTGTGTGTGTGTGTGTGTGTGTGTGTGGCCAGGGTTACAAGGAATGGAGGGGTGGGGGAGGCAATATGACTGTATACACTGATGTGTGTGTGTGTGTGTGTGTGGCCAGGGTTACAAGGAATGGAGGGGTGGGGGAGGCAATATTGACTGTATACACTGATGTGTGTGTGTGTGTGTGTGTATGGCCAGGGTTACAAGGAATGGAGGGGTGGGGGAGGCAATATGACTGTATACACTGATGTGTGTGTGTGTGTGTGTGTGTGGCCAGGGTTACAAGGAATGGAGGGGTGGGGGAGGCAATAGACTGTATACACTGATGTGTGTGTGTGTGTGTGTGTGTGTGTGTGGCCAGGGTTACAAGGAATGGAGGGGTGGGGGAGGCAATATGACTGTATACACTGATTGTGTGTGTGTGTGTGTGTGTGTGTGTGTGTGGCCAGGGTTACAAGGAATGGAGGGGTGGGGGAGGCAATATGACTGTATACACTGATGTGTGTGTGTGTGTGTGTGTGTGTGTGTGTGTGTGTGTGTGGCCAGGGTTACAAGGAATGGAGGGGTGGGGGAGGCAATATGACTGTATACACTGATGTGTGTGTGTGTGTGTGTGTGTGTGTGTGTGTGTGGCCAGGGTTACAAGGAATGGAGGGGTGGGGGAGGCAATATGACTGTATACACTGATGTGTGTGTGTGTGTGTGTGTGTGTGTGTGTGGCCAGGGTTACAAGGAATGGAGGGGTGGGGGAGGCAATATGACTGTATACACTGATGTGTGTGTGTGTGTGTGTGTGTGTGTGGCCAGGGTTACAAGGAATGGAGGAGTGGGGGAGGCAATATGACTGTATACACTGTTGTGTGTGTGTGTGTGTGTGTGTGTGTGGCCAGGGTTACAAGGAATGGAGGGGTGGGGGAGGCAATATGACTGTATACACTGATGTGTGTGTGTGTGTGTGTGTGGCCAGGGTTACAAGGAATGGAGGGGTGGGGGAGGCAATATGACTGTATACACTGATTGTGTGTGTGTGTGTGTGTGTGTGTGTGTGTGTGTGTGGCCAGGATTACAAGGAATGGAGGGGTGGGGGAGGCAATATGACTGTATACACTGATGTGTGTGTGTGTGTGTGTGTGTGTGTGGCCAGGGCTACAAGGAATGGAGGGGTGGGGGAGGCAATATGACTGTATACACTGATGTGTGTGTGTGTGTGTGTGGCCAGGGTTACAGGAATGGAGGGATGGGGGAGGCAATATGACTGTATACACTGTTGTGTGTGTGGTCAGGGTTACAAGAAATGGAGGGGTGGGGGTGGGGGCGGCAATATGACTGTATACACTGATGTGTGTGTGTGTGTGTGGCCTGGGTTACAAGGAATGGAGGGGTGGGGGTGGGGGCGGCAATATGACTATATACACTGATGTGTGTGTGTGTGTGTGTGTGTGTGTGTGTGTGGCCAGGGCTACAAGGAATGGAGGGGTGGGGGAGGCAATATGACTGTATACACTGATGTGTGTGTGTGTGTGTGTGTGTGTGGCCAGGGTTACAAGGAATGGAGGGATGGGGAGGCAATATGACTGTATACACTGTTGTGTGTGTGGTCAGGGTTACAAGAAATGGAGGGGTGGGGGTGGGGGCGGCAATATGACTGTATACACTGATGTGTGTGTGTGTGTGTGTGGCCTGGGTTACAAGGAATGGAGGGGTGGGGGTGGGGGCGGCAATATGACTGTATACACTGATGTGTGTGTGTGTGTGGCCAGGGTTACAAGGAATGGAGGGGTGGGGGGTGGGGGTTCATTGCAAAAACAAATGAACACTGTTTAAAACAGGAGAATATTCTGGTATATGCTGCTACGACTAGCTTGAGAATTAGGTCGGGGATGTGCCAGCAGCCTTCCGATGGTACAGGGCATCACAGTTAGACATATTCTATTTGAACGGACTCACGGAGTCTGTTTCGCAAAGTAGAAACTGGCATGTTCCAATTAGAATAGCTGGCATTGCTCGTTTGGACTGAGATAGCGAGGATGTCAATGATGTTTCTGCCCTGGAATACAGGTGTGCGGGGCCATGAATAGATGGTTAGATTGGCTGAAGAGATTTACTTTACGATAAGAACGATGGGAACGCTCTCTAGCACCAAATGGAGGGTGGGGGGGGGGGGGCGTGAACAAACAGAGCATCCATATCTGGTGATATTGATTCAGAAGGGAGTGAGTAGACGGTCTGGACAAAACTCAAAGCGAAGAGGAAAGGTCGAGTAGCTGTTTAATAAGACTGCTGCTGTGATCGTTTCTCATGGGACTCTTGAGTTGTTTGCAAGTCCGGGACTTCCAGTG